>OY744547.1:63010927-63295927 GCA_963556195.1 Sepiola atlantica
ATATATATATATATTGAAAAGTCACACAATTTGAAGCGCTGGGTGGGTGGCAATAATAACGAAGATATTTTTTTTATAAAATATTTAGAAAACCTTGCACAACGCAGATTATTTGTTTTTAAAAATAAATTATTTATTCATCTTAAAAACATTTTTTTTTTTTTTTTATATAAACTTAAGTACTTTCGGTAAATCTACCATCTTCAGAAGAATATTTCTTCTTTTTCTTTTTTTTCTTTTTTCCTCTTGGTTGAGACATTCTCATAGTCAAGTTGAAAATCCGTCTAGGTGTTTTGACGAAGAAAGAAAAATGTTGATATGGCTGTGTGTCACGTGGTCGGCGTGGAAGAGTATATTGAAAAGTCACACAATTTGAAGCGCTGGGTGGGTGGCAATAATAACGAAGATATTTTTTTTATAAAATATTTAGAAAACCTTGCACAACGCAGATTATTTGTTTTTAAAAATAAATTATTTATTCATCTTAAAAACATTTTTTTTTTTTTTTATATAAACTTAAGTACTTTCGGTAAATCTACCATCTTCAGAAGAATATTTCTTCTTTTTCTTTTTTTTCTTTTTTCCTCTTGGTTGAGACATTCTCATAGTCAAGTTGAAAATCCGTCTAGGTGTTTTGACGAAGAAAGAAAAATGTTGATATGGCTGTGTGTCACGTGGTCGGCGTGGAAGAGTATATTGAAAAGTCACACAATTTGAAGCGCTGGGTGGGTGGCAATAATAACGAAGATATTTTTTTTATAAAATATTTAGAAAACCTTGCACAACGCAGATTATTTGTTTTTAAAAATAAATTATTTATTCATCTTAAAAACATTTTTTTTTTTTTTTTATATAAACTTAAGTACTTTCGGTAAATCTACCATCTTCAGAAGAATATTTCTTCTTTTTCTTTTTTTTCTTTTTTCCTCTTGGTTGAGACATTCTCATAGTCAAATCCGTCTAGGTGTTTTGACGAAGAAAGAAAAATGTTGATATGGCTGTGTGTCACGTGGTCGGCGTGGAAGAGTATATTGAAAAGTCACACAATTTGAAGCGCTGGGTGGGTGGCAATAATAACGAAGATATTTTTTTTATAAAATATTTAGAAAACCTTGCACAACGCAGATTATTTGTTTTTAAAAATAAATTATTTATTCATCTTAAAAACATTTTTTTTTTTTTTTTTATATAAACTTAAGTACTTTCGGTAAATCTACCATCTTCAGAAGAATATTTCTTCTTTTTCTTTTTTTTCTTTTTTCCTCTTGGTTGAGACATTCTCATAGTCAAGTTGAAAATCCGTCTAGGTGTTTTGACGAAGAAAGAAAAATGTTGATATGGCTGTGTGTCACGTGGTCGGCGTGGAAGAGTATATTGAAAAGTCACACAATTTGAAGCGCTGGGTGGGTGGCAATAATAACGAAGATATTTTTTTTATAAAATATTTAGAAAACCTTGCACAACGCAGATTATTTGTTTTTAAAAATAAATTATTTATTCATCTTAAAAACATTTTTTTTTTTTTTTTATATAAACTTAAGTACTTTCGGTAAATCTACCATCTTCAGAAGAATATTTCTTCTTTTTCTTTTTTTTCTTTTTTCCTCTTGGTTGAGACATTCTCATAGTCAAGTTGAAAATCCGTCTAGGTGTTTTGACGAAGAAAGAAAAATGTTGATATGGCTGTGTGTCACGTGGTCGGCGTGGAAGAGTATATTGAGAAGTCACACAATTTGAAGCGCTGGGTGGGTGGCAATAATATGCATATATATATATATATATATATATATATATATATATATATAATGCATATATATATATATATATATATATATATATATAATGCATATATATATATATATATATATATAATGCATATATATATATATATATATATATATAATGCATATATATATATATATATATATATATAATGCATATATATATATATATATATATATAATGCATATATATATATATATATATATATATAATGCATATATATATATATATATATATATATAATGCATATATATATATATATATATATATAATGCATATATATATATATATATATATATAATGCATATATATATATATATATATATATATATAATGCATATATATATATATATATATATATATAATGCATATATATATATATATATATATATATATATATATATATATATATATATATAATGCATATATATATATATATATATAATGCATATATATATATATATATATATATATATAATGCATATATATATATATATATAATGCATATATATATATATATATATATATAATGCATATATATATATATATATATATAATGCATATATATATATATATATATATAATGCATATATATATATATATATATATAATGCATATATATATATATATATATATAATGCATATATATATATATATATATATATAATGCATATATATATATATATATATATAATGCATATATATATATATATATAATGCATATATATATATATATATATAATGCATATATATATATAATGCATATATATATATATATATATATATATATATATATAATGCATATATATATATATATATATATAATGCATATATATATATATATATATAATGCATATATATATATATATATATAATGCATATATATATATATATATATAATGCATATATATATATATATATATAATGCATATATATATATATATATATAATGCATATATATATATATATATATAATGCATATATATATATATATATATAATGCATATATATATATATATATATATAATGCATATATATATATATATATATAATGCATATATATATATATATATAATGCATATATATATATATATATATATAATGCATATATATATATATATATAATGCATATATATATATATATATATAATGCATATATATATATATATATATATAATGCATATATATATATATATATATATAATGCATATATATATATATATATATATAATGCATATATATATATATATATATATATATATATATATATATATATAATGCATATATATATATATATATATAATGCATATATATATATATATATATATATATAATGCATATATATATATATATATATATATATAATGCATATATATATATATATATATATATATATAATGCATATATATATATATATATATATATATATATAATGCATATATATATATATATATATATATAATGCATATATATATATATATATATATATATAATGCATATATATATATATATATATATATATATAATGCATATATATATATATATATATATAATGCATATATATATATATATATATATATAATGCATATATATATATATATATAATGCATATATATATATATATATAATGCATATATATATATATATATAATGCATATATATATATATATATATATATATATAATGCATATATATATATATATATATAATGCATATATATATATATATATATATATATATATATATATAATGCATATATATATATATATATATATATATATATAATGCATATATATATATATATATATAATGCATATATATATATATATATATATATATATAATGCATATATATATATATATATATATATATATATAATGCATATATATATATATATATATATATATATATATGCATATATATATATATATATATATAATGCATATATATATATATATATATATATAATGCATATATATATATATATATATATAATGCATATATATATATATATATATATATATATAATGCATATATATATATATATATATATATAATGCATATATATATATATATATATATATATAATGCATATATATATATATATATATAATGCATATATATATATATATATATATATAATGCATATATATATATATATATATAATGCATATATATATATATATATAATGCATATATATATATATATATAATGCATATATATATATATATATATATATATATATAATGCATATATATATATATATATATATATATATATATATATAATGCATATATATATATATATATATATATATAATGCATATATATATATATATATATATATATAATGCATATATATATATATATATATATATAATGCATATATATATATATATATATATATATAATGCATATATATATATATATATAATGCATATATATATATATATATATATATAATGCATATATATATATATATATATATATAATGCATATATATATATATATATATATATATATAATGCATATATATATATATATATATATATAATGCATATATATATATATATATATATATATAATGCATATATATATGCATATATATATATATATAATGCATATATATATATATATATATATAATGCATATATATATATATATATAATGCATATATATATATATATATATATAATGCATATATATATATATATATATATATAATGCATATATATATATATATATATATATAATGCATATATATATATATATATATATAATGCATATATATATATATATATATAATGCATATATATATATATATATATATATAATGCATATATATATATATATATATATATAATGCATATATATATATATATATATAATGCATATATATATATATATATATAATGCATATATATATATATATATATATAATGCATATATATATATATATATATATAATGCATATATATATATATATATATATAATGCATATATATATATATATATATATAATGCATATATATATATATATATATATAATGCATATATATATATATATATATATATAATGCATATATATATATATATATATATAATGCATATATATATATATATATATAATGCATATATATATATATATAATGCATATATATATATATATATATATAATGCATATATATATATATATATATATATATATATAATGCATATATATATATATATATATATATATAATGCATATATATATATATATATATATATATATAATGCATATATATATATATATATATATATATATATAATGCATATATATATATATATATATATATATAATGCATATATATATATATATATATATATATATATAATGCATATATATATATATATATATATATATAAAATGCATATATATATATATATATATAATGCATATATATATATATATATATATATATATATATATATATATATATATATAATGCATATATATATATATAATGCATATATATATATATATATATATATATATATATATATATAATGCATATATATATATATATATATATATATATATATATATATATATATATATATAATGCATATATATATATATATATATATATATATATATATATAATGCATATATATATATATATATATATAATGCATATATATATATATATATATATAATGCATATATATATATATATATATATAATGCATATATATATATATATATATATAATGCATATATATATATATATATATAATGCATATATATATATATATATATATAATGCATATATATATATATATATAATGCATATATATATATATATAATGCATATATATATATATATATATAATGCATATATATATATATATATAATGCATATATATATATATATATATATATATATATATATATATAATGCATATATATATATATATACTGCATATATATATATATATACTGCATATATATATATATATACTGCATATATATATATATATATATACTGCATATATATATATATATATACTGCATATATATATATATATATATATATACTGCATATATATATATATATATATACTGCATATATATATATATATATATACTGCATATATATATATATATATATACTGCATATATATATATATATATATATATATACTGCATATATATATATATATATATACTGCATATATATATATATATATATATACTGCATATATATATATATATATATATATATATACTGCATATATATATATATATATACTGCATATATATATATATATATATACTGCATATATATATATATATATACTGCATATATATATATATATACTGCATATATATATATATATATATACTGCATATATATATATATATATATACTGCATATATATATATATATATATACTGCATATATATATATATATATACTGCATATATATATATATATATATACTGCATATATATATATATACTGCATATATATATATATATATACTGCATATATATATATATATATACTGCATATATATATATATATATACTGCATATATATATATATATATATATATATATATACTGCATATATATATATATATATATATATATACTGCATATATATATATATATATATATATATATATACTGCATATATATATATATATATATATACTGCATATATATATATATATATATACTGCATATATATATATATATATACTGCATATATATATATATATACTGCATATATATATATATATATACTGCATATATATATATATATATACTGCATATATATATATATATATACTGCATATATATATATATATATACTGCATATATATATATATATATATAATGCATATATATATATATATATATATAATGCATATATATATATATATATATATATATATATAATGCATATATATATATATATATAATGCATATATATATATATATAATACACACACACACACACACACACACAGGTGCAACACTGATGTTCCAACAAAGGATGATTTGGCACGTCTTTTAATCTAGAAAAAGATCGCGAGAGAGAACTTGATAATCCCATTGCTGCTAGACTAGTTTCCTGAGTGGCCAACAGATGGCTGTGTGTGTCACGGGTACGTTTAGTATAATACTAAAACTCTGATAATCTTGCTTGCTTGCACATTGAATGTTTTAGATGGTAAGAGGTAGGGCGAATGAGACAAAAAGTAGTGAGAGGAGGAAAATGAGATGTTGGGGGGAAAATAGACAAAGTAGTAGCAGTAGTAGTAGTAGTACCATGCTCCTAAAATCGAACCTTTCTTTATCGTGGTAAGGGTGGTGGCCTCATGTTAGTGTCAGAGATAACCCGCTAAGAGGGCTCTGGTGGAAATCAAGGATGAGTAAACATCAGAATCCATCGCCCTCTGGTTGTCTCTGCCTCTGCATATCGCAAGCAAGGATATGTCAGGTGTAGAATTGCAAATCCAAGGAGTGAGGATAACAATGTTGATTCTGTGCATGTGCAACTGTCATTACTTTCTGTGTTCTAGGCCAAACCTTCCCTGACTTTGGATGCAACTGCTGAGCCTTGCTGCTTTAGGGGTCAGGGGTAAAAACCTGACATCTTGCAGGTATAACGAATAGCTACAGCCAAGGAGTATGAACATCTACTGCGTGCGTCCACTGCACAGCAGGCCGTGATCGTCCCGCTCGTTATGCCGGTCCAAAGTTTTCATTCGATTCAGTCGGCGCTGCAACAAAGGAATTCTCCCTCCAAATAAAACTACGATTCCGGTTTAAAAATAATTAACCAAGCTTTATTTTTTTTGGAGGTTACAAATGGTACTCGTTTTCTGAACTTCTGACTTGCAGCTGAAAGACTTTTGCCCGGCCAAATAAAAACATAAGTCCAATCAATACAATCCTTTAGCTAAGAGCCTCAAGGACCCATTTTGCTTAAAGAGGTACACAGATCCAACTGAACGTCAGACACCAGAGAAACAAACTGTCCCACGGCCAGAGGGCCGGCTCTAACTGGTCTCTCCTGACCATCTCCTGGAATATATGTACCTTTGACCGAAAATCCTAAACATTCAGTCTTGATCTGAGCTATCCCCATTCGACCACCCAGAAACAGACTACTCAAGATAACGGCCAGACAGTGTCCACTCAAAACTCCAGACAATCTAGGAACATTACTTTTCTCAAGTTAATCTCAGCAGGAACCCCTTTTTAATGAGGTACTTATTTTATTTTAAACAAAAAATATTTCTGGTTGGTCTAACTCACAATCAGAGATATTTTCAATTTCTTCTGTGCCTCTACAGCACATCTCTCATCTGCAGCAAGTCTGTTATTTACATGCACCACTAAACATGCAATGTTTACATCCCTACCCATCCGTATGTAGGAAATGCTGCCGAAAAAGAGCAAACAAAATCACTTAAGGACAATCCCGAAGAGAAGGAGAAAAAAAAAAAAAGAAAAAAAAAAAGAGTTCATCTAAAAATTCCAACAATTCATCAATGAAAGATCCAGGATGTAATGTTCGTTTACGCATCATTTTCCTAAAATTATTTACTTTTTTTTTTTTTGTCTACAGGAGAACTTCATGCAGACCAGACAATCCTGAAACGTCGGGTTAGTAGACAAGCAACAGCAGCATAAGAGAAGAGGAGTAAGAGGATAACATAAATAAATGAATGACATAAATAAAGAAGAAAAAGAGAAACTTTAAAATCACAGACCATTATAAAAATGGTAATATAGGGTTCAGGGCTGGGAGCAACAGTAGACAGAGGTCCTCATTAATTAGCAGAAAAAACACCGGATGGGCCTTCTAGCTTATTTCTAAATTCTAATGATTCTACTCCGATAAATTGTTAATTGAAAGAAGGATGTTAGACGACAATTGAGGGAGATAAATCTCGGCCTTTTTAAAGCTATTTTTTAGCTATTTTTTTTTAAAAGCTATTTTTTTAAAAGCTTTTTTTAAGCTATTTTTTTTTTAAAGCTTTTTTTAAGCTATTTTTTTTTTAAAGCTTTTTTAAGCTATTTTTTTAAAAGCTTTTTTTAAGCTATTTTTTTTTAAAAAAAGCTTTTTTTTAGCTTTTTTTTTTATAGCTTTTCTTTAGCTTTCTTTTTTTTTTTTTTAGCTATTTAAAAAAAAAAATTTTCTTTTAGAAATGTTCTACAATTTCTGCAATTTTCTTGAACAGTGATGCGCGAATGCAGAGAAAACACAAAAGAGAAGTCAACTTACGTCTGTCGTAATAATCATAAACAAACACGGTAGCCGGTTCAGCATGAACGGTCAGTACTTGCTCCACTTTAACAATAATACATTTGTCGGTTTTATTCATCTGCAACAAAAAAATACAAAATTAAAAAAAAACAAAACACGTTTACACATATAGACACACACAAAAAAAATCAAATTGATTTTATTCTGATACATAAAAGAGAGTAGAAAGTGACTAACTTGGGTTTAATTTCGTCAGCCTCGTAACTCTCGCTTTCCTTATTTTGTTATTTAGTCCTCCCATCCCATGAACGATGTTTCTGACAAAGGGGAAAGAATTGCTGTTTTCTGAATCAGAGAGTAGAAAGTGACTAACTTGGGTTTAATTTAGCCAGTCTCGTAACTCTCGCTTTCCTTATTTTGTCATTTAGTCCTCCCATCCCATGAACGAGGTTTCTGACAAAGGGGAAAGAATTGCTGTTTTCTGAATCAGAGAGTAGAAAGTGACTAACTTGGGTTTAATTTAGTCAGCCTCGTAGCTCTCGCTTCCCTTATTTTGTCATTTAGTCCAAGGAGTGAGGATAACAATGTTGATTCTGTGCATGTGCAACTGCCATTAGTTTCTGTGTTCTGGGCAAAACTGAATGACATAAATAAAGAAGAAAAGGATCCATGTTTCTGACAAAGGGGGAAGAATTGCTGTTTCCTGGATCGGAATCTGTCCATATAACACTTATCATGGTATTTATTTTTTAGCTCCTTACATCAAGTGGCTTCATGCCTTGTCTGAAGCGATTTCCATAAAAAAAAACAAAAAAAACGCAGTCTGCTCTTCTGTATGATGTCCGCGAGGCTTTCCAAGTTGACTTACATGAGCGGAGACTTAAAAAGGTATGCTCTGTTCAAGCCTCACCAAACAGATCCATCTTGACAATTGCCTTGTCATTACAGTGCAGTTTCTTTAGTGTGCCGGCAGAGACAGCCCAGGTTTCAGTGAGGTGATGGGGACCAGTGTTTTTATCGAGACACCATCTCTAGGTGATTGACTACCAAGGCTAAAGAGCGCTTCACTTGCTTTTGATTGGGAAAAAGAAAGTGGAATTCCCTTAAAAAGTGGAGAACTTACATTTCTGTAACACGTAAAAGGTACGCGGTAAAAAGAAACAAAAAAAACATTTTGGAATTTGAGTGGGGGGATTACTTTTGAATAAATCTAATGTAAATTGATCACCCACTTCCTGACCAGATAGCGTTGCCATCTGCAACTATAAAAGTATGATTTTTTTTTTTATAAAGAAATCCTTGTCAAGATCAGATGTAAAAAAAAACAATTAAAAAAAAACAAAAAAAACTCACTTGATCAAAATACAAATAAACATGGTCTTCTGTCATCTCATGTTTTTTCACTCCAATACTTTTTAAATCTTTCGGCTAAAAAAAATAAATAAATAAAAATTAAAAAACAAAAAAACAGAAAATAATTAAATTTATTTAAATGTTTAAGAATTATAAAACAATGAACCCTAACCCTTTACCATTATGTGAACTGGTGTTTGTGCATCTGGACTGGACGGAGGCAGAATTCAAAAGAGGACAAAAGACTTTTTGTCTTCATTCTGACAAAAGTAAGCGCCAGGTGATTGATAAAAAAGAATTGTCTTGCCCAATCAGATGGGGCTCTTTAAAATACAAGGGATGTTTGGTTTGGTAGTTTTGTTTTACGGCATATCAACCCTTTTTGGGTTATTTAATGCCGAATCTTGTCATTATAGTAAAAGTTTTTATGCTTCAAGTTCTTTATATCTTCAAATGTTTAATCATCGTTTTTGGTTTGGTAGTTTTGTTTTACGGCATATCAACCCTTTTTGGGTTATTTAATGCCGAATCTGGTCATTATAGTAAAAGATTTTATGCTTCAAGTTCTAAAAATAAAATAAAAAAGGGGAGGGAGAAAGGGAGAGGGGCTGTTGTTTTTGTTTTTGGTTTTGTAGAACATAATTAAGTTTTACAAAAAAAAAAAAAAAAAAAAAAAAAAAACGTCAATGTAGGTGAATTTCGTCTCAGGGAGCCACAGGGCAGCCTGATCTGGTATCACCAGACAAGGGATGTAATTCATTAACTCACGTATGCTGCGTATACATAGACCCTCTCATCCTAAACAGTTGAAATACGTACACCAATCAAAACCATGCTCATCTTGGCACCCGTTCTATACCTGCATCCCATCTCCAGAGAACCACTTGGCTTAACGGTCCTGTATTTCCCTTCTTTTGAATGATGCTTCTGTCTAGTCCAAACGCTAAAGCCTTCACCGATATCGGATACATTCAGTGCCGTCCAGTTCAGATGTGAAAGGAACCTCTTTTCACAGGTAAGTTGCTCTTTTAATAAAGCCACATGCATACTTAGTTCTACAAAAAACATTTCTTGGATTATCATTTCAATGGATATATTATCATTTATTTGTCTTGTTTGCCGTCTTCTCATTTTTTTTTTCTTTCGCTTGCATCTTTCGGTGAAATCTCTGTAAATAGTAAATGTTTTTCTTCAGACTTAAAGGGGAAAAGAACTCACTTCAAAAATTTGCTGAGGAATCCAACCGGTTACCATTCTTATTTCCATAATTACGACATTTGTCCTTTCGCCGGTTCCGGTGTATCTGAAAAAAAAAAAAGAAGGAAATTGAAAACTATGTACGTCATACACTATGGCAAAAATATCTGAAATCGAGATGAATTTCTCAACCTTGGGGGGCCACGGCCTCCACCAATTTCACAACTTAGGGGGACCAGAATATTCAAGGAAAGTAGAAAGTGGCCTTTGGGTTTACTTTCGACAGCCTTGTAACTCTTGCTTCCCTTATTTTGTCCTTTAGTCCTCACATTTTATGAGCGATGTTTCCGCACATTTTATGAGCGATGTTTCATTTGAAAATTCAAATATTTCAGATTTGCATTGAATTTGATCCATAGTTATTAGACACCAATTAAGCAAGATTCCCTGAATTTCAATTTCTTCTTAAGCCACCTTAAATTTTAAACATTTTCTATAATCAAAATCATGTAATGGATTTTGATCAAAATTCGAATAAGGATTCTAAACATAAGGTTTAGCAACATTATATGTTGATTTTAATCTTCATAAGGAGAGATAAAAGTTGTGCAAAACTGTTATGTTTGAAAATTAATTTTACCTATCCTGGGACGGGTATACTTCTAGCTTAAGGATTAGAAAGATGATATTACAGGGAGAGTAGAAAGTGGACCTTGGGTTTACTTTCGGCAGCCTCGTAACTTTTGCTTCCCTTATTTTGTCCTTTCGTCCTCACATTTTATGAGCGATGTTTCTGTCAAAGGAGGAAGAATTGCTGTTTTCTGGGTCAGAATCTATCCATCTAACACTTATCGTTGGTAGTTTTTGACCTTGAATTGGTAATTTTTTTATTTTTAGTTCCTAACATTAAGTGGCTTTATGCCTTGTCTGAAGCGATTTCCCTAAAAAAATTTTTTTTTTAAATTCACTCATAATCGCCTAAAAAAAGTAGAATCTCATTTTTTGAAGGTGATTTTACAAAGGGTGTTAATTTACAATACCTTTTTTTTCAGACTGAAAGTATCGACTGATACGTTTTAAAAGGAGACAGGAAGACATCCATTGATGAAACAAAAGTCTTCTACCTCCCCTAGCCATGAATCGTTTGAAGTATGGCAAAATTTACATTTTCAAAGAAATGGAAAAAGAAGGTGAAGCAAGGCACGGCAAAACGTGACAGAGAGAGGAAGAGGAAGAGAGAAAAAAACAAGAAAAGAGAAAAAGATAAAACAGGAGAGAGAGGGGATGGGAAGAGAAAGAGAAATAAAATCGAGCCAAATGGGGAAAAATAAGGACATAAAGCCCTAGCGATTTGGCTTTTTCTTATAGAAAAAGCGAGATTCACATCCTTGATCGTAAAGATATTAGGAGGTGACGGTGACTAAATGGCTAACGACATGGACTGATAACCTGGGTGTGCCGGGTTCGAATCCAGTTTATTCCACAGAAACACTTTCACTTAGGATGTTGGCAACCTTCACGTGGTCCTTCCTGTAAGTACCCGATGCCTGTCTAGAAAGAATTCTGACTAGAAACATATCGGGAAAACCAATGGCAACAATAGAATCATCTGATTCAAACGAAATGAACGAATGAATAAAAAATATTTTCATTTCATAATGTGTTTTTTTTTGTTTTTTTAGAGAAAAGCAAGAAGCCATTATATTTCAAGTATCTTTGATCCCCCCTCCTAAAGTTCAACTCGTCCTCACCGTGGTAGGGGCGATGGCAATGTGGTAGTGTCAAAAAATAGTTTCTAGATGTTCAATGTCAAAATGTGTTAAAGACTTCTGGAACACCCTGTATAAATGTGACTCTTGTTCCGGCGTTCGAATCGTGCGACTGGTATGAACGGTTATTTCTACACTGATAATTCCACAAGGATGAAACGTAGATAATATTTAAAAATATTTATTATTAAAATAATTATTTGTAGCCCCTTCTCAGCCGGGTCCTTTAATGAGGAATAAGAGAAGTCATCAGATCTAAGCTATAATGAAAGTTCCTTTCTGTTAAACACTGTTATGACGGCCGACTATTGCTGTCCGTCTCCTTGACACATAAAGTTTATTTCTCATCCCGTCCGTAGTCATTCATGGTAACCTCATTGGTTAGTGCTCTCGGAATTCGAGTTAAATGTAACTCTTGTTCCAGGGTTCGAATCGTGCGACTGGTATGAACGGTTATTTCTACACTGATGATTCCGCAAGGATGAAACGCATACATATGTAGATAATATTTGAAAATATTTATTATTAAAATAATATATATATATATATATATATATATTATGTGTGGACGAGGATGTTAAAATTTGAGTTTGAAATATAATTTGTGTTCCGGGGTTCGGGTCCGGTGACCGGTGTGAATAATTCTTCTCTACACTGACGATTCCCGTAAGGATGAAACGTATACGTATGTAGATAAAAAAAAAACAAATATTTATAATTAATTATTTATCACCCCTAAATGTAGGCTGGGCTCTGTAGTGAGTAGTATTAATACAGCTGTTATCGTGATTTCAATGCAATGTTTCTTTTCAATAGTAGAACACTTTACGACAGCTGCCTATAAATAGGATTAATCTCTTGTTGATTTACCAAGTTGTTGACAATGGCTGTGTGGGCTACGACGTTGGAAGTTGAGTTTGAAATATAACTTGTGTTCCGGGGTTCGGGTCCGCCGACCAGTGTGAATGATTCTTCTCTACACTGACGATTCTTGTAAGGATGAAATGTATACGTATGTAGATAAAAACAAATATATAATCTTGTTGGCTGTTTTACTCAGCAGCAACAGTACTGAGAAAATATTGCAAGCTACCATTTTAAGACATTTTTATATTTTTTATAATTTTTTTTTTTTCTCTTTATTTATTTGTTTTTTTCTTCGGTCCTCTTCTTAAGTGACCTCAATTGGGGCAACACCACATTGTCTATTATCAGTTGCTGAAACTATTAATCCAAGTACTTAATTTCCCTGATGATCTGCCAAGCAAGGACCTGCTTGGTAGTGAAACACGTGTAGGAAGAAACATCTTTAGTTTAATATATATCGTAAATAAATAATACTTTGAAATAAACAGTCTTTTGTGGTGATGTATAACCGCCTGAACGGAATGCTTCGGTAAACCTTCAATAAATCACATATATATATATATATATATATATATATATATATATATATATAGTGTGTGTCAGGTTGTATATGAAAAGAAATCAAATAAAGTGCTTGATCATATAAGAGAGCTAATATAATTTATTTAGATACTGTATATTACATATTTCAGCAATGTACCGCGGTTTCATCCAAAAGGGCAGATTTAGACATCTTTAGTAAATCTCTGTGCCCAAATCATCGGCATGCTGAAACGATTGTAGTCATCGGGACATGACTACAATCATTTCAGCTTGCCGATGATTCCACTGGGCACAGAGATTTACTAAAGATGTCTAAATCTGCCCTTTTGGATGAAACCGCGGTACATTGCTGAAATATGTAATATACAGTATCTAAATAAATTATATATATATTCTCTCTCTCTCTCTCTCATATATATATATATATATATATATATATAAACATTTATTTTTCATCTCTTTCTTTCCTTAAACCAGGCTTTTCAAAGATTTTAATCTTTGAAAAGCCTGGTTTAAGGAAAGAAAGAGATGAAAAATAAATGTTTTTATTAACTAAACTGCTCCTTGTTTTGAACAGCTGAAAATACCGACTTGCTTCCATTTGCAGGTCTTATTAATTTTCATTGACGTACCATATTTTTGCTCTATCCAGTATATTGAGCTTTCCTTATTTCACGATAGGTCCTACTCTCTAAAAGTTTACCTTTTAGTTATAATTTACATATATATATATATATATATATATATATATATATATATATATGAGAGAGAGAGAGAGAGAGATATAGATATATATATATATATAGACATAATAAAAATGTTACCTTTTGACTATTGGATTCTTTCTAATATTTTCTGATTGCTTCTTCGAATGTTTGTATGGACACATTGTTTTTCCACCCAATTTTGACACTTTCCTTGAAATCTTTTTTTTAAAAGATGGTAAAAAATTCTTTCGTTTGCAATATTTAAATTTTCAAATTTTATGCTAACCGGCAATTTGTTATTTTACTGGTTTGTCTCCTGATGAGAAGAGCTAATCTTTGAAAATTCATGGATTAATGGTAAAATTGTTATTTCTATTTTCCTTGCTTAAACACTTGATGAATTAATAATTATTGTAAATTGTTCGATTTTATTAGGTAGGATTTTGAATTATGATGATTGAACTGTTAATCGCTAGTGACGAAAATAAATAAACAATAGTTGATGGGTGACACGGGTACAATCAGAAATATATTTAGGCTGACGTCGACAAGGCTGATTCTGCAAAGCGTAATTTGAGAGGGGGTGAAGGAGGGGAGAAGCAGGAAGAGAGAGGGGGGGGGAGCGGCAGGAAGAGAGAGGGGGAGAGAGGCGGGAAGGTAGAGAGGGGGAGAGAGGCAGGAAGGTAGAGAGGCAGGAAGATAGAGGGGGAGAAAGGCAGGAAGATAGAGGGGGAGAAAGGCAGGAAGATAGAGGGGGAGAAAGGCAGGAAGATAGAGGGGGAGAAAGGCAGGAAGATAGAGGGGGAGAAAGGCAGGAAGATAGAGAGAGGCAGGAAGGGAGAGGGGGGAAAGCCAGGAAGGGAGAGGGGAGAAAGGTAGGAAGGGAGAGAGGGAGATACAGGAAGAGAGAGAGGCAGGAAGGGAGAGGGGGAAAACCAGGAAGGAGAGGGGGAGAAAGGCAGGAAGGGAGAGGGGGAGAAAGGCAGGGAGAGATAGAAGGGTAGGGAGAGAAGGAGTAAAAAGAGACTGATTTTTTTCATTTGTTTCTTTTTTAAATATTTAACTGGCTATTTAACTGGCTTTGCAAACTTACTATTTCCTGATTCGCACAATCTCAGTAGTGCTCAATGGGTAACCCAACGGGTCACATTTCTACAAAATTTAAAATTTACAATAAAAATAATAATTCTAATATGGGGTGTAGGGCTGGGAGCCCGGGCCACATTGAAGGGGGCACCAGCTTTTATAAGAATAAAATATTTTTAATTTCTTTTTGAAAAAAAAACAAAAACAAAAAAAAACTCTTCCAACTCACCGACAACAAATTCTGATCATCCTCTCCGCACAACTGCTGTGGTCATGGTGCGATGCGATGTGCAGGTGGAAACTCTGGACTTGGCTCACAGTGTTCATGCTGTACGTCAGAGAAGTCTAAACAGAAATAAAAGGTGGGAAAAATTACTGTTAGGAAGATTTTGTAATTTTGTCTTTCTTAAAGTTTAATGAATAAAAGTGTTAGGTCAATCTAACAAAATAAAATCGAGTTATTTCCCTTGGACCAGAAAAGTAAGAGTTATCGCCCTTGGATAAAAAGGGTCGTTTGCCGAACAGTGAAAAGTAAACAGAACGGTCTCACAATCAAACAAGCATCTCGCGTTCAGCGTTTTTTCTACATTTTAATTTAATCAGTGTGTTTGTTAAATAAATCTGTTAAAAGTTCTACTTCGTACTTCCTTCATTTTTCTGAGTTGTTATTGAACCGAAACGTATAAACATCAAGACGTAACAAAAAAATACTTTGAATCTTTCAGGTAGGTCAGCAGAAATCAATTTCTTTTCATTATCCTCCTTTTCTTTCTCCTGTCAATTATCTTTCCTTATTCATTTGTGTAGGGAAACGTGGGACTTACCTAACTAGCATGTGTGCATAGTTCAATGGGTCGGTCGTGGAAGTAAATGAATGAAGAAGAAAGAAACAAAAATGGCTGCCTTGTCTCTTTATATGCCTGCAATGTGACCACCTGATATGTAAATGAGATGCTCCTGGTTGGAGATAAAAGAGGGTTGATTTGTTGTTTTGGACGTTCACTTTGAAGTTGGATTTCAAAGAGATAAGTGAGATAATCAGAGGTTGGAAGTTATAATTTGTAATTTTATCTCTAATGTGAAAACATTCTTTTTTCCATGGGATTTTGTGTATTTAAAGGTTGATAATATACGGAAACGTCATATGTACTGAATAATGCCGTTTTCGCATAGAAATATTTTCTCGTCATTCTTATACAATTTATTATTTATATTTCCTTAAATACTTTTGAACCCTTCACGTAGGTCAGCAGAAATCAATTTATTTTCATTATTCTCGTTTTCTTTTTTCTTTTATTTTTCTTTCTCCTGTCAATTATCTTTCCTTATTCATTTGATTCAAGATGAAAAGAGTCCACATGTGATTGGAAAATACGAAGAGGGTTTCAGAAATTCTGTAGTGGTAATGAGAGCCTTGAAGATGAAGGTAAAGGACGGCCAGGCATTCTTGTTACTGAACGTTTGAATGCAATTGTTGAACAAAACCCACGTCAAAGTGTCAGCGAAATAGCATTTTATATCAATATTTCAACCGTGTTTGATGATCTATAGAAAATTGATAAAATTTTCTCCCCACTGTTCATTGAGTTTTTCCATTGGGAGACAAAGAAAATGTGAAGAATGTTTATGTACATCAATCATTACGTAAGCAAGAGGAATCGATATAGATAAATAGGCAGACAGATACAGGTGACAGTGAGAGACAGACAGACGGACGAATTTATGCAGCTAGACACACAGCAGTCCACCGTAGTTTGCTTGTGGGCACACACATGCTTGTCAACATACACACACAGGTTCAAGTAGCAGTCTATCTAGTGAAACAACGACGAACGACAATCAAATCTTGTTATTTTAGAATCAGAATCGGTAATTGTATCGGAATTGGGAATTTAGCACAGAATCGGTAATCATATCGGAATTGGGAAAAATATTTTAATTGTCCCATCACTAGGTACAACCTTAAATGTGTCGTCCTATGTTACGTGAACAAGTCATAACATTATGATTAGTGATGGAACGATTCCAATACCCCCCCCCCCCCGATTCCAATACAATTACCGATCCTTTTTAAATTTCTAAAGATTCAATTATAGAGATGCTGTTTTTTTTAAATTTTCGGATTACCGTAAAAACCCGTGTAACGTGTGCATATAATTTTGCAAAAGTCAAAAATATACTTTTAGGGGGGGGGGGACGCGTACATTAAACGAGTAGATCTTTCTAACTATTTTTTGTTCTCAAATGTTTTACCGCAATTGACTGAAAATAGTGAGGCAACTACAGATTTTAAAACAAAGCCGATTCGCAGAAGTTCGTCGTTAGTTGACAAAATGTTATGTGAATTTTTTCATTAACAATTGAACATAGTCGACCATTTTAGTAAAAAAAAAAAAAAGAAGAGACTAGTAAGTAACTTATTTTAAAAATGAAAAGGAAAAATGAAAAAAAGAAAAAAATGAGACAGAAAACTGTCCCATTTTTTCTTTTTATTTTTCATATTTATCCACTTGTGCCATTTTTACCTACATTTTTTATTGTGCCATTTTTACCATACCATTTTTTTCTGGTGTCATTTTAACTTACATTTTTTATTATGGTCTATAGATTTGAGTTTTACTGGTAGTTTCAAAAATCAATAAATATTTATTATTTTATCATTAGTACCAGCAATGGAAAATTAAGTTTTAAGGCCCCCCCCCCCCCCAAAAAAAAATTGAATAAAAGAATCACTTTTGAAATCGGAAATTTGGTTCAAATTTTGCAGATTCCGATTTTTCTGATACCCCAAAATGTTCCGATTTTTCAGATTCCTGATTCCAATTAATCGTCCCAACGCTAATCCTGATTCACATGAATCACGTTTTGTAGATGAAGTGTTGTTATTTAATTTTTAGAAACAGTGTTATTTAATAGGCTGTCCTGGACATGCCCGAAGATTGGCCCCAGAGAGATTTGCAATCAAGTGCTTCAGTGGTCCTCTTTTAGACAAAGTTTGCATAATTATTTTTTAAACAGTTTATAATAAATTTAATAAATTGCAACTGAAAGAATCTTTTTTATTATAAAAAGAGACAAGACAACAAAAGCTAAAATGAGAATATTTATCTGACACGCGTGTTGAAGCTCCTTCTCCAAGATGCAGCCACCATATTGGATATATTGTATTATTATGAATATCACAAGTTTGGAATATAAAGGAAGAACAAGAGATTGATGAAGAAATTGTGATGATAAATTGAATTGGCCCGAGAGAGATTTGCAAACCAAAATCTTCAATGAACCCCTGATGGAAAAAGAAGAGGAAGACCAAAAGTGAACTGGAAGCAAACAATCGAGAAAGAGATTTGATCGCAATGGGAAGAAGCTGGAGGGAGGGACGCTGTGGATCTGGCTTCCGACCGAAAACGATGGTTTACTTCATGCGTCGCAGGACGCGGGAGTTCCTTAGTCTGAGAGTCTTTAAGAGGTGTTTGAAGCTAAAATTATATTTTAGTATGACTTTACCTGAATCACACCACAGCCGTAGCCATCGGCTTCGACTCTTATTTTGTTTTTGAACGAATTCGTTGTGTAAGTCAAGACATTGAAAGGGTTTTTCTCTGAAATGTGGAAAGTCCGTAGCAAATCCAATCCGTCAAGTATCTTGATCTCCAGATCCGGAAGTTCTTGCCTCTGGGACCACATCAAGGCATACTTTGTAATGGCATGGAAAGCAATCATTGAATCCTGAAAGAAGAAAAAAAAAAAAAAAAAAAAACAAAAAAGGTAAAATGAATAAAACCCATTTAATTCGTTGCATTGAATTGTTCATATAATAATAATGATGTTAAATATTGGGTGACTTGGAAGTTTTTTTTTTACCACTTATCAAGGCTAAAAGCCACTCGAGGATAAAGGGTGAATGATGATAAATATTATGAGAGGATTGAAAATGATGAATGAAAATGATGAATATTATGAGAGGATTGAAAATGATGAATGAAATGAACAAAATTTCTTTAATGATGAGAACAAGTATTTATTAACATTGGATTTGAAGATGACTGTGTTGTAGCCCTCAGGGAAGCAATCTTGTGATAATTTGTTCCAGGAAGTCTGAATTATCGAACTGGAATGTAGAGAGATTTTTTTTTTAAATTATTAATGAGTCATGACTTATCAAGGCCAAAAGCCACTCGAAGATAAGTGTTAACGAGATGGATAGATTTTCAATTGAATGATGATGAATATTATGAGAGGATTGAAAATGATGAATGGAATGAACAAAATTTGATGACTTATGAGGATGGTTTATGACAATTATTTGTTGATATTGGATTTGAAGACGATCATGTTATGTTGAAGCCAGCAGGAGAGCAGTCCCACGGTAACGTGTTCAACAGGTGGGAAGTTCTTGGAAAGAAACTCTGTTCATGGAAATTCCGTTTGATGTCAAACACATGTAGGAAAAATTTTCTTACAGTTGTGGTAGTTAGACGAGTTCTTGCTGTGAAGCTCAGTTTTCCTTCCAAGGAAATAACGATAGAGTAGAGAAAGACTAACAACGTCTCTTCTGCGATAAAGGGGCCGGAGAGAATATAAGCGATCACCCCCCACTAGATTACGAATTCGATTTTGTACTCTGTCGAAGCAAGAAAAAGGTGCTTTAAGCGGCACCTCCCCAGACGGGGCAGCAGTACTCCGTCTTAGGACGTATCCGACTCGTATACAAGGGGTTTGAGACAAATTTGACACTTTTTGGAAAGGAAAGGAAAAAAGTCATATCCCGGCAAATAATTGATATATTCTCGAAATTCAAAGTGGATTTCTTAGAGGATATTTGGTCGAATACAGTCCACTCAAAAGAAACCACCCTGAGTTTTCAGCCCGACAGCCTCCAGATAGGACTTGAACCTGGAGCATTCGACCTTCATGGTGTTTTTTCGAGAGATGCCTGAACACCAGTTTGATCCTGACAATCAGCTTGACCTTCGTGTTGCAGGCGGTATGGTTGGTATCTTTCTCAACTGTGCTCTACACATAATAGTCTATGGGGTTGCAATCAGACGAATATTGTGCAAATGTTGGGACTGGTGAACTCGTGGAAGTTCTCAGAGAGACACTTCTGAGTTTTCCCGGAGGTGTGACACGGAGCTGAGTTCTGATGCCACACGCATGGTCTTCCCGCAGCCACCCTTTTCACCCAGCGTTGCTTAACAACAGCGGACAGCAACTCAAGATAGTCATATGAATTGAGTCGGCGTCTGAATTGGTATGAACGGGTGGAATGACGTGGTCTTCGCTGGAAACACATCCAACGACCATCACAGTTTGAGAGAACTTGGTCTTCATGATGCACGGAACTTCATGCGGACCGTATGCTAGCCGCTATTGTTCTGCGTGTTGCGCAACTGGTACTGAGAAGAACCAGAATATTCCTGGCTCAACTGGGTGTTTGAACGTGTTGAGAAGTTTTTTGGTTTTTGTAAGGCTGTTCTCTTGAGATTGCGATACAATGAAGGGCGCGAGGATAGGAAGTGACTCATCGACAGAGACAAAAGAAAATGCGGGAGTGATCAGTTTCCATTGTTTAGGACAGGTGACTCAGAAAAGAATACCGGACACGACATTTGGGGGTGACAGCGTTTTGCGACAGTGGGGTAGGTTAGTTTTACGACAGTTTACCGACAGTAAGGTTTATGGCAAAAAGTTAACAAGTTTGGTCTTCGGAGAGAAGCCGAGCAGTTAGGGATCGAACCTCCACAGAGAGCGGATCGGACCGGAAAATGATAAGATGAGCTGACGACTTGAGAAACGGCAACGGGGGTCTCGACAGTCCGCGACGGTGTCACACATACTCATAGTTCAAACTAAATTATACACAACGTATATGTGTTTGTGTTCTTTCTCGAGAGTTGTGTTTCTTTTATTTAACTTGTGGACCAGTGCTGTGCCCTCGACGATTCGTCAGTAGATAGACGACTCGGCTAAACGATGAAGACAAAGAAGAAGGCCACGGAAATACAACGTTGGGGTCGACGGTCGTCGAGTGGGGCAACATGGTTCTACAGGATCGTAAAGTTAATAAACTTTTGCTAGGCACGCCCAATATATATTCTTGCTTCCACCATGTCTACTAACTTGAATCTATTTTCTCCTTACTCTAGCCTTATGTAAAAAATACCGTTTTAAAAAATATTTTCACACTCCAAAGTCCAATATAGTTACAATTGAAAAGAACCCGAGGCAAACTTCTCAATGAACTCGTCAAGCAGGTGTCAACGTTTTGTCACTGACAAGATGCGAACTATATAAAAATAAAAGCATATTTAAATACGACTAACTGCCAAAAAACTTGCATGTGAAAGTTTTCTCATCCGGTGCCATTTTGTTTTTGAAAAACAATTACTTGAATCTATGGTAAAGAAACATTTGAGTCTTGAAAAAAAAAAAAAAAGGACCTACCCTTGAAGAGATGAATCCGCTCATTGGTTTCCTCTGTTCATTCAACCAGTGGACAATAGGTTTCAGGTCTTGCCAGCTGCTCACCACTTCATTGCCCAAAAGGGCTAACAAGGCGTACGAAGTTGTTTCAATGTCCAAAGATGTCACAACATAATCCTTGTCAGGTCTTTCGGATTCAATCCAGTATTTGTTGCCTTCTGTTTTGTGTAAAACAAAGTAATTAATTTCATTTTCTTCACATACCCGTATATATATATATATATATATATATATATATATATATATAGGTATAATTAAACAGACGAATTCTGTTATTTTTAACAATGTTTGCATAAATGAGAAAAGGCTGCCTAAATACACACAATATTATATATATATATATATAAAGTATTTTATTTAAAAAAAAATATACATTACAGTGTCTGTTTGGTGTACAAGAGTTTCATTATTTTGGACAAACGGTCTCTGGGGATAGAACCCGTCCTGTTATTGTCCGGTAAAAAAAAACAACAAAAAAACTCTATAGAGGCAGCCATCTTTGACCTTTTTTTTTTTTTTTTTTTTTTTTTTTTTAAACGGATTGAACTTTTGTTTTTCTTTTTTGAGAAGGGATAATTTCTCTTGAAATATCAATAGATTTTCCACCGGATTCTATTAAAATTAACAGTAAGTCTTATATTTACTGATATTTTATGTGAAAGATTTATTGAAAAATAAATCGATAATTGCGAAGATTAATACCTCAAATATCATTGTCTTCGATTTTTTGTTTTTGGTCATCCTCTCTTTCACCATTCCGATTTTCTGCATTGCTATCAGCATTCTTAAATACCCACGTACTTATTTACCAACAATGCTTCAAGAAAACTACCCTTTCCTTATATCTATCTATCTATATATATTAGTAAAGTATAAAAATATATTTATGGCAATTAAGCTACACAGAGGCGTCCGCGTTTCATCCCCATAGGGAATTCGTCTTACTGATTGTTTTTATATATCCACATGGTGTTTAGTCTAGCTAGCTAGCTAACCAATCAGGTTCGTTGTTATTCACGGGTTAATGTTTTCATTAGCCAATGGCAGGGCATCTCTCAAACAAAAGTCAGACTGACCTTGACATCTTTTTCTTTTCTTTTCTTTTGTATGGGTATGGTGCACTGCTTTTGTTAATGTGTCGAGTTAACAGGTGACCTTATTTTAACACGTGTGTGATTGGAATCGTTTCTTTTCTGTTTATTCTGTTATTTATTGCAACTTTAGGTGTTGGTTTAGTTTTTTATTTATTATTTGTGTTTGTTTGTTATGTATTGTTATCTTAAAGTAAAGTTTATTCTGTATGTACCGTTGTTTGCTATTTCACATCTACAGTTTAGTAGGTTTTTGTGATCTTTAAAGTTTAGAATTTCAAATTTCTCATTCAAACATAATCTACACGGGGCATCTAAATGTACTGGCCCATCGTACTATTTTCCACTTGATTATTAGAGAGCATACGCTTTCTTTGAGTTCTCAGTATATAAAATATTAGTTAAAAACAAAATGATAAAAAATATCAAATAATAAAAATATATGGAATGATAAAAAACAATATGAAATAAAAAAAATACAGAATGATAAAAAAAGAAACAAAAATATTTAAAAAATAAATAAAACAGGAATTTTTTTTGTTGTTTTTACCAGAATTTGTTGATTTTGTTTCCAGCTGTCTTCGATAATTATCCGTTTCCTGTTCGTCAAGTCCGTAAAGGGAGAAGGCGTATCCATAGAGAGACAGCATGTACAAATCGTCGGCTTCTTGTGCACGCAGACATTTAAAGCCCTTGTCTACGATTGGGTCCTAAAACAAAATAAAAATAGTTTTTTGTTTTTTTTTTACCCGGGAAAACTTTGGAATTAATATCAACACTGTGAAAATATGAAAGCTAGCGAATGTGGTTTCAAAGTATTCACTCTTGTTGGACAAAATCCCAAGGATCGTAACCCCCTAGAATTAAATTTATTCGAAAGATGTTTTTCACCCACGAAATTAAAAAAAAATATTTCTGTTAATATAATTCTGTGTAATAAAATAAAATCAGAAAACAATAATAAAGAATAGTTAATTAATGAGATGTCATTTTGCAAAGCATGTTAATCTTAACATGATCAGTATATTAGAAAACTATTGTTCTTCTATTTTGAATATATGAATTTGGCGTTTTAATCTCACAGTCAGTGCAAAAAAACTTTATAGAGTTAAGCAAAGAAAGAAGGGGGAAAAATCGAACGTACATAATGTGGAGTTCCAAACTCCAACAAAGAAATGATAACTTTGGCAGTGTGGATAGCATTTAATTTGTCTGCCTTTTTTTCATATTTGGACTTTTTGGAGTGATCTCCCTTGTCAAAGAAGCAACCATCATCTTGTTGCTGGGATCGGAGCCACGCAATTGACTTCTGTAGGTTCCGGTCATCAACATAAATATAAGCCCTTGCCTTGACCAAAATCTGAATAGCAAATGCAGTGAGGAGTTCACTGCCTTCGTCATCCTGAATGCCGAACATACTATAAGAACCTTCGTCATGGATGTAATACATTTGTTGTTGGTAGCCTGAAAACAGAAGATGTTGACATTAGTAAAAAAAAAAACATGGGTGTCAGAGAACAAGAATTATAAGGCAATAAATGAACCAAATTAAAACAAGTCAATAAATTGACAGAATTACAAAAAGGTAAAAAATAGATCCAATTGAAACAACGCGATAAAATAAAAAAAATTTCACAAGTCAATAAATAGAGCGAATTGTGACAAGGCAATAAATAGAGCGAATTGCTACAAGGCAATAAATAGACCGAATTGCTGCAAGGCAATAAATAGACCGAATTGTGACAAGTCAATAAATAGACTGAATTGTGACAAGTCAATAAATAGACTGAATTGTGACAAGTCAATAAATAGACTGAATTGTGACAAGTCAATAAATAGATCCAATTGCAAAAAAGCAACAATATACCCAATTACAATAATGCAATAGACTTAAATATAATTCAATAAGGCAACAAGAATTCTTTTTTTTAATAAATTTGTCTATGAGGAGCATAAAACCTCCCAACTAAAAAATATTTACCTTTGATTTTAATAAAATTTAAAAGTTTGAAAATTTGGATTCTCAATATTTGGATCCTTTTATGCATATCTAATCCTCCATTAGAAGTTCATCATTCAACAAAATTAGCACTTTTTAAACCCAGAACTTCAGATGTGTAAGCTGTATTTTCACATCGTTCAACACAGAATTATGTTTTTTGAATTTAATTATTTGTTTGTTATTTCCTTTTTAGCATTTTTCACTTTTCAACTATCTCCCCAATTCAATTCTTTAGAAAATAAAATTAAATAAGAAATAAAACATTGCACAGAACATCTAAATTATTAATGCAATCTCAATATATGGATCAAATCTTGGGTGCTTCTATATTATTGGGGCAAATGAAATTTTCATATCTAATTTAGAAGAGTCTGTTGAAAGGGGAGATAATTCAAAATGTTTTTTTGTTGTAACCATAGCCCATAAGGAAAATCCAGAGAATTAGTAAGAAAAATAAATTTAAATAAAGGTATTTATGCCGGGCTGAAATAATAACGTTATAATTTAGAAAGCCATTCTTAACATGAGGAGGTGGGGGTTGTTGACTATTCTGTTTATTAAATTGTTAAGTGAAAGTACAGAAGAGTTAATCAATCCCCCCTCCTCATGTTAAGAATGGCTTTCTAAATTATAATGTTATTATTGCAGTCGGGTCCGTAAACTGCATAAGTAACCTTTTTAAAATTTATTTTCTTACTAATTCTCTGGATTTTCCATATTGGTTATGGTTACAACAACAAAAAGTTTGAATTATCTCCCCTTTTAACTGACTCTTCTAAAATGAAAATGAAAATTTCATCTGCCCCAATAATACAGAAGCACCAAACTTTGTTAAATATTTCATCCGATAATTCCAACAAATTTCCCTCTTAATTTCTTTATGCCAACAAATGGACGAACAATAATTCAACACTATGACTCACAAAAAAAGAAAATAGCAAAAAAAAAAACCCCTGATATTATTGAAGCCCTGCACCCTGCGTAAATTCTCCTAAAAATAATTAAATAAGATTCTACTTTTTTAGGCAATTACATGTAACAGGGAGGTGAGTAGCCAATGACAAAAAAGAAAAGCTGAAATCTACTTGTTACCCCGTGTGTTGTGGAGAGAGGGCAGCAAAAAAAAAAAACCACCAACTTTTTTCCTAAACAACTCTAATCAGTTTCAACTAAGAAAGTCAATGAAACAAGTCATCTAACTCCCCTACTCCGATCATGAATCAATGGAAGTCTTAGCCTTCACAACAAGATTACCATTTTCAGTTTTCAGAGAGAACTGTCATTAGAGAGAAAATCAGCTTTTTCTTATTAAGAAAAAAAAAAGAAGCGAATTTCGATCACAAAGTGGAGAACTCGTATCCATGAAAGACTCTAGCAATTTAAGTGGAAATCCGTTTTTTCTTGATAAACGAAAAGTGGAAAACTCACATCCCTGAAAAAGTAGGCGGTAGAAATAAATAAAAAAACAACAATATTTTAGACTTTAGAATGGTGGGATCATTTTCACACATAAATTTAATATAAAATGATCACCCACTTCCAGCCAACATGGTAATCATCACCAATTTTCCGATTCTAAAATTTAAAGAAAAAAAAGCTTTTGAGTCAATTAAACAACTGTGACTCATTGGATCAACATTGGTGTTAAGCTGTAATAACCCACTTCAGGACGAGGTAGAGGTCCTTAAAAATGCTATATGGTCCGGAAGTGGATAATTATTACCATCTGGTGGCCTGGAAGTGGGCGATCATTTTACGTTAAATTTATATGCGAAACTGATCCTCCCTCTAAAACTTAAAATATTGTTTTTTTTGTTTTTTTTTACTTTATTTTTACTGCCTAATTTTTCAGGCTGTTTACATGTAATCGCTTAAAAAGTAGAATCTCATTTTTTTTTTGTGAATTAGCACAGGGAGCAGGGCTACAGTTTTAACAAAAAAAATGAACAAACTTTTTTCCATCATCCTCATAACTTTGGATTCAATCTCGTAGGAAACTAATCCGACTGCGTTCAAATAATCCATTACGTAAATGACGGCAGCGATACTCAGGAGGTTGCCTTCGCCGTTTGTGATTGGATCCTTGATCCAATTATCCAGTCCGTCAATGCCTGGCCACAACATGTTACCTAGAATGAAAAAAAAAATATAAATAAAATAAAAAAAAGCTTTAGAGCAAACTAGACGACACATGACCCATCGGGTCAACGTTGGTTCATTGTACATCAATGCATACATTTATTTCCCTTAACCCTTTGTGCGGGCAAATCGATATTTTAAGTAAAATACATAGCCCTGTTGTGCTCGCATACCCTTAATGACAATAAAAGTGTAAAAATATGGGAATTTCCATGCTTTTGTACATTTAGTGTATAATGAATTTTCATCTTAACCCTATTAAGGGCATATGATTTCAGTATACTGGCATTTTTCATGGAATGTCACTACTTTAGTAAAGGCTATGCCACAATACAATGGTCATTTTTAAGGTTTTTTGGAATTTTCTGGAAAACTAAGGTATATGGTAAACTGAAATTAAAATGCCATCAACTAGACCCTAGAACCTCTATCTCTGCCAAAAATCAGCTGAATCCATCAAATAGTTGATGGGATACAGGGTGGCACACACATACGTACACGCAGATAACATGATTTCATGATTGAACTTTCTGGATCTCTGGGTTGCCTTGAAGAACCTATCAAATAAAAATTTTGTGCAAAGTTTTAACTAATTTGGTTTATTGTTTTTTGAGTTATGATTGATCAAAGAAATGAGATTTCCAGCATAGGTCATTCGTGAAGTCTATTAAGGGATAGAGCGTTCTCGCGCCTCCCTTGATTAAATCTGTTGATCAGTCTTTTTAAAATTCTAAAAACTTACATAAGTCAATCTTTTTTAGGGGGGAGGATTCTTTTCAGACTCGAGAGACAATGGATACATCCTGCAAGGGAGTTTATAGTGAAGCAAGGGTTGCGCTATCCCAAATGACCCTCTCCTGAATCAACATTGCTTGAGTCCAGTGGTAATGCCGTGGTAAGCAGAAAAAGACTGGTATTATTTCTGATTTTTCCCTCTCTTTTAGATTGACTGCCCAACCAAGGCCTGAGAGTCTCGTCTACCCTACTATTTAAACCATGGCTGGGTGGAGGACATTTGGATTCATACCTTTCCCAAAGATATCAGTGAAATTGATGCAGTAGCTCTGTCAGAGCGAGCCCTTGATACCGTCGGTATGTGAGGGTGAAAAAGACGACGATCGAAGTTCATTTCGAATTTATCATTTTCTTTTTTGTCGGTTGAGATTTGAAAATTTTCAGCTGAAATTATTGAAAAGGAAAGTTCGATTATTTATTTATTTACCTCCCACAGTGGTAAGATGTGACACAAGGTCGGAAAGTGGGATTTGAAAAGCCAGCACCCGAGAATTTGAGCATTCTGGCCTACAAAAAATGCCTGTGCAGCCCTGTCGGCATTCTCCGGTAGGGGCGCCTCAGGCAGTAAGCAATAAACTTACTCCTCCCCAAAGAGAAGAGGCAAAGCCTGTGAGGGTGGACCTCCTAGAACTGCACAGGACAAACTCACAGACCGGCGTAAATCAAGCCCCGAAGGCCAAGACGATACCAGTCTATAGGGTGCAGTACCCATCAGAACAGATACTACACTTTGATCCCAGTCAAAGGCCGAGAAAGTTCGATTATATTACATTTTAAATGTTTCTTTTTAACTTTTTACATTGCCTGTCATGTCGGGCTCATGCCATGCTGACAATTGCAACAAAAAACAGTAATGAAATAGCAAAACTAATAACATGTTCAAATACCAAACATAAAAACTTGTGCTTTTATACTGTCGGGAATCACATTTGGTGGAATCTTGGATGTGATCGAATAAATATATAGACCGCCATCATTTTCTGTGGAGAGAGAAAAAAAAAAGAATATATATATTAAATTACAGAAGTAAACCGTTCTTGTTAAAAAACAAATTAAAAAAACAAATTAAAAAATTAGAAAAAAAATAAAAATTAAATAAAAAAAAAAATAAATAAAAATAAAAAAAAAAATTAAAAAATTAAATTAATAAAATTAAAAAATTTTAAAAATTAAAAAAAAAGAAAAAAAAAAAAAATTAATTTTATATATTTAGTATAATATTTTTTATTTATACAAACATTATTTGGCTACACATTGGCAGACATGTTTCAGTCAAAGCTAAAAATAGTCAAACCTCTTTGGGCCCAAAACCTTTCCCTACGGCTGCAGGAAGCGGAATAAAAACAATATTTATATTCTGGAACTGCACACATTTTTATTCCGCTTTCTGCAGCCGTAGGGAAAGAGATCTGGCTATTAGAGTCTTTGTTTTATCGACATTCAATGACAAGCAAATCTGGACACAATATGCAAAACTGTCACTAACTCTGACAGACTCCTTTCGTTGGCACTGTCCTGATTTGGACCCCTTTTTCAGTTCAGGAATTGTCTGGGGATTGTTTGAGATAATAATTTTTATCTATGGGGTTATGGTCCGGTAAATGTAAAGCCTGTTAAGAATCACACATCTACTGATGTGAAGATAACCAAAGTGTCCCCCCCCCCGCATACCATTGAATGGCAATAAAATAAAAACGGTTGGACATTTTTAACTGAAACTTGGTGGATAAGTCAAGCATAGACTGAAGTTTATTTGTAATAAATATCGTTGGGTTGCAGAAAGGATTGTGAATTTTATTAACGATTCAATGAATGGCATTTGAAGAGGGGGTCTACATGTATATATATATATATATATATATAGACAAGTATATTTTCTTTGAAAAGCCATGGCTTAAGGAAGGAAAATAAATTTCTTTGATTTGAAACACCTTGTTTTGAACAACTGATGGCGTAATAGATATTGTATTTTTATAATCTTTATTCCCATCTTTTTACTTGTCTATGTAATTGCTCTATCTCGTATATCGAGCATCAATTCTTTCATGATAGGTTATACTTTAAAGGTATATATTATATCGTTATTTTTCTGTTCTTATATATATATATATATATATATAATGGATTAAATGAAAGAATAAACTAAGAAATTAATCAAACTTCATTACATATCAAAGTTCAAGCACAAAGTACTGTAAAGTCCTTAATCTATGGATTTTCAAAGAAAATCTTCTCAAAGGACTATTGCCGCAATGACATCACTGCAAGTAAAAAATTTCGCTTTGAAAATATATAAAAATATAAGAGGTTTATGTAGTTTGCTTGAAGCATTGTTTATTTGTATATAGAAATGTGATACTTAGAAGGCAATAACAATGCAGAGGTGTGACGGATAGACACAAGTTGGAGCAAATAAGACATATAATGGTGGAACAAATGAATTAGTTTCACCATTAATACAATGTATACATAAACACACACACACATATATATATATTTATATAAAACAAAGTATAACGGCAAAAAAAACACTTTTATGTTAACATACCCCATCAAGGTACGGGATAATTTGATGTTGAATCTTTACAATCATATATATTAATAAAATTGAAAATATAAGCAATGCAAGATTAATTAATTTTTTTTTTACATTAATCTTATTAATTTCGGAATAAAATTCCATCTTCAGAGGTGACCAGTATTGAGTCATGCTTTAAATGAACGACCAACCCATATTACTTTACCTACACAAGCGAGCCACGCTCTTCGTTCGACATCGGAATTTGAATCATAATCGCCAGCAACACCAGCGTGGAGAGACGTTTATCACGTAACAAAGAAATAAGTTTGGTTATTCTTGTTTTTTGATGAAAAAAAAAAAAAAATGACTCAATACTTGTCACCTCTGATGATGGAATTTTATTCCGAAATTAATAAGATTAACGTAAAAATAATTTTAATTAATCTTGCATTGTTAATGGCTTATATTTTCAATTTTATTAACAAATCCAGTAATGCTTTAAATGAACGACCAACCCATATTACTTTCTCTCTCTCTCTCTCTCTCTCTCTCTATATATATATATACATACATACATACATATATACAGGGTGATTCATAAGTCACTTAGCTATTTATTTTTGAAATTCTAAAGTTAAAAAATACGGTAATACAAAACAGAAAGTTTATTCAACAAATTCATTTATAGGAGTTTAAAATTACAGCAAATTTTCAAAATTTCCACCTTCGTTCTGCATGCATAGCTCCATTCTTTTTTGCAAGGAATTTACGACTCTTTGTAGCATATTTGATTGATTATGGTGTTGTGCGAAGGAGGCTTTCTGTTCACATCACGTTTCCATTGCCTAACAAATAGCAGTAATTAGAGAGTAAGATAACAATTATCAAAAGTTCATAGTATGTTTGTGCTTTATATGGTAATTATTTTAAATAGCTAAGTGAAGTGACTTATGAATCACCCTATATATATATATATATATGTTTTTGTCTTTTAAGGGAAGTGGGGTCTGATCAACTCTGCTGGGAAGCCATGAAATTAAATACTGTCTTGTTTTTAAATTCCCGAAACAGTTTTTCATGGTAAACAACTGATGATCCCTTAAAATAGTGTTAGAAATAAACTAATATAATAACTGTAAAAAATAAATTGACTTACATGAGTGATTTTCCACTGGAAGACTTGGGACTAAAAGTTTTTTTTTTTTTTTTTTTTTTAATATAGTTTTAATGGTTGAGAAACTTCCGAGACTATATATATATAGATAGATAGAGAGAGAGAGAGAGAGAGAGAGAGAGAGAGAGAGAGAGAGATGTGTGTGTGTGGGTGTGTGTGTGTGTGAGTCTACGAATACAAATAAAAAACAAGATCACAAACCTCTTGGACACACATATTCTGAATGGACAATTTCTTGCTGAAAACCAGACGCCTGAAGAGAAAATAAAAATTGAAAAATTATTCAAAAACTTCGAAAGAACAAAACAATAAACTTTAATATTTTCGTTTTTCTCATATACCCGATGGATGTTGTTCGTATTCCGGGGCCAGCAGGGCTGATGAGGTTCACCAGATATTTTTCAGAAAAACAAAATGAATGAAGGCAATTCAATCTTAAAACAGATCGTTAATCTAATGAATAAGAGTTCCCTGAACGTATTCCATCCACTCTTAACTGGACCTGCTATCTCAACTGTTCTACATGTACTAACCCAAGAACTCTCATCCATTCTTTTAACGTGGCTATACTATCAAAGTCTGCTCTTCTGCACACATCTCTCTATACTGTCCAGATTTAATCTGCCTCTGAGGTCATCAGATCTAAGTCTGCCTTTAAAACTCACCTTACACATTCATCGTATCATTCTCATATCATTTCTCTCCATGCAACGCATGTCCTCAACCTTCACTGGCCAAGTTTCACAATGCTGCGTACACATGCATGATATACTCTTTCCTTGTTTGACAGTGGTAACGCTCTGCTGGTTAGTAATGACAGAAGTTCCCTGAACGTACTCCAGCCACTCTTAACTAATAGTGATATAAAAACAAAAAAAAAATAAATAAATAAATAAACAAAAAAAAAAATAACAAAAAAAAAAATAACAAAAAAAAAAATAATAATAAAAAACAGAAAAAAGCAAAAAAAAACTATTCCTTACCTTGACTTCGATAATGGCATTGCTGATATCCGTCTTTCCAAAATATTTTTTTTCCATTGTCTCAGCTGTGCATTTCTTATTTGGAGTCTCAACAATCACAGCCTATATTTAACAGTGAATAAATATCATTTTTAATCCAATAAAACATGATACAAGTCCACAAATGTTGTTATTTCTTTAAAATCTTTAAAAAACAAAGAATGGTATGTAAATCTCCTGTAGGCGTAATTGGGTCACAATGATGGTTCAGACTTCAGAAGGAACTCCTCTTCAAACAACAGCGTAATAAAAACTGACAAAATTTCCACCACCAACGCTTTCTCTCAGCTGTTCCAAACCCTCTGTTAAATAAACCCTTTTTTGTTGCCTGTTACTCGGTTGTTGTTCGTTCAATTCATTTCATGCGATAAATGTAAGGAAGGGACCAACACCCCCTTCCATTACAGACCTTTTTTCATGACTAATATGAACAGTTCCAGTCGATATGTCAAAGTGACAAGATGTCAAATCCCTCGCTTGCCTCTCGTCATGGCTTTGATGAGAAGTGAAACTAAAAGACCTGGACTCAATTACATTTCTGCCGAACCAACCTGTCTTATATTCTTGTGTTAATGAAAACTGCCAAATAAAAGTTGATTGAACTGTAGAGAAGATGTTGGTCTTTTTAATTGAAACTCTGGTGACCCTAACTCTGGTGACCTTTACCACAACTCTGGTGACCCTCCTTGCTTCTTCATCTCAAGCAAGGCCAGTCAGCTGAATATAGACACAGCGATGCTACCGGTGGAACTGTGTCCCAGTGAAGAAAAGAGGCTGCCGGGTCGTCAGCAAATATATTCCAAGTGGAGATGGCTGCTGCTGGAACGATGCAGGGGAAAGGCAGGAGAGAGATGTTTCTTCGTTGCTGGCTGATTTCTCTCTGCTGAATTCTTCAACTGACCAGGTGGTAGAAAATAGTCCATGAGGGGACAGTTGATATTAATACGCCCTGCAAGCCGATTGGTCAGCATATGACTAATTTGCTCACAGGGGACGAGAAGAAATAGATCCTATTTCAGTCTGCTACAGGCCTGGGTGGAAATTGGCAAAAAGGTGTGCATGCGCAAAGGTGTTCTAATCGCCTGATGTATTACTATGCCTGTGTTAGTCAACCGAATCACACACAAATCACTACGCATGGGATTACGTGCAAGTACAAAAGAAAATAGACCTCAATCGTGTAACTGCTAGTTCTTTTATATTTGGAAAACGGTCGTCCGACATGCGAAACATCTGATACACTTTGAAGCTGGTAAGTTTTCGGCCCTATTGTCACAAAATCACAGCACTAAAAAAAATCGTCTATTTAAAAAAAATAAATAAATAAAATAAGAGGTTTATGTAGTTTGCTTGAAGCATTGTTTACTTGTATATAGAAATGTGATTCAAGACATATAATGGTGGAACAAGTGAGATAGTTTTACCCTTAATACAATGTATACATACACACACATTATATATATATATATATATATATATATATATATATATATATATATATATATATATATATAAAGTTACATGTAACTCCTTGCATCTGAACTTTCGATGTAATAAAATTTGTATTAATTTTATGTAATTTTATGTAATTTTTATCTTCATCTTTCTTTCTTTAAAATTGATTGCTCTACTCAACGTATTAAGCTTTACTGTATCGCGATAGATCACCTTACGATACTTCACTTATCGTTAATATATATATATATATTATTTTATTTATTTTTTCACAAACACACATATCTGTCTATCTACACAATTTTACAATGTTATGCAATACCTGTATCAAGATGGTCTGGTGGAAACTCCGTATGATATAATATTTCGGGAACTATTCCCTTCTTCAGAACCGTGCTCAACTCAAGTTCAAGCGTGCATAAAAAAAATAGTCCCAAAACAACGAGCTTACCAAAACTGTAAGATTGATGGAACCAGGAATGAGGTCATCAAGGTAGATTTTAGTGGTGCTGTCTTCTTCATTACAAATGCAGATATTTGGACCATTTATCAACCGAGTTGTATTCTTGGAGACAGACAGAGATTCCACATTGACTTTGACCTGAACAAAAAATAACGACATTTAAATCATAAAATCATTTCTTTCTTTTTTTTTTTCAATTAAAATAAATACAGAAAGTAAGAAAAAGAAAACAGTATAAAAAAGGAGAAATGTGTAGCAGTTATCCCCTCCTTTCAAAATATAACTGTACTAATCGGCCGGTAGGTGTCGCTGTTCACCGTCAGGTGGCGCTGAAAGCGACCAGGAGTTATCTGCCCTTAGGGGATATATAACCATGGGACACTGGAAAAAGGCCTCTTCTCTATTCAATTGGCCTTGCTGAACGATGCGAAGACACCAGCGCTCCGTCAACACGTGTTCAACAACGGTAAGAGTTCAACTTATTTTCTTTGTATACGTTTTTCAAGGACTTTCCCACGCCGGATTCATTTCTTCACATACTCTTTTCAAGAACTGTTTTCTATCGACACGCATACATACACCACACACGTCATCATCCCACATACACACACGTTAAATAAACCTTATTTGAACTACCTCCTTTTGTTTGTTAATTATTACTGTTTTTGCATGCAACAATTGCTTGATTTTATGAACTCGCTTATAGTCAAGAACACGACCCGATTCTAACAAAGGTCTCAATTTAAACAAATTACATTTATCGCGTTTTGCGTTCGAACTCTTCATATATATATATATTACTATACTACTACTACTACTGCTACTACTAATACTACTACTACTACTAATAATAATAATACTAATAATAATAATAATAATACTACTAATAATAATAATACTAATAACAATAATAATAATTTTTTTAATAAGGGAAGAGAAAAGGAAAAGAACAAAAAGAAAAAAATACACCACACACGTCATCATCCCACATACACACACGTTCAATAAACCTTATTTGAACTACCTCCTTTTGTTTGTTAATTATTACTCTGTTTTTGCATGCAACAATTGCTTGATTTTATGAACTCGCTTATAGTCGTGAACACAACCCGATTCTAACAAAGGTAACAATATGGCAGGTTGTGATATTGTAACGTCCTACGTCATGGCTGCTGCTGCTGATTCTTGCCTTATCTATCAATAATGGAGATTTGGCATCTGTCTGTCTGAAGCCGAACTATACTATTGCTTCTATTAATCGTACCATCTTTTAATGCTCAATTCGGTTTACTAAACTATTTCAGACTAATCCTATTTACTTGCCTCCCCACGAGGGCAGAGTTAGACACAAGGTCAGTTTTTAATGTGGAGAAATCCAGCTCCCCCACTCCCCAAAAGGGATACTGGATTGGAACAAAAATTAAAACTGACTCAGTCTAGAAGAATTTCTCCTTCACTGACCGAGGACAGAAAAGATGAAGTGTAGTATTAGAACAGATACTACACTTTGCTCCTGGCCAAAAGGCCAACGGAATGTACTATCTGTCAATGCTCAATTCTGGGGGGGGGGGGGTAGTTTAATATCTGTTCTGTGACCATCCTCCCAAGCATTACTCCTTCCTTTGGAGGGAGGGATGTAGTGTAGTATATGTTTGTTCGTCATACCATTCTCTCAGGCATTACCTCCTCCTTTGGGGGGGGGTAGTGTAGTATATGTTTCATCATCATGGTACCATCCTCCTCATCCTGGTATCTGTTGGTCTGAAGCCGAAACTATACTATTACTTCTATTTATTGTACCATCTTTCAATGCTCAATTCAGGAGGGGGTAGTGTAGTATCTGTTCTGTTGTCATGATACCATCCTCCCATGCATTACCCCCTCCTTTGGGAGAGGAGTAGTGTACTATATGTTCGTTCGTCAGGATACCATCATCCCAGCTATTCTATTACCTTCTCCTTTTATTTTGGTAATATCTGTTCTGTGGTCGTGATACCATCCTCCCAGGCATTATCTCTTTGGGGGGGGGGAGGTGGTGTAGTATCTGTTCTGTTGTCATGAAACCATCCTTCTGCTTTAAGACTCACATTACACATCCATCATATCATTCTCATATCATTTATCTTCATGCAACGCATGTCCTCAATCTTCATTGACCAGGTTTCACCTCCATACATCATCACACTGCATACACATGCCTGATAGACTTTTCCCTTGGTCGACAGTGGTGACGCTCTGCTGGTTAGTAATGGCAGAAGTTCTCTGAACTTACTCCATCCACTCCTAACGCTTGCAATCATACTTGCGTACCTGCTGCTGATGACTCGTCTAGCTACAACCATTGTAAATAATTTTCCTTTCTCCCTTTGTGCAGCTAAAACTAAACAGAACTTCCATGAGCAAAGTTTCTTTCCAAGAACACAATACCACGGGGCTGCTTCCCAGCTGACTATAGCATGGTTGTTTTCAAGTCCAATGTTAACAAATTCTTGTTGAGCCGTCCTCTTAAATAATCTAATATCTGGCCCGTCTCAACTATTGTTACAAATCCTCACGTTGTTGTTTCACTGTCCTCCTCACAAATTTATTAACCTGTATCCTCGAGCGGCCTATAGGCCTTAATAAGCAATGACGCGTTAGTTCATAAAAACATTGAGCAGCAATAAAACAAAGACTGTTGGACATTCATGAGTGAATCTTGGTAGACAAGTCAGGCATAAACTGAATTTTATTTGTACCGGATATGGTTGGATTGCCGATGGGATTGTAACTTTTATTTATGAATACAGGGGCGGCATTTTTGTGGAAGGGGACACCTTATATTATAAATGATTAATTGTATACAATTAATTAAACACAAGTTGCTACCTGATATATATATATATATATAGATAGATAAGGGAATTGAGTGTTCACACCATCCTCCTGACAAACTCATTAACCCTTATCCTCGAGTGGCTTTTGGGCCTTGATAAGTGGTGACTTGTTAGTACAAAAAAAATCCCACCTCCAAATGAAAGCGGTTCAGTGATGGAGCCCACTTCTCACTATCAGGCCATATCAACAGCAAGAACTCTATGTTCTGGGGATCACAAGTGCCAGATGAAATCCTTCAGAGGTCGCTGCACTCTGAAGTGCACCCCGTGGCTCGCCATCTCGACCCCGGACATAATCAGACCGTTTTGGTTTCAGAATACCAACGTGCAAGAGTTAAACTTCGTTTCGGAGATGAAAATCCCCACACAACATCCATGAGTGAAAATGGTGAGGCATTCAGCCGCAGCTCGAGTTTAGCCGGCTTCATCTACGCCAGGGGCGGGCAACCTTTTCAGAGTGAGGGCCAGATGAGACTTTTGGAAGGAGATCGCGGGCCGGAGTAAAAAACGAAATCTCAGAATTACTATATTTTGTTTACATGAATAAATTGTACAAAAATTGCATTGAACACTCGACAAATCTGATTTTTTTTTCTCAGGAGACTTCTGTATGTGATGTTATAAAAGGCGCCGACGAAGAGCCATTTTGGAATCATAAAAAATAATGACGGGGGAAGTAGCAAGTTGATCCAGCATTCGTTTTGACACACCTCACATAAGTCCTGTTTCATGCCCTTTCATCGTCTCTAGTTTCCTCTTTGCCTCTCTCTTTCTCTTTTCCTATTGTTATCTCAGGCCAAGGATTTGAAATTAATAGTTAAAGAAAAATGAAATATACATACATCATCGCTCGCTGATATTTATACATTTTTATCCCACTGTGAATCTTAATTGAAACCTACTTTTACGTCTATGTCAAAAAATGATATGAGTTTTACTGGGAGATCCGCGGGCCGGATTGCAATAATAAAGCATAGCAGGGTGGCGGGCCGGACGCTAAGCCTTCACGGGCCGGATGTGGCCTGTGGGCTGGAGGTTGCCCGCCCCTGCTCTAAATGATTTATCAGCCATGGTCAACAGGGGGTTTCATGGAGGCACTGCCATATATACATGGCCGTACAAATTCACCAAAATTCATTTGTTGATAAAACTCTGACTTTGTTTTTATAAATGTCTCGTTTGTATTAACAATGAGGAAACCGCCGTCATTTTTTTTAGATAAAAATCAATTTTGCTTTTTATAAGGTCTTGTTTTTTTTATCAGGAAGTATCCCAATTTATAACCACTCTGGAATTAAATATTAGTACCATTGATCCACTGAGCTTTACACTTGAGTTTGACTACTAAACAAAAATATAGACATTATATGTGTGTGAGTGTGTGTATAGATTTAGAAAAGCATTTATATCAAATTTCGGAAAGAAAAAGATACTATTCTCATCTCGGTTATTAATTTCACAATGAACTGCCAGTTGGTCTCGGAGGTTGCCCACCCCTGATCTAGAGGGAAAGTTTTTTTTGGGGAATTAAATTCATACGTGGTCCCTAGTCACATTAATATCCTGGTTAGGGGAGATGATAACGTTGACTTTTTTTTTTTTTTGCATGTGTCGCCGTTCTCCCACATAGATCAATTGGTATTCCTAAATGGTCACCCGTCTGCTACTGACAAGGCTCAACGTTGCTTAACTTCGGTGATCTCATGAGAACCGGTGTGTCAACGTAAAGTGGTGCTACAGAACCGACTCGATTCGAACTCCTCACACCCAGGTCGTCAATCTACGTCATTATCAATTGCACTACTGCCACCGCCCGGCATCCATACACTATCGTTAATCACACTCCTGGTCCGTAACAATGTCCACATCCGGTTTTAAATATCAATAGTATTGTTTTATTTTTACATTTGCACCTACACCAGTTTGGCACAAGGCAGCCAGCTCAGAGGGTTATCTTTAGTGCATGAATTACATAATAGGTATCTACCTCCCTCTCACCGCGGGAAGATGTAGCACAAGGCCGGAAGGTAGGGATGGTAGGCCAGTGCACTCTGGCCCTGCCCAAAATGCCTGAGCAGTCCTGTCGGCATTCCTTGGTAGGGTTGCCTCAGGCAATTGGCCCTAAACCAACCGCTTCTCAAAGGGAGAAGATAAAGCTTGGGAGAGTGGACCTCCTAGGACTACCCAGAACAAAGACCGTATAAATATAAAAGGGAGAGTGAACCCAGAACAAAGACCGTATAAATATAAAAGGGAGAGTGAACCCAGAACAAAGACCGTATAAATATAAAAGGGAGAGTGAACCCAGAACAAAGACCGTATAAATATAAAAGGGAGAGTGAACCCAGAACAAAGACCGTATAAATATAAAAGGGAGAGTGAACCCAGAACAAAGACCGTATAAATATAAAAGGGAGAGTGAACCCAGAACAAAGACCGTATAAATATAAAAGGGAGAGTGAACCCAGAACAAAGACCGTATAAATATAAAAGGTATATTCGCATTAGTAGACACTTACCGAGAGGCAGCTTTTAACATTGGACTCGACGGTGATACTGACTGGAATTCTTTCCCCAGCGATGCACGTATATGGTACAATGTACGAGACGGAAAATGGTTGGAAGATGGTGATCAGGGGCAAAGACAACAAACCCAGTCCGTCGGTTTCACTTGAACAAAAAACATTTCCCGTCCACTCATTTGATGGGTAGGGCACTTTCGTACTTATCACGGTACTGTCGTTTCCACTGAAAAGAAAAACAGAAAATTATGTTCGATATTCGAGATGGGTGAGTTAGCTAGTGTATATGATAGTTCTTAGGAATTGAATTGAAAACAGGAAGTTTTTCAGACAGGCAGTCAACAAAGGTTAACGATGGTTGGGAAGTCAAGATTGTGAGAAGGGAAGTCTATGATACGATCCATGGTATAACGGTTAAAAACGTTGGTTAACAACTAGTTCTAGGCAATAGTCTTCTGGAGATTTAAGGTTCAATCCTTACTACAGGCAATAATAAATAAGTATAAAATAAATGAACATTTCTAATGTCAGTTTCACAACTATTGTTGTGTGTATAAGCCCCCCCCCCACTTTTTGACTCCCACTCCCACACACACTTGAAGTTATATATGCATGTGTTTAACTGGGCCCCACCCCATTTTTTAGGAGAGCCCCTCCACTTTTATAACTGTCCTGCCGGTCCTGTATTTTGTATCATTTGGACTACTATTCTCATCTTGGTTGTTATATTCACAACGTTTCGGTCGCTGTAAACTCCGCCCTTCTTCAGGTACATTTTTTGAACTTGGGAAACTTCTAGTCGAACTTGGGAACCCGGATGAAATTTCAAACTGAGCCATTTATGGTGGTAGATTCTTCTCATTCTGGTCATGGCTGGCAGAATGAGAACAATCTACCCGAATGGATTGAATGAAAGGTCCAGTTACAGGTTCCCTTTGACCAGTTACAGGTTCCCTGAGTTTGACAAACATTCCAAAGTTTGACCAGAAGATTTCCAAGTCTGAAAACATACATCTGAAGATGGCCGGAAGTTACATCGGCCAAAAAACATACCGGGTAAAAGGCTTAAGTGGATATAACAACCAAGATGAGGATAATAAAAATATGTAGTTCAGCAGTTCTTTTCTTAAAGTGCAGTTTTACCAGAAATATGAGTGAAAACAAAACACTTGTCACGTGACTGGGCATAATTAACCATCGCATTCTTCATCTATTTATTTAACGTCACTTTTGGTTCAGGGGTCAGATGTTATTCTGATATTTCGAAAGCTCATTCTCCAGTTTTCACGGGTCAGCAGGTCAGCTGTCTACAAATTCCACTCTTTGCTGTCTTGTCCAATTACTTGCTTCCAAGTTTTCCTTGGCCGGCCAAGCTTCCTGCGATTTAAGACATTCATGCCTCTGCAACGGTTTATCCAGAAGAATGAATGTTTCACATGACCATACCAGCGTAACCAATTCATCCTTAGAATAACCCGTATGCTGGGCAAGTGCAGTGCTTTCAGCACATCCTCTGACCTGATGTGTTGGGTTTGGTCAGATTTCACATTGGAGATCAATCTAATCATGGATCTGTTATTGTGCTGCAGTCGGGCGAGAGAGGGCTGGGTGAGGACCCAGAATTCACTGCCATATATCATGACACTCCTGACACACCTGCTATACAACTTACCCCGACTGTAGAGAGGGATAGCACGTGATGTTATCAAAGTTTCATCATATATATTTCTTCTTTCCTCTATCTATCTCTTTCTTCTCTCTCTCTCTCTCCTTTCTCTATATATCTATCTATATATCTCTCCTCTCTCTCTCTCTCTCTATATATATATATATATATCTATATATCTCTCCTCTCTCTCTCTCTATATATATATATATCTATATATCTCTCCTCTCTCTCTATATATATATCTATATATCTCTCCTCTCTCTCTATATATATATCTATATATCTCTCCTCTCTCTATATATATATATCTCCTCTCTCTATATATATATATCTCCTCTCTCTATATATATATCTCTCCTCTCTCTCTCTATATATATATCTCCTCTCTCTCTATATATATATATCTCCTCTCTCTATATATATATCTCCTCTCTCTCTATATATATATATCTCCTCTCTCTCTATATATATCTCCTCTCTCTCTCTATATATATATATACCCTCTTCTCTCTCTATATATATATCTCCTCTCTCTCTATATATATATATCTCCTCTCTCTCTCTCTCTATATCTCCTCTCTCTCTCTATATATATATATATATATCTCTCTCTCTTCTAGCCTTGACTTAAGCCCTACAAGATATGCTAGTAGTCAATCTTGAATTCCTTAAACGGGTTACAATTACAACTGTGGGAAATTGACAACCTTTGTTGAACGGGGACAGGCAGGATAAATTTATTAAAAGTTTCATCATATATATATATATATTTCTTTTTTCCTCTTCTATTCATTTAATGTCACTTTTCCCTTGTTTAGGAGTCTCTAAATTCCACTCTATACAGTCTTGTCCAATCACTTGCGTCCAAGTTTTCCATGGCCAGTCAACCTTTCTGCGATTTATGACATTCATGCTTCTGCAACGGTTTATTCAGGAAGATGAACGATCCACATGACCATATTAGCTCAATTGATTTATCCTGGGCAAGTGTAATGCTTTCAGCAAATCCTCTTGTTGGGTTTGATCAGATTTCACATTGCAGATCAATCTGATCATGGCCGGGCGAGAAAGGACTGGACGAGGCCCCAGAATTCACTGCCATATATCATGACGCTCCTGACACAGCTGCTATACAGCTAAATGGTTGATTTTACATTTATTTCTTACAGAGAAAATTTGTCAAAGACGAACATAGAAGGAGCATAATAAGACATGATACAAAAATGGGGTGACAATCACAGACGTAAACAAAAAGTACATGTTAATAGTCCCTAAACACAATCGAAAAAATATGTATTGCCAGGGCAAACAATTTATAGAGAGATACATGGGCGATGTAAAGTAAATATTACTTACGTGGATATTATCTGGAGATTAATGAAACGCGAGAGGGGCACAATAAAACATGATACATAAAATGAGGGGCAAATCACAAATGTAATTACTACATAAATGTTCCAAACACAATCGAAATAGACATGAATTGCCAGGGCAAACAATTTATAGAGAAATACATGGGCGATGTAAAAACGACATACTTTGATATTATCTGGGAAATTGTGACAGTCACATGATTGAAATCTATTTCCATGTAATCTCTCAAGCATGTACTGTTAATGTCTAGACTTGCGTAGCTCCGTGGGCATTGGGAACCTACTTTTCCCTTTTTCGCCCAAACACTTGACGTGCAAATATGATTCATTTCCAACCGAGATGTAGACGAAACAAGACGTTACAATTCCTGGCTTGTCTCTTGTCATGGCTTCGACGAGAGGCGACCCCAAGGACAAGACCAACAGACCAGGACTCAATTACATTTATATAATACACGCCTGCCAAACCAACTTGCCTTACATTCTCTCTCTCTCTCAATACATATTGAACGGACGTATTTTTCAAACCCTTCTACCCACCCCCATGAGGGAGATAGCTAAGAGATTAACACTATACAATCATCTAGATGATACAAAGTAATATATTTGTAAAAAATAAATACAAATGGAAACCGCCTGAACTCAATTACATTTAGATAATACACGCCTGCCGAACTAACTTGCCTTACATTTTTGTGCTCCTGTGTTAATGAAACTGTTAAAAATGTTGATTTTATTGTAGAGAAGAAGTTAGTATTTTTTATATGGAACCTGGTGACCGTTTTTCTTCTTTATCTCAAGCGAGCCAGTCAGATGAATACAGACACAGCCGCTTCTACAGAATGGTGATCACCAACAAGCAATAATTTGAGATCACACCAAGTTTTGACCAGTAGAAAAGGGCCATGCTAAGATGGCTAGCTGTCTGGGAGTTTCGTCTAACTGTGACCAGAAGCAAGATCTGACGAAACGGCGTCAGAGACATGAAAACCATGTAAAATTGTAGAGCCAAGTAGAACATGTCAACCTAGCTAGAAAGAGAAAAAGCTTCGTTTTCAATCGAACACATGCGCGGGGCTAGTCTTTCTTGTACTTCCGAAAAGAAGAGTGCATTTTCTTGTTGCTCAGTATAATTCAGGAGAGTATGGTTCAAGAGAGATAACTCTTGAATATTCTGAATAGATTGATCACTATCACTGAAATGTGAAAACCATTTATGAGGTAAGAAAATTAAAGAACAACAAACAATTTGTTAAATAAAAATGGTGCTTTTTAGGAATAGGTATCCATAGATTTGTAGTCGTGATGTAAGCAGTTCTGACTACAAACAGAGAAAGACGAATCAAGTTCCGTGTTTTCACTGAAATATACAAATAAAAAAAAGACATTGTTACTTGACAGACGACTATTTTTCAATCAATTAAAAGTTTCGACTTTTACGTAATTTTTTTTGGATACCCTTATTACTTTTTTAAACTTTCTATTTGGAATTATTTGGATACCTTTTCATTTACCTTTACTAAAAGTGGTAGGTTAGGGTTAGGGTTAGGGTTAGGGTTTAGGGTTAGGGTTAGGGTTAGGGTTATGGTTAGGGTTAGGGTTAGGGTTAGATTAGGGTTAGGGTTAGATTAGGGTTAGGGTTAGGATTAGGGTTAGGGTTAGGATTAGGGTTAGGGTTAGGATTAGGGTTAGGGTTAGGATTAGGGTTAGGGTTAGGATTAGGGTTAGGATTAGGGTTAGGATTAGGGTTAGGGTTAGGATTAGGGTTAGGGTTAGATTAGGGTTAGGATTAGGGTTAGGGTTAGAGTAAAAGAACAGCTCGGTTCGTATTGTGTAGAAATATTGAAACACCATTACAGAATACACTTAAATACAAAATAAAATGAACAATTTCTTTCGTTGAATAACTTCTTTGCAAAATAATAATAACCTATATATCAATACGATAGCGTGTGTATTCGTGTGTCACGCTTACATCAAAAGCTCTGCGCATGTGAGCCGCACCTAGATTTCGAAAAGCATTCAAGTCACCTAATTTTCGTAATATTTTCAAGTATTTCCCTTTGGTGCAACGGTTAGCAACATAGGATTTTGACGTCGGTTTTTGACGTCGGTCCGACTGGTTTATAGTTCGATCCCAACCAACCTCTAAGATTTTTTTTCTACATCGAAGGGAGGGAGGAGGTAGGTAGGGAGGAGACGACCGGGAAGACACATGTTAATACGATAGCGTGTGTGTCATTTTGTTTGTCACGCTTACATCAAAAGCAACGACCTTCCGAATCTTTGTATGCTACTCATGAATTGGAGCCAAATTTAATTTAATCTAAAACATTTACAAAGTAAGGTTTAGTCGTCGAAATATTACCTTCACTAGAAATATTGTATATAAAGAAGTTTTGTAAATTGTTTCATGTATTGTTCATTTTTTAAAAATAAATATACAAGTCCAAATCTTATCATATTTTATTCAAACATGTATAGGTTAGGAACAAGATAATTAGTATTGAAAACATCATTTCGTGTAATTTACACGGGTCCCGCTAGTAGTAGTAGTAGTAATAATAATAATAATAATAAAAAATAATAATAATAATAAAAAATAATAATAATAATAATAATAAAAAAAAAATAATAATAATAAAAAAATAATAATAATAATAATAAATAATAATAATAATAATAAAATAATAATAATAATAAAAAAAAAAATAATAAAATAATGAAAATAAAAATAATAATAATAATAATAATAATAATAAAAATAAAAATAATAATAATAATAAAAATAATAATAATAATAATAATAATAAAAATAATAATAATACATTCAGTTTGTTCGGTTAAGTTTATTAACGTTCGCCAGTCTCGGAAGTTTGTGATGAAACTCGGAATTGATGACATAAGTATTGAAATTTTCTTGGATACCTATTCCTAAAAAGTACCAAAAAAAGAAATCTGCATTACTTTATTTCGACTTCTTGCCAAAGCCAAGGTTCAGGAAAGTAATCCAATATTCCGTATCTTTCTTCGGGAAGAAAAGAGTCTTCGATTTCCATTTCATCGGTTGCAGCTTCTGGAATGTTGTAGAAGTTTTCCCCTGATTAAAAAAAAAAAAAAAAAATTAAAAAAAAATAAAAATAAATAAATAAAGACATCTATATTAATAAGATTAATAGACAAATTCACATGTATGGGTTTCTCGTCTTTATATAACTGATAATTACACATTATGTTACGTTTCAACCTTGTGCCATACATGAACACATGAAAGTTCATAATTATATCTGGTGTGTTAGCTGCATGCTCCTGTACGCGCTCCCTTTACGTGGTCCTTCCAGACTGGGGAAACGCCACCTGCAAATAGGTTCTTTAATACCTCGAAAAAGGACTAAGTAAAGGCAAACACGTTGGAAGGCAGAGGAGGTTTAATCTGTTTAATCTTCGTTCAACATTCACATGTGTAGTGCTTCCAACCGAACTGTTTGGACCCCCTCTCTCTCTCCCTCTCTGATCCAGGTGACGTCATAACAATATTTTAGAAGACAGAGGAGGTTTATTCTTCTTGATCTTTGTTCCAAATCACTAACCATCTCACCACAACTATATCAATTCCTAAAGCCGAGTAAAATTAACCTCGAGTTCACCAAGTTGACCCTGACTCAACTTTCACTGCGTGTTACCCCCAACGAAACAATCTATACCAGTGGTTCTTAACCAGAAGAGAATTTCCCCACAAGGGGGGGGGGGGGGGGGGAAGTTTCAGGGTTTCAGGGGTGGGGGGGATTTGACACCACAAATTAGCAGACACAAACTGGATCCAGAGCCACAAACACGCAGTGAGCATCGTCATCGCTACTAATAGAGGAGGGGGGGCGATATCATTCTGATACATGATGAAAGGGTTCGCGGGCTAAAAAAGGTTGAGAACCGCTGATTGATACACTCGCCCAATATTTAACAATTTAATTTATTTTTTTTTTATTTACGATCAATCGAAAATTTACTGAAATCAAAATTTAAATAGTGCAAACTAAAACGAAATTTAAAAAAATCCTATTTAAAAAAAATAATTCAATTCAGTAAAGATCCACCTGAAGGCATTTCGGTTTTCTCTCCTCTCGCCTTTATTTATACAGCAGACCGACAGCATGTAGTGGTAACCCCTCCCTGCATTCGTCCTTTAATAAGCATACACCTTGTCTCTATCTGCCTTCTGAGTGAACTTGTAGACATGCTTTATTAATTTTCTTTTTTTATGCGGCTCATTATTTTGTGTTTTTTTAACAATCGAGAAACTTACAGAGTTCATCAATTGTTTCCGAGGCGCCATAAGAAGACTGCGACTCTATCCAAGAACAGGGTCGACTTTCCAAAGAAATGTCCGTAAGAAGGACCAAACCAGATGCCTAAAAGAAAAGATTAAAAATAAAGAAAAAGAAAAAAAACAGTTGACATCTGAAAAGATTTTCAGTTGTTTTGTTTTACGACATATCAACCCTTCCTCAGTCATTTTGGTACAGTTCTTAATATCTCAAAATATGTGTAGATTAATTTGTCTTGCAGGCATATATTTTGCACTAAATAACCAACAAACGATAAATACTACTTAATCCTGTTTCTGAGAGTCTATGCGACTGCTATCAGAAAATGTAACCGAGAGGCAAAGTCTGCTAGGGTTTGGGAAGGCACACTCTTAGGAGGAGCAGGACGAAACGTCTGTCCGCATTGAAGATGTACTAGAAAAAGACTAAGATCTCATCATAAATCCTGCAAGTGAGTAGAACAAAAAATTGCGCGTAGGATAGCTGTTTCTTTAACGTTGCCAAGAAATAAATCCAAGGGAGATAATTCTGGGCTAACAGCATGAAAGAAGTACTAGTGTTCCCAGGAAAACTCTGGTTTGTCTCTAAGGAGACTGAAAACTCCCCCCACCCCATCGATAAAACTGCATTTTTCGCATATATCTATAAGTACACTCATTAGTTTTTTCTGATATATATAGCTCCCCTCTGAAGGGGAGGTATAAATGTCTCACAAGTCACCACCAAATAAGATACATGGGTGGTTTGCAATCCAATCACAAATCATGACAGCACAATTAACTCCTACTTCATGTTGTCCACTCCTCCCAATGACTAAGGGCACCTGAAATTAATGTTTCGCAACAACATGAAGAAACAAAGAAATAATCGAATTAAAAAAAAAGACCCTTTATTGAGATGTTGGCATTGCCTTCTCTTCTGCTAACGGTCGGAGGTATTCTGAGCTACGGATATTTTTGCCAAATTCATTGAATTGAAATACCAATAAGTTAAATCTTCAGTCCTTCAAATTTTCGCATTAAGTTCTCGTATTGACGCCCGTTTACAAAATGTCGTCATACAACAAATTAAAAATTAAAAAGCAAGAATCTCCAATCTGAAAACATGAAAAGTAATTTTCTTACCTTAAAAGCATAGATGGCATCAACATATTTGGAAGAAAACACGGACGTTTCCCTTTTTCCTCGATAATCTGGAAAAAGAAAGAGAAATAAAAAAGCAAATCAGTATATTCTCTCTCTCTCTTTTTTTTTTTTGGTAGTTTTGTTTTACGGCATATCAACCCTTTTTGGGTTATTTAATGCCGAATCTGGTCATTATAGTAAAAGTTTTTATGCTTCAAGTTCTTTATATCTTCAAATGTTTAATCATCGTTTTTGGTTTGGTAGTTTTGTTTTACGGCATATCAACCCTTTTTGGGTTATTTAATGCCGAATCTGGTCATTATAGTAAAAGTTTTTATGCTTCAAGTTCTTTATATCTTCAAATGTTTAATCATCGTTTTTGGTTTGGTAGTTTTGTTTTACGGCATATCAACCCTTTTTGGGTTATTTAATGCCGAATCTGGTCATTATAGTAAAAGTTTTTATGCTTCAAGTTCTTTATATCTTCAAATGTTTAATCATCGTTTTTGGTTTGGTAGTTTTGTTTTACAGCATATCAACCCTTTTTGGGTTATTTAATGCCGAATCTGGTCATTATAGTAAAAGTTTTTATGCTTCAAGTTCTTTATATCTTCAAATGTTTAATCATCGTTTTTGGTTTGGTAGTTTTGTTTTACAGCATATCAACCCTTTTTGGGTTATTTAATGCCGAATCTGGTCATTATAGTAAAAGTTTTTATGCTTCAAGTTCTTTATATCTTCAAATGTTTAATCATCGTTTTTGGTTTGGTAGTTTTGTTTTTGGGTTATTTAATGCCGAATCTGGTCATTATAGTAAAAGTTTTTATGCTTCAAGTTCTTTATATCTTCAAATGTTTAATCATCGTTTTTGGTTTGGTAGTTTTGTTTTTGGGTTATTTAATGCCGAATCTGGTCATTATAGTAAAAGTTTTTATGCTTCAAGTTCTTTATATCTTCAAATGTTTAATCATCGTTTTTGGTTTGGTAGTTTTGTTTTACGGCATATCAACCCTTTTTGGGTTATTTAATGCCGAATCTGGTCATTATAGTAAAAGTTTTTATGCTTCAAGTTCTTTATATCTTCAAATGTTTAATCATCGTTTTTGGTTTGGTAGTTTTGTTTTACAGCATATCAACCCTTTTTGGGTTATTTAATGCCGAATCTGGTCATTATAGTAAAAGTTTTTATGCTTCAAGTTCTTTATATCTTCAAATGTTTAATCATCGTTTTTGGTTTGGTAGTTTTGTTTTACGGCATATCAACCCTTTTTGGGTTATTTAATGCCGAATCTGGTCATTATAGTAAAAGTTTTTATGCTTCAAGTTCTTTATATCTTCAAATGTTTAATCATCGTTTTTGGTTTGGTAGTTTTGTTTTACAGCATATCAACCCTTTTTGGGTTATTTAATGCCGAATCTGGTCATTATAGTAAAAGTTTTTATGCTTCAAGTTCTTTATATCTTCAAATGTTTAATCATCGTTTTTGGTTTGGTAGTTTTGTTTTACGGCATATCAACCCTTTTTGGGTTATTTAATGCCGAATCTGGTCATTATAGTAAAAGTTTTTATGCTTCAAGTTCTTTATATCTTCAAATGTTTAATCATCGTTTTTGGTTTGGTAGTTTTGTTTTACGGCATATCAACCCTTTTCGGGCCATCTAATGCCGAATCCGGTCATTATAGTAAAAGATTTATGCTTCAAGTTCTAAAAATAAAATAAAAAAGGGGAGGGAGAAAGGGAGAGGGGCTGTTGTTTTTGTTTTTGGTTTTGTAGAACATAATTAAGTTTTACAAAAAAAAAAAAAAAAAAAAAAAAAAAAAAACGTCAATGTAGGTGAATTTCGTCTCAGGGAGCCACAGGGCAACCTGATCTGGTATCACCATTTTTTTTTTTTTGTTTTTTTTCAAGTATTATCTATATATTAATACGATAGCGTGTATATTCGTGTGTCCCGCTTACATCAAAAGCTCTGCGCATGCGTGCCGCACCTAAATTTAGAAAAGCATTCAAGTCACCTAATTTTCGTAATATTTTCAAGTATTTCCCTTTTGCGCAACGGTTAGCGACGTAGGATTTTGACGTTGGCCCGACTGGTTTATAGTTCGATCCCAACCAACCTCTAAGATTTTTTTTCCTACATCGAAGGGGGGGGGGAGGTAGGTAGGGAGGGGACGACCGGAAAGACACGCATTAATACGATAGCGTGTGTGTTATTTTGTGCGTCACGCTTACATCAAAAGCAACGACCTTCCGAATTTTTGTATGCTACTCATGAATCGGAGCCAAATTTAATTTAATCTAAAGCATTTACAAAGTAAGGTTTCGTCGTCGAAATCGGAATTAGTCGATCGATCAAATCGAGAAAAAAGTCGGACGGACACAAAACCGCTTTTAAAGGTTAGGGACAAGATAATTAGTATTGAAAACATCATTTCGTGTAATTTACACGGGTCCTGCTAGTAAAAGAATTATTTTTTATTAATTCCTAATGCGATAAAAAATATGCTTAATATTGTGGATAGATCATTGTTATAGAAGAGAAAATGATAATAAAACAAATGTAAAGTTATATAATTTACAAATTTAATAAATTCAAACAGTACAATAAAGAATAGTTTATGGAAAAGTCCTTTAAACCATGGTTTTTCAAAACAACAAGTTCTTTCATCAGAAGGAAAAAAAAAACAATTATTTAACAAGCTTTGGTTTTCATTATTAATTTGAAAAAGAATATCAATCATTGGGTATATGTTACGACGCTCAGCACAGTCGCGAACGGGGTCCAAAAAAAGAACGAGAAAGGGTTTAAAAGCATAAATTTGCAACAAGTGAAGTTGACCTGCGACGAGAATAGATATTTTTCTATTTACCTGTGTAATTTGTTTTTATTTTTACGTATTATAAATGGGGTTTTATTAGATGTAAAAAAAAAAAAATGTATTGTTTTTTTCCTAAAGGCTTGCACAAAATTCAAGATGGCGATTCACGTGCTTTCTTTACCAAATGCCCCCCCAACAGCGGCCATGTTTTTCCCAAGTTACGGTGATAAAACTATTGATTTCTAATAAATAGCGGTTGTAACGGTCTAAAAATACAAACAAATAGCACATGCAAGTTTGAAACTAACTTTTACAGCTTACAGTTACTTTTATTTGTTGTAAATTTGTTTTTTTAGCGTGTTTACTCTGCTGAGTCTCGTAAAAGATGCCCCAATCATTTATGAAATCTGAAAAAAATAAGGTGTATGTAAGGAGGGGTAAAAAGTCTTTGTAATAATGAATCCCCAGATATATTATGAGGTGTTAAAGGGTATCATCCATTGGAATATTATATTATAATATAAATTGCCTAAAAAGAATATATTAGAGTTCAGAAAATGGATGAGAAGAGTCAAAATTCAATATATTGATATATAATTCTGAAGAGAGGACTTGTTTTTTTGAAAAACCATGGTTTAAAGGACTTTTCTATAAACTATTCTTTGTTGTACTGTTTGTATTTATTAAACTTGTAAAGTATGTAGCTTTACATTTGTTTTATTATATGACAGAGACGGAAGGAAGAGAAGACAAAAAAGGAGAAAGAAAAAAAATAAAAAAAATAAAAAAAAATTGAGAGAAAAAATGAAAGAAAAAAGATGAAAAAAGGAGAAAGAAAAAAAGAAAAAAAGATTTTAAAAATGAGAGAAAAAAGAAAAGAAGAGAAGAAAAGAAACAACTAATGTAAAAATACATCAAATATTTAAGAACGATGAATCCGAAGTCTGCTGGTTCCAACTATTAAAATAAATAGTAAAAAGGAGGTTTGGTTTGTTTGTTTTATTTTACGGCATATCAACCCTTTTTCGGGTTATTTAATGCTGAATCAGGTAATTTTGGTAACAGTTTTTATGCTTCAAGTTCTTTATATCTTCAAACATTTATTCATGGTGTTTGGTTTGGTTGTTTTGTAGAGAAAAAAATGTCGTTTTTGTTTTTACTTTGCAAGACATGATTGAGTTTTGCAAAGGGAAAGGAAAAAAACCATACCATCAATGTTTGGTGCATTTTAAGTCAGGAAGCCGGTATTTTCAGACAGAGTAAAAAAAGAGGATGGAAAGGGGGAAATATGCGCCAAAAGAACACAATTACGCAGGAAATGACGTAGAGTATTGCTTTGTGCATAGCAATGGCACAATACAGTCAATAAAATACCAACATATCTCTCACTCTCCCAAATTCATGGCCTTGTGCCTTATCGTATTTATGACAGAAAAAAATGGCTTCATTATTGATACTAACCACTGGTAAGGATGCCATGTTGCTGGGCTAACAGAATGTTCTGACAGTATTTGTCCGGTGATGGAGATTGCTTCTCATGTTGGTAATGGAAGTCTTTCAGTTTCTTAAAAACCTGTAAATAACAAAATAACAAAAGTAAATAGTACGAAAATGACGAAATGTGTGAACGCACGTCCATGTAGGTTTACTGCACAGGCCGTGGTCGTCTGCTTGTTGTGCTGTTCAAAATTTATTGCTTGACTCCGACATCGGTTGCAGTGTCAACTGTGTGATCTCGGTCAGTCCTGCAACCGAAGAATTCTCCCTCCAAATAAAATTACAACTCCACAAGTAACAAAGATTTATTTTTTTGGAGAAGAAAGGGTGTGACCAATCAAATTACAGACTCGTTTCTGCACCTTATCAAGAACCCTCAAATGGGACAGAGATTCACCAACCCAAATATGACAACAGAACTCCATACAAGGTCTGATAGTAGATTTGTAGAGATAGAGAATAGCCTCAGGTGTGAGAAAGTGGTTGGAGCGATAGAGAGAACCGACTTTACGAGAAGCAGAAAGAGCAATGGATCTAATGTATGAACTCCAAGAAAGATTTGATGAGAGAGAAAGACCAAGAAGTTTCAGACTCGATTCCTCCTCAAGAGCGGATCCATCCATGAGAATCTCAGGTAGAAAAGGGACACACCTATGACTGAAAGACACGAGCTGAGTCTTAACTGGATTAAATGAAACAAGCCATTTGTACCTCGATCCACAACTGAATTTGAAGTCCATGATCAATTAAGAGATGTGTGAACGTGTGTACTTTCACTGACAGGCCATAATCGTCTGCTCGCTTTGCTGTTTCAAAGTCTTTGCTTAATTCCGATTCCAGTCGCAGTGTCAACTGCGTGGTCTCAGTCAGTGCTGCAACAGAAGTTGTCTCCTTCCAAATAAAATTATAACTCAGTGCTGCAACAGAAGTTGTCTCCTTCCAAATAAAATTACAACTCAGTGCTGCAACAGAAGTTGTCTCCTTCCAAATAAAATTATAACTCCAGTTTAAAACAAGTAACAAAGATTTATTTTTGGGAGGTTACAATGATATCCGTTTTTTTAACTAAGAAAAGAGAAAAGTACTTTTTTACTTTGGGACCCGTGCTAAAAGTGCCTCGGCATCGGTACTTTCCGGATGTTTACGTTAAACGCCGGACAGTGCCGAATGAAAAATCTGTTGACTTACCTGGATTTACAGGCGGGACAAAACAAGCAAAAAAAAAAATTGTATGAAATAAATATTTATTTTTTTAACGAAGATTCAAATAAGTGTTTAAATTTAAAAGTTTTTTTTTCTTTACGTTTTTTTGTTCTTATTAAACATAACAAATAAATAAGTGATAATAACAGTGAAAAGTTAATGAAGTAAGTGTTGTTTTACATTTTTTTACGAAATTTTTTTTTTTTTTTCTGATTATTTTTGTTGATTTCGTTAGAGTTAGAGCAGGGTTAGGAATTAGGGTTAGGGCAGGGTAAGAAATTAGGGTTAGGAATTAGGGTTAGGGTTAGGGCAGGGTTAGGAATTAGGGTTAGGGCAGGGTTAGGAATTAGGATTAGAGCAGGGTTAGAAATTAGGGTTAGGAATTAGGGTTAGGGCAGGGTTAGAAATTAGGGTTAGGGCAGGGTTAGGAATTAGGGTTAGGGCAGGGTTAGGAATTAGGGTTAAGGCAAGCTCGTTTGCAGACGTCAAAGAAGAAGAAGGGGTAGAGAAAGTGGAAGGAAGCATTTCAACCGGGTACTGTTCAGCTATCTACGACAATATGGAGGCGAAGGGGTGTTTTCGAATGTAAAAATTCATGTTGAAATCGCGTTTCTATCAGTTTGAAAGCTTAACTGTCGTCTGCTTATTCACCTCGCTTCGGAGCTTTCCGGCATTTAATGTAAACCGCCGGAAAGCACCTACGCCGAGAGACTTTTAGCGCGGGTCCTACTGTAAGAAAGTACCACCAGTCAAGAAATGGGATATATGTTTGGTTTGGGTTTGGTTTTATCACTCACAATTTGATTTGTCCACTTGAAAAAAATAATGTTTCTACAGATAAAATATGAGTTCTTCCAAAAACATGGGACCCCTTAGAATCAGCTGCCGATCTATGAACATAAAAAAACTACTGTCTAGGGCCTAGAGAGTAGTTTTTTTATGTTCATAGATCGGCAGCTGATTATCTCAAGAGGTCTTTTCTGGTGTGGTCCCGGGGATATCTATATATATTCCAGCATTCTACCTCCCCCCCTCCCTTCTAACCCTCATTCTCTCCCCCTTCCCTCCTCCCCAAATTCTCATTACCTGATCTTTTGTAATCCAACTGTCCCAACCTGGAAACGTACTCTTGTCAACCAAGTTAAGAGCGCAGTATGATTGGATGCTTCCAGTTAACTCAAAAGCGACCGTGTCTCCCGGATACAATGGCGTCCGTGGAATCTTCAATCCAACCTGTTAAAAAAATTGTAAAAAAAAAAAAAAAAGCATCAGAAAAATAAAATTATCATAATTCCCATTTTCCTGAATTATTAGAATTTTAAGAGGCCAGAGTGCTCCACCTTTGACACACTGGCTTATTCTCCCACATCTTCCTGCAATAGGAAGGGAGTAAATACCGAGCCAAAAAAAGACTTGCAGACACGGTACATACCAGTCAAGGATCCGTTCTCGACAATCAGTCCAACACAGGTCATTGCAGTAGCCTTTTATTTGTCAGACTGTAGTATTAGTTTTGAGTAGTTCTTGGAGGTCCACCCTCCCATGCCTTGCCTTCTCTCTTTGGGACGGAGTTAGTTAATTGATAACTGCCTGAGGCGCACCCACTGAAACGTTGCTGGACGGAGGAATGGCAGGCAGCAGATAAACCAAGGTTGCACAGATTTGTGGAGGACCCGGATAACCTACCAGGCATGGACCTCCCTCGCCGACAGTGGACAATGCTCAACCGCCTCAGGACAGGTGTCGGCCATTTTGCCGCGACCATGAAAGGATGGGGACTCAGGGACTCGGCTGTCTGCGACTGTGGTCACTCTGAACAGACAGTCGACCACATCATCGAGTCATGCCTTAAATATCGACCACCCAACGGCGAAGCCGGCATAGCTGCGCTAGACAACAAAACATTAGCATGGCTTTTCTCAACCGAGCTGGTGATCTAACGGTGAGATGCTGTGAAGCAAACGACAGAAGAAGACCCACTGAAAAATTGCCAACGGGACTACCCAGGTAATTTTTAAGAGATCAGAGGGCCCCACTTTCTTGTATATGTTCCCAGGACTTGCTGCTACACTGGATATTCAATTTTTTGTAGATGGTCCAGTAGAGATATTTACACACACTGTTGTGCTACATTGTATAGTAGCTGAATGTCAGGTGGCTCACACTCTCTACTTCTGTGGCAGAACCTGCACTTGTTGTCATTTCTGAGACCACTCATCTTCTAAAAAGCATTAGTCATCAAGCCTTGATCTTGGACAGCCATTATCATCCTCTTCTGATCATAGTGAAGCAATCCTCTTTTGAGCAAGTCTACAGAGCCTTCCTTATCTATATATTCCTGGGATAGTTCTTTCAGAAAATAGTTGGCATGTTGTTGGTTGGCCGATTTTTCCAGCTTTCTACTAGGGAAGGTCTTGGTGTATTTCTGGCGCCCACAAATCTACAAATTGTCAGGCTGCTTTTACTATTTACTTTGTTTTAACCCTAACCCTAAAAACACACCCAAAGTTTGACCTGAAAAAAAAAAAAAAAAAATGCAAGTTATGGAATCGTTAATAAAATTCACAATCTTTTCTGCAAAGTCTTTCTCTACTCTATCGTTATTTCCATGGAAGGTGCTCGACTGAGCTCCAACCTATTCTCTTCGCTGTAGCCCCTTTCTCACAGAAGATACGTTGCTAGTCTTTCTCTGCTCTATCGTTATTTTCATGGTAGATGCTCGACTGAGCTCCAACTCCAACTTACTCGGTAAGTGGTATATGTTACGGTGTTGTATACAAGACAAGAAATTCGGCGTCGCCCGGGAGCAATAATAGTAATAATTAAGTATTACATTTGGTAAGTGGTATATGTTAATCCTGAACTGAATAGGGCCATCAGAGTCCAAATCAGGGCAATGCTAAGAGTGGAGTGTGTCAGTATTGATAAAAGAAAGACTGTTGGACATTAATGACTGAAACTTGGTGGACAAGTCAGGCACAGATTGAAGTTTATTTGTACTAACTGATTGGATTATAGAAAGGATAATGAATTTTATTAACGATTCCATGGGTAGATGGCGTTTTTTTGAGTAACCCTGCATTTAACTAACGCAAGTTTATTATCGGCTTAGTTTAGTGTTTCTCCATTTTGAAAGATCAAAATTCATACATAGAGCGTATCAAAGTTCAAATTAAGCACAACATTGACTTAAAGATTTCAGTAACATGTTTATATATATATATTTTAAATCTTGGCTGCCCTATAAAAATTGTATTACAATATTATTCAGTGATCGGAGGTATACAACGTTATACAGTGATCGGAGGCATACAACGTTATACAGTGATCGGAGGCATACAACGTTATACAGTGATCGGAGGTATACAACGTTATACAGTGATCGGAGGCATACAACGTTATACAGTGATCGGAGGCATACAACGTTATACAGTGATCGGAGGCATACAACGTTATACAGTGATCGGAAGCATACAACGTTATACAGTGATCGGAGGCATACAACGTTATACAGTGATCGGAGGCATACAACGTTATACAGTGATCGGAGGTATACAACGTTATACAGTGATCGGAGGCATACAACGTTATACAGTGATCGGAGGCATACAACGTTATACAGTGATCGGAGGCATACAACGTTATACAGTGATCGGAGGCATACAACGTTATACAGTGATCGGAGGCATACAACGTTATACAGTGATCGGAGGCATACAACGTTATACAGTGATCGGAGGCATACAACGTTATACAGTGATCGGAAGTATACAACGTTATACAGTGATCGGAGGCATACAACGTTATACAGTGATCGGAAGTATACAACGTTATACAGTGATCGGAGGTATACAACGTTATACAGTGATCGGAGGTATACAACGTTATACAGTGATCGGAGGTATACAACGTTATACAGTGATCGGAGGCATACAACGTTATACAGTGATCGGAGGCATACAACGTTATACAGTGATCGGAGGCATACAACGTTATACAGTGATCGGAGGCATACAACGTTATACAGTGATCGGAGGCATACAACGTTATACAGTGATCGGAGGCATACAACGTTATACAGTGATCGGAGGCATACAACGTTATACAGTGATCGGAAGTATACAACGTTATACAGTGATCGGAGGCATACAACGTTATACAGTGATCGGAGGTATACAACGTTATACAGTGATCGGAGGTATACAACGTTATACAGTGATCGGAGGCATACAACGTTATACAGTGATCGGAGGCATACAACGTTATACAGTGATCGGAGGTATACAGCGTCATACAGTGATCGGAGGTATACAGCGTCATATAGTGATCGGAGGTATACAGCGTCATATAGTGATCGGAGGTATACAACGTTATACAGTGATCGGAGGCATACAACGTTATACAGTGATCGGAGGCATACAACGTTATACAGTGATCGGAGGCATACAACGTTATACAGTGATCGGAGGTATACAGCGTTATACAGTGATCGGAGGTATACAGCGTCATATAGTGATCGGAGGTATACAGCGTCATATAGTGATCGGAGGTATACAACGTTATACAGTAACCGGATGTATAAAATAGAAAGTGTTACCTGATTTTTGAAGCAAGTTTTGACCCCAAATTCTCGGTAATCACTGAGCAACTCGCCGTCATCGTTTAGCAAATAAACGGTCAAATAACTCAAAGGCGACATTTCAGGAATGATTTTCAGATTGAGGTTTAATTCTGCAATAAAATCGTCCGTTGCGGATCTCGGCTTTCGTTCTCGATCTGTGAGAAGCAGATAAAGAATTTCAAAGAAAAACATTTACGAGAAAGTTATGAAACAAAAGCAACATTAAAATTTTACTGAAATCATTTAAGAACGGACTAGAAGAATACTTGTCCCAGGAGAATTAATTTGTAAATTTTAATGTTTATTTTCTTTGGAGTAAGGGGGGGGGGTGGTATTGTACGGTATCGGTGGCACCACTCTAAATGGTAAAGTTTACAAAGAAAAAAAAAAAAAGAAAAAAAAAATAATAATAATAATGTGCTCATGTAACTCACTGGGTTTCTGAGAATATATATTCCAAAATTCATAATGATAGGTTCATAAAAAATAAAAATATTTATATACACTTTAAATGTTAAAATTTACATTAAAAATAATGTTCCCATGTTACTCACCGTGTTGCCGAGAATATATATTCCAAAATTCATAATGATCTGTTCATTAGTTTAGGAGATTAACTTGTACAAACATCATATATATATATATATATATATTGTTTTTAAATTCCCGAAACAGTTTTTCATGGTAAACAACTGATGATCCCTTAAAATAGTGTTAGAAACTAACTAATATAATAACTGTAAAAAATAAATTGACTTACATGAGTGATTTTCCACTGGAAGACTTGAAACTATAAGTTTTTTTTTTATATATTTTTTTTTTATATAGTTTTAATGGTTGAGAAACTTCCGAGACTATATATAAAGCGAACTTTTAGGAAAGATAAAACCTATTGTGAAAAGTATACAGCTCAATATAGCGGATAGAGCAGATAGATAGGATGAAAAGGAATTAGAAAAGCGACGCAGGCAGATCTTTTTTTCAATTCAGTTGCTCAGAGCAAGGTATATTGCTTTTTTGCGGAATGTACTTTGCATTGAGCAACTGAATTAAAAAAAGATCTGCCTCCGTCACTTTTCTAATTCCTTTTCATCCTTCTATCTATCTCTCTCTCTCTCTATATATATATATATATATACACATACATAAATACATGATGGCTGCAACGTCTTGTCAGACGAGTGCCACTCCTTCATTCAGAAAAGTGTCATTGCCTGAAGGAGTATCTGGACTTGAGATTGTAAATAAAGAGATCTAGCTTTGTACGATAGCTAGATCCCTCTCTCGGTTCAAAATGTTGAATTCCAGCAACAAGCATAAGCAAGATAGCCAGTAACAAGTTGAAACTGCAAACCAACATGATGTGAGTAGTGATCTTCCACTTTCTTAAAAAACATGAAACATACACACCCACACACACCTAACTTTATATATAGAGATATAAAATAGATTTAGCCAGAGCATTGGGATGAAAAAAAAGGACATGTATTTTTAAGATGCGTTCTTTCAATTGCATGTTGACATTTTGCTGCAATCGTTTTTTTTTATAGTTTTATGAGGATAACCAGTTTGTGTGCAAGAAGTGTAAGACAATGGAGACGGATGAGAACTCAGATGTGGAGAAAGTATATTCGGATGGCGAAACTATTGAGGTTGTTGAGAAGTTTTGTTACCTTGGTGATACTATTGAAGCACAAGAAGGTATTGAGGTCAGAGACTGGATGTCACCAAGACCAATGTGATCATCAATGATGGTAGTGTTGGAAAACTCCTCAAAAGAGGAAAGTTCCTCTGCTTAGTTTGAGGAAAGGGAATCGGGTGCAATTCAATTATTATAGTACTTGTAACTTCTTTTTTATAGTTTTCTGACTTCCTTTATACAGTTTTCTGACTTCCTTTATACAGTTTTCTGACTTCCTTTATACAGTTTTCTGACTTCCTTTATACAGTTTTCTGACTTTCTTTATACAGTTTTCTGACTTCCTTTATACAGTTTTCTGACTTCCTTTATACAGTTTTCTGACTTCCTTTACACAGTTTTCTGACTTCCTTTACACAGTTTTCTGACTTCCTTTACACAGTTTTCTGACTTCCTTTACACAGTTTTCTGACTTTCTTTATACAGTTTTCTGACTTCCTTTACACAGTTTTCTGACTTTCTGTATACAGTTTTCTGACTTCCTGTATACAGTTTTCTGACTTCCTGTATACAGTTTTCTGACTTTCTGTATACAGTTTTCTGACTTTCTGTATACAGTTTTCTGACTTCCTTTATACAGTTTTCTGACTTCCTTTATACAGTTTTCTGACTTCCTTTATACAGTTTTCTGACTTTCTTTATACAGTTTTCTGACTTTCTTTATACAGTTTTCTGACTTTCTTTAATAATTTTGCAACTTGTCCTTCCTTGATCTTCCTTCAACAATAGTCTTTATTTATAATGTAGAAAATTGGTCTACACCAACTAGTTGAACTCTATTTCTGTTTTATTTTTAGGATTAGAGTTGCTGTAACATAATTTTTCTAGAAAGGGACATTTTTTGTAGACAGGGACATTTTTTGTAAACAGTGACATTGGCATTATCTTGGAGTTCACCTAAAATAGTTCTCTTATCAAAGCCGGTGTTATTCCAAAGCCGGTGTTATTCCATAGTACATTAAGTTTACAAGATATTTTCAAACGATTTTACTCCTCATGATAATGACATGGGGTAAAAAAAAAAAGCTTTAGAACCATTAGTGACGTGTGTACAGAGGTGGTGGTGGGGGGGAAGATAAAAAAGAAAAGTAATCAACTTACTTTTTTTCTTCTTCTTCCTTTTCTTCTTTTTCTTCCCATCTACCTCTATGATAGTTTCCGCAATTATCGGCTTCGTATCGGTAGCGTTGGTCACAATTGTCGGATCCACTTCCGGAGCCGTGGGCAACGGGACTCGATTGGACAGATCCTCAGTACTCTCAGCTTCCGGTTCACCCAAGTTGTTCACTATTGTGTCCAGTAGATTCGAAGGGGATTCTTTGGTGTGGCCATGGTGCAGACTGATCCGATACGACATTTGACCATTGGCAACAATTTGACTTTTCGACATGACCTGAAATAAAAAAACAAAAGAAATATATAATTTCTGACTTAACAGCAATATTAAGTTGTTTACGACGTTACATGAGGAATTCTTTTGACCTCCGACAGACTGCTGGTCGTTGTCTTGTCAACAGAAACATCTCAAATCTTTCGTATCATTTGGATTATTCGGACGGTAAAATAGAAAGTATCCACTTTATCATGGTTGCCGCACCCGAAATCGGAAACTGCCAACCGGTGCCAATCCCCTCCTAAAAAAAAATTCCCACTTATATTTTTGGTTGGATTTTTTTTTCTTTTTGAAAATAATAATTTGATTTCAACAATTTGTTTAATTAATTAACAAATAATATTAAACTGATTTCTATATATATATTTTTTTTTTTTTTTTAAATTCTGAAAATATATTTTAACAGATGATTAAATAAAACTTTTTTTAATAATTGAAATTTTTTTTTTTGAAAATATTTTTTTAGATAGTTTGAATTATCTTCCCTTTATTTGACTTCAAAATTTAAAGATAATTTTTTTTTTTCGGCCCTATAATACAGAAACACCCAGAAAAGAGACTTTCCAAGCTGTAAGCTTTTCGAACTCGGATCTAGAGAGTAAAAGGGGAAGTAACTCTAGACACTAAAGCAGACACACAATATACTAACCATGTAATAGACGGTAATCGTTTCTTGCTGATGCCCAGTGTATAAAAGTTTCACGTTTAAATTCTCTCCACAATTTTGAACGTCATTGATGGGCAGAATGTTCAAATATTTTTTCCCAGGGGAGAACCACTGTTTCACTTGCTTCTGGTCGATGGGTGTGTACATCATGTGATCCTGTGATTCAGAGCTCAAAGTACCGTTGATGGAACGAGCCTAAAATGAAAGAGGAACATCATTTTTCAAGATTAACTCATATAATTTGGAGACGATAAGGAGCAGTTCAAAATGGTTTCTTCAGAGTCCCCCACTAACTATGACTATATTTGAAATTAATTCCGACCAGCAATACGAGGTATCCGACCTTAGGCCAAAAAAAATATTTTAAATACGCGACAGGGTTTGGACCCTAATCCCCTTCAAAGTAGGCCCCTTGTGCTTGCACACACTTAGCTCACCGATCCATCCACCGCCGGAAACACCTCTGGAAGTTTTCTTTTGGAATTGTGTTCATCTCCGCCGTCGTGTTAGATTCAGCAGGTGTTTGGAGAAGATGCGATGGGTGTCACACAAATTAAGGAGTGGTTCAACCGATTCAAAAATAGCCGCACATCAGCAGAGAGTAACCAGCATTCTGGCAGGCCCCAAACTGCAGCTGTTGTTGAGAGGGTGCGAAAAAAGAGATAATACAAAACGCGACAGTGGAGATGAACACCATTCCAAAAGAAGACTTCCAGAGGTGTTTCCGGCAGTGGATGGATCGGTGGGCAAAGTGTGTGAAAGCACAAGGGGCCTACTTTGAAGGGGATTAGGGTCCTAACCTCGTCATGTATTTGAAATATTTTTTCTGGACTAAGGTCGAATGGATACCATTTAGAGAGGTCTCGTATCTCTCTATATGGGTAACGCCGCATGTATACCGCTAGTTATTTTTATAAAAGGATCCGACACAAACACTCAGAGGACAGAAAGCAGTCAAAAAAGGATTGCAATGCATTTTTAACTGAGGCCTCCTTCAGCTAGCAACTTGCGGAAGGAAAAAACGAAACGGATACAAAGTTTGATAGCACACATACTCACGCAATGACAAAATAAGGCAAACTTATACACACACTTCTTAACATTGACTTTTTCTTCTTTATCAACCCAACAAGTCACGTGACTTGTCTACAATTACATCTGCAGACAAAATGTCTTTTAATTGTCAAAACCAAACACGCTTCCAGGATCCTAATATTTTTTATATAAAAGATTCGACACAAAGAGTCAAAGGCCAGAAGCTGGTCAAAAAGAGAACTCAACACACTTCGACTGAAGTCTTCCCCAGCTACTAGCTGGGGGAAGGGAAGAATGAAAACTGCTATCACTTCCTTATCACTGCTTCACACACTGACAAAAGAAGGCAAACATATATACACACCAATTCTTCTTCTCCATTACAGAAACGAAGAAGAACAATTTGACTGTCTGGACTTACACACATTCTTGGCCTTTTGGCTAAGATCAAAGTGTAGTATCTGTTCCGATGGATACTACACCCCCATAGACTGGTATTGTCTTGGCCTTCGGGGCTTGATTTACACCGGTCTATGGGCCTGTCCTGTGCAGTTCTACGAGGTCCACCCTCCCAGGCTTCGCCTCCCCTCTTTGGAGAAGATGCAATGGGTGTCACACAAATTAAGGAGTGGTTCAACCGATTCAAAAATGGCCGCACATCAGCAGAGAGTAACCAGCATTCTTCTCCATACTGCCTGAGGCGCCCCTACTGAAGAATGCCGACGGGGCTGCCCACGCAATTTTTAAACCCCACTTTCCCCGACCCAACCTTTGGGTCACATCTTACTTATGGGAGTAAGATAAAAACTGGCCTTGTGCCTAACTCCTGGAGAGGAGTAAATCAATACACACGTAAAATGAACAAGTCATCATCATCATATTCGGTGATATCAGTTGCAAGGTTAACTAATTTGCATATTGGTTTTGAAAAAAAACAAACATTTTATTAATTAACTATTATTTGTTATTGATTTTTAATTTAATTATTGTTTTGATTTTAATATGACAAATGTTTCTGTTTCACAATATTGTTTCATTTCTTGAACAAATATTTAACATTTGTGTTCAAAATGTTCCGTTCTTTAGAGGGACCGACTTTATTTGCGACGAGTGATCTACTTCTAAATTGCAAGTGAAAAGCCAAATTTATTTCTTCTTTCTTTTCCTTTCTTTATGGTCACATTTAAAAGATAAATAAATATGTATCGAAATTACCAGAATGTTCATGTTTATTCATATGAAATAAATGAAAGATTTTGTATCAAGTTTACAACAAAGTTATGAAGGAAATGTTTATTATTTTAGATTAATGTTTCAAGTAGCGATATTTGCAAAGCTATAGCGAGCCATCAAAGCAAGCTAGTAATATATATATATATATATATATATATATATATATATCAGTTCATATTATATTCCAATAACCATTATTTTTATTTTTTCACATTTCCAAAAAACAATATTTCTGTGAGATATATTTTTTACGGTCCGTTTCATTTGTTGCGAGCCAAACAAGATTTTTATGCCAATATCGTCTCTGCAACGCTACAAAATAATCAGAAAAAATTCACAAAGAGTAAAAAGTTCTTGGATTAAAGTGTCTTTAAAAAACCTACACTATACAGTAGTTCATTTTTGGGTGAAAACAAACAAAAAACAAATAAAAAGAGAACAAAAAACTCACACGTGGGGGAAACCCACTAATATGCCATTTTGAATTTTTATATATATATATATATATATATATATATATATATTTGATATAAGTTATTTTTCAAAAAACTTACCTCAAGATAAAATTGCTCTGTCCTTGAATCGAATTGGTCGATCGTAAAATTAATGCTTCCATTTTGATCTGTTGTGAAATTCTTCGACAATCGCACATCATTCGCATAATCGATGGCGCTGATCTCGACCAACTCACCTGGCGCAATACTGAAATCTGGTTTGTAGACATTCACCTGGAAATTAATAAATAAACGTTAAGTTGGAAATGAAAATAATGTGCGTTTTTGGATTCTTCAAATTTACAACTACATTTTTAAATTGTAGCAGTTACATTTTCATGGACTATTTTCCTTCCATGTAATGTTTTCATGGACTATTTTCCTTCCATGTAATGTTTCCATTGACTATTTTCCTTCCATGTAATGTTTCCATTGACTATTTTCCTTCCATGTAATGTTTCCATTGACTATTTTCCTTCCATGTAATGTTTCCATTGACTATTTTCTTTCGATGTAATGTTTCCATTGACTATTTTCCTTCCATGTAATGTTTTCATTGACTATTTTCCTTCCATGTAATGTTTTCATGGACTATTTTCCTTCCATGTAATGTTTTCATGGACTATTTTCCTTCCATGTAATGTTTTCATGGACTATTTTCCTTCCATGTAATGTTTCCATTGACTATTTTCCTTCCATGTAATGTTTTCATTGACTATTTTCCTTCTATGTAATGTTTCCATTGACTATTTTCGACAAACCCGACAAGCAGCAAGATCGCACCCCTTCACTGTTGAGGTCCCCAGATGCCAGAAAGCTTTCTACTCTAATAGCTTCTTTCCTCAAACTGCTTGCCCTTGGAGTTCCCTCCCTGCTCCCTGTTTCCCCAACTGCACCAACATGCAGAAATTTAAATGTAATGTGAACAATCATCTTGCTGCACAACTCCCCACTTCAAATGCCTTTATTAATTTGGTCCCTATTCACAGTAGCCCCTTACATCGAGGGGCAAAGTGCCTTGTTTGGGGTGAATATAAGTTATGACCCCCCCCCCCCCCAAAAAAAAAACAAATCTCGCATATATATATATATATATATATATATATATATATATCAGATGTATGTAAAGCTTGAAAACAAACCTTGCCGTAATAAAGAAATCCTGGTTTGAAAGAGAATTCCGATGATTGGAGATCAACTACCACATGTTCCGATTTTATTTCCGGACCATAACTCGTGGAATTAACAGTTATTCCTAGAAAAGTAAAATAAAATAAATAAGAATTAAATACGTATCAAGATATACCAAACCTTACACAACGGAGATAGAACTATCGAGCTATGGTGATATAAGAGCATCTTGGGGGTATAACGTCCCCCCCCCCTCCTCCCGCCTCTCCCCAAAACACACACCCTTGGCTGGAATAGAAAATATTAAACAGAAGACTAAATTTATCGCAAGCTTTGGTCGTAATCTTTGACAATGCTATTGAGCTTAGTGTTTAGTAGAAAAAATGTGACCCATTAGGTCACCCACTGAACTCGGGTTATATTCTTTGAAGCAGGAAAAAGGGAATTTGCAAAGCCGGTTAAATTAAATTAAAAAAACATAAAAACAAGATCTAAACTTAGTCGTTCTGTTTGCTCTCTTTCTCTCTCTTTTTTCTCTCCAGCTATGGGTTAAATAGTATTAATACCTGTGGTGATACTCCCTGTTGTTTATAATGGACTATTCCAATCTGCTGTTTTATTACCTTTAACTGTTAATAAACACAGAGAGAGAGAGAGAGAGAGAGAGAGAGGGAGGAAGAGAAAGTGAGAGAGAGAGAAAGTGAGAGAGAGGGAAAGTGTGAGAAAGAGAGCGAGAGGGATAGAGAGAGGGAGGGATAGGGAGAGAGAGAGGGATAGGGGGAGAGAGAGTAAGAAAGAGAGAGAGAGAGAGGGAAAGAGAGAGAGAGGGAAAGAGAGAGAGAGAGGGAAAGAGAGAGAGAGGGAAAGAGAGAGAGAGGGAAAGAGAGAGAGAGGGAAAGAGAGAGAGAGGGAAAGAGAGAGAGGGATAAGGATAGGGAGAGAGAGGGATAGGGAGAGAGAGGGATAGGGAGAGGGGGAGAGAGGGAGAGAGAACGTTTTCACCTTTCGTCAAAGTTATGTATATTTTCACTTTGCCCAGGTTTTAAACAATTTATCGAGGGGAACAAAAAACCGAACTCACTCGAATCAGAATCAGTGACGGAAGCAAAGATATCTAGAAAAGCGTTCTTCAAAGAATATTTCCTCAGAGACAATCCGATCACGGTTGCATTCACCGTAAAATTATGGCACCCGCAGATCTGAAATGGAAATTACATAACAATATTATATTTATTGAAATCAAAAATGAAATTCTGTAAAATAAAAGGAAATTAAAAAAAAATCTTATTAAAAACATAATTTTATTACATTAAATCCACCAGAATGCATTTCAGTTTCTTTGTAAACAAGTAAACCATTCTAATAGTTTTGAAAAAGAAAAGAATGAATTACTATGTGAAATTTAAAAGGAACTTGGAAGTATTTAAATTGTCGAATAGAAAGTTATTTCTGGTTTTGAAATTCTCAACAAATCCGCATGTATTTAACGTTCTGGAAGCCATTTAAATGCAATAATTTTATAGACACAGATTAAGACATTACATTAACAAAATTAGTTTATATAACAATTTAGTTCAATTAATAATATTGTAATAATTAAATTAAACTTTCAAAATCCAAAGAAATAATCTAGTTAAAAAAATAAAAATACGATAGTAAAGATTCCTGTACAGCTATAAATATTTTTAATTACTGGTCATATGTACACAAATATTATATTTCATATTAAAATTTGAAAACCAAATCATGATGCAATTTTGAAATAAATAAAATCATTTATTTTTTTCATTCTCAGAGCAAAACTTTTTTTCTTTTTTTTCCCCTTAATCCTTAAACACCTTAGCCAGTGTGACAGTAAGTAACACAGTTTCATTTCTTTCTGCACATATCGTCACTCGAGCCAACCAATCAGATCTCATCAAAACGTCGTGTCAGCAGCAGCTGGTAAAACAGTATAAAAAGGGTGTGTTTCATCACTCCAACCTCACAAATGAGGCTCGCCTCGGGGTTGTTGTCAGACAATACAGCAGCCGTTTTTTTTTTTACCTCAAATCCCTAGCATTTTCACTACCACGACGACGACAATAACCACCAGCTTCGCCCCCTCCTCTTACAGCATGTTAACAATGACTGCCATCCCAATCGCTATCGTCACAGCAACTACAGCAGCTCGGCCATCATCTTTAATATTTGCAGCTTGTTTTATGGCCAACCAAAGTTCTACAGCAGCTACGTCCAAAGCAACAGCTCCCGGCGAAAAGACATTTCAGTCAGAATAACCGTCACCACCATCCTGCGTTAACGATTCATCATATTTTCTATTGACTCACTGAATCATAAATAAATGCCATCTTTATATTTTGCTGCACACACGAGTTTGTTTTTCCTTCTTTATCATTGCCGTATTTATGTCAGTCTCATTTTTAATAGTCGTAAGACCGATCACCCGCAGATTTTTTCCATTGTGGTAGGAAGACGATTTATTCAAGAATTAAATATTCTTAGTGTTGAAATGTACTTTTCAATGGAGTTGTTCCTAGTGGTAGAAATTAACTAAAATACTTTTTCATTTTAAAATGGGACATCGAATAATAGTATCACTTTTTTTTAGGTTTGTTAGTTTTAATACCAAAAAGTCATCTACGAACCTCTGCTGTATAATTCGCACAAGGTCTTCCATCTTCCTCCCCCGACGATGTGTGCACACAAATTGTACTTCTTAAGTTGCCTTGGATTTCTTTCCCTTGTGGTTGACTCAAAGTTTTTAAAAAGAAAAAAAAATTAAATTAAAAACAGAAATCAAAATCAAGATGTCCAAAAACGAAGCAAACTTAAGATGTCCAAAAACGAAGCAAACTTAAGATGTCCAAAAACGAAGCAAAATCAAGATGTCCAAAAACGAAGCAAAATCAAGATGTCCAAAAACGAAGAAAAATCAAAATGTCCAAAAACGAAGCAAAATCAAGATGTCCAAAAACGAAGCAAAATCAAGATGTCCAAAAACGAAGCAAAATCAAGATGTCCCAAAACGAAGCAAAATCAAGATGTCCAAAAACGAAGCAAAATCAAGATGTCCAAAAACGAAGCAAAATCAAGATGTCCAAAAACGAAGCAAAATTAAGATGTCCAAAAACGAAGCAAAATTAAGATGTCCAAAAACGAAGCAAAATTAAGATGTCCAAAAACGAAGCAAAATTAAGATGTCCAAAAACGAAGCAAAATCAAGATGTCCCAAAACAAAGCAAAATCAAGATGTCCAAAAACAAAGCAAAATCAAGATGTCCAAAAACGAAGCAAAATCAAGATGTCCAAAAACGAAGCAAAATCAAGATGTGGAAAAACGAAGCAAAATCAAGATGTCCAAAAACGAAGCAAAATCAAGATGTCCAAAAACGAAGCAAAATCAAGATGTGGAAAAACGAAGCAAAATTAAGATGTCCAAAAACAAAGCAAAATCAAGATGTCCAAAAACAAAGCAAAATCAAGATGTCCAAAAACAAAGCAAAATCAAGATGTCCAAAAACGAAGCAAAATCAAGATGTCCAAAAACGAAGCAAAATCAAGATGTTCAAAAACGAAGCAAAATCAAGATGTTCAAAAAGAAGCAAAATCAAGATGTCCAAAAACAAAGCAAAATTCCATGGAACGATTTTCATTAAGAGGTATTTTTGTGAGAGTCAGGATGCAACCCAACTAATAAAGCTCTGGTTAAAATCCAGGAGGAGTCAACGTCAGGACCCTTCGTTCTCTGGTCATCTATTCCTCTGCGTCTCTTGCAGGTTTAACGAATAGCTATGAGCAACGAGGACGACTTCATGCAAACCAGACAATCCTGAGGCACAATCGTTGTGAGCTCAGAAGTTAGATTCACCACTTAACAACAGCAGCAGCAGCAACATAGCCCTAAAGTCCAACCTCTCCTCACAACGTCAGGGCTGTGGCAATGGGTAGTGTCAGAGCTATGGTTCCTATCAGGCAACCTGAAACCCTTCGGAACTATGAAATGCTCCAAATCTACGAGAAAGACCTCGATCGAAAGCTGATGATATTGACATTTACGTGTTCGACACTACATTCAGGTTCAACTTGTTTAAGAACAACAACAAAAGCAGCAGCAGTGTAAAGACGATGACGTGATACTATGGACTGCCCCCCCCCCCCCCCCCTCCAGCCAGCCAAGAACCCAAACAGTCAGAGGAAATGATTCATCAAATCACACAAAGGCGATCGAAAATAGGATGGTTAGTCAGCTAGGAGTGTAGTATTATGCAGAGCTTAATAAAAATGCCAACACGTGTATCTTATGAAAATATAAGATGTATCTTTATTTGTTGGTGACGATGAGGGTGGTGGTTGGAGAGGATTTGTGCACATGGAATCAGACGGTTGATACTTCTCCGAGACTCGATCATCAACTGACTTCTTTAAATTTTCGGTTGTTATTATATAACAATTTCGTGGCCACCTCGACAACCTCATTGAGGTTGCACACGGTGACGGCTTGAACTCATTTGACAATTCAACAAATCTGTCTATCTTTTCTTGGCATGATACAATTGCACCTGGTAAAATGGCCTTTAACCCTTCCGACATATCTCTTTCTTTTGACATTGGGTTCTTACCGTTTAAGTGATTCAACTGCAGGTGCATATCTTTTTGTCGACATGATTTTACATTATGACAATTGATCAGTCTATGTCGCTTCTTCCGTTGCAGGTGTTTCATGTTTTGGTACAGTGTTTCTTATCAAAACTGACCTTCATGTCATCCGATAGTTGCCTCTTCCTGTGCAGGTGTTTGTCTGGTTGTGAGTTTTATTTTATTTTCAAATAACTTTTTGGTCATCCGATAATTATCTTATCTTTTGACAATTGCCAGGTGCATCTGTTTTATCAACAACTTTTCCATACACAACTTCGGATATGTAACAGGAGTGACCGAGTCATTTTTGATTGATAATTTAAAAATAAAATCCCTCTACGCCATTTTTGACAGAACAGGTAGTCCACTATTTTAATTTAAAACTTGAACATTGAAGAACATAAACAAGCCACGCGTGCGTGGTCCCCCGCTGTATGTGACTCGATATGGTGAGTGTAAAATGCAATAAATTTGGGCAATTTGGGACATTTTTGACCCCCCTTTGAGCCCCTGGGGGTGCAAACCAGAATTTTTCTGAGGTCAATGATGCTCATTTTATATCCAGAACAATTGCCTCTACATTTTGGCCGAGTTTCAGAAAAATTGAATGGATGGATCAAACGTTATAGGAGAAAAGGGGCATTTTTTGCCATTTTGGGGGCTTTTGACCCCCTGGGAGCGCGAACCAGATTTTTTTCCAAGGTCAGCGATACTTATTTTCTATTAGGAACAATTGCCTCCACATTTTGGCCAAGTCTCAGAAAAATTGAATGGATGGATCAAACGTTATGGGAGAAAAGGATCATTTTTTGCCATTTTAGGGGCTTTTGGCCCCCTGGGGGCGCGAACCAGATATTTTCCAAGGTCAGCGATACTTATTTTCTATTAGGAACAATTGCCTTCACATTTTGGCCAAGTCTCAGAGAAATTGAATGGATGGATGAAAAGTTATGGGGCAAAAAATATCATTTTTTGCCATTTCGGGGTCTTTTGACCCCCTGGGGGGGGCTAACCAGATTTTTTTTTCAAAAATCGGAGAATGTCACTTTCTAACCTGACCAAAGTTACAACTTCATGCAAAATTTCAGAGAAATTCAATGGATGGTTGCGGAGAAAAATCCGGACGGACGGACGGACGGACATGCCTCAAAACATTACAGAACAAAAAAAAAATGGTAATAATAGGGTTCAGACAGGCTGATCAACATTTTTTTAACCCTTCCAAAATAAGATGGATTCTTGAACATTAGCAAACAGGATTTAAAAATCAAAAAGAAAGGTACTCACTTGGCACAAACTCTGATATGTATTTGAGGCGCATTTAGCAAAATATATGATGGAGGTTCAATCGACACTTGAAATCTTGGTAAGACTGCACATATATTCAAAAAAATAAAAAATAAATAAATAAAGAGAATAATAATACATACATTTATATATCAACTAGAAAGAAGACCCGACGTTGCTCGGGATTTAATGGGGATCACTACTATGTACTTTTTTTCACTATGCTAATAACACTATATTACTTTCTTTGTTTGTACTGCCCCCTCCCCCCTTCTCCTCCCGTTTCGCCCCATAATATGGTGAGCATTTTCTTTTTTTTTTTTTAGTATTTCTCCTAGATCTGGAAGGTTATTGTCAAGGCAGTTTTCAAAAACTAGATCTGTTAACCAGTTAAGTTTTTTTGATCACAGAGTAATATGTTTTTGGAATAATTAGCCAGATCGGATTAAGAACAGCAATAACGTGGATCAGTTTAAGATGAGATTGAATGAATTCAGAGAAAGTGGTAGGAGGGAAGAAATTGAGGGGGCACTTTTAGAAGTTGTCAAATTAAATATTTAACGGAATTTGATCTGGATATCGATACTGTACTAAGAGTTGAATTATTTTATTTATTTAATTTAAACATTTTTTTTTTTTAACAGTTGAATTGAGAAGATAGTTAAAGGGGAGATGCCCAAGGAGGCATAAAAAACAAACAAATAATAATAATAATAATAATAATAATAATATAGTCGGAAAAAGCTAAAATGTTGGAAAACTCTCTAAACTAATGTCTTATACATATGGTTCAAATTTCGTTAAAATCTGAAATATGTATTTGAAGTTTTAAAGGGGTTTTGTCCCCCATGGGTCACTTAAAGGTGGGGGGCACATAGATATTCAGCACATAGAGGGTAACGTGGAGATTCGGGACCACTTCCATTGTCTTCCCCAGAAAATTTTATACATTTCATCAAAATAGGATATATTTGAAGTTTTAAATGAGGTTCGCCCCCCATAGCTCCCTTAGATTAGGAGGGCATTTAGAGATTCGAGACCACTTCCATTGTCTTCCTCGGGAAATTTTATACATATGATTTAAATTTCATTAAAATAGGATATAATCTAAGTTTTAAGGGAGTTATGCCCTCATAGCTCCTTACGGGTGCATTTAGAGATTCGGGAACACTTCCATTGTCTTCCCCGGTAAATTTTACATAAGAATACACTTTAGATTTTATGTAGATTCTCTAACCTTTATTTCTATAAGAAAACACACAAATATCACACATAGACATTGAGTTTTATATATATATATATATATATATATATATATATATATATAGCAATAGATGAAGTGAAAGAATAAAATAAGGTGCAAATCAAATTTTATTACAGTTCAATGTTCATGCAAAGTTCTTTAAAGTCCTTAACTCATGAGTTTTTTGGGCCGATATAGTTGATGTTTTATATATCTTTATATTTTTTTATATATTTTCAAAGTTTAATTTTTATTACCTGCAGTAATGTCATTGCGGTAATGGTCCTCTGAGGAGAAGTATTTTCTTTGAAAACTCATGATTTAAGGACTTTAAAGGACTTTGCCTGAACTTTGAATTGTAATAAAATTTGATTCGCACCTTATTTTATTCTTTCACTTCATCTATTGCTATTAATGCTCTATCCAGTATATTGAGCTTCATTTTTATCCGGATGTTCACTAATTAAAGATATTAGTTGCCTCTTATATCTTTTGTTGTATTAACCTTATATATAAATATATATATATATATATAAGATTAATAATGGATATATTATTGTCTGAAGCTGAACTATACTATTTAAGACTATTGCACTTAGTTTGAAATAGTATAGAGGGGAGGTAGTGTTGTATAGACTGAAATAGTATGGGTGGGAGCAATTACTCCTTCACGTTATGTTCACTGTAATGTACATCCGAAAATAACATTATAATAATCTTAATATATTTTTGCTAAGAGGGGGGGGTAGTGTATTATTTGTTCTGTTGTCTTGATACCATCCTCACAGGTATTACCTCCTCCTTGGAGGTGGGGGGTGTAGGGCAGCATCCTCCTCCCACATCATACAAATCTATTTCTACTAGCCGCATTACTCGTTCAAGAACAGGTCCATAATTAATAAATACTTGGATCTTTTAATAAGTGCATCTTGACTTGAGTCATCCATCAATTGATCGCGAAATATTCACAAAGTTTGTGTGCCATGATGCTCGCTAACTCGCTGCGTCGAGAAGCTCCGAGGCCAATGTACTTCTTCAGAAGAGTCGGGGATTGTAATACGAGGCCTTCTAGCCCGTCGCTTTACTTCTGGAAAACGCAGAAACACATTTGCAGCAGGTTCGTTGTGTCAGGATACATTTCCAGCAAGCGCCAAAAGTCGGTGTCGCGTCAACTGGAGATATACGTGGAAGACAACCATACACCATTTTGTTTCTTATCTGTTGTGTGTTATTTAATTTGAACTATGAGTGTGTGTGACACCGTCGCGGACTGTCGAGACCCCCATTGTCATTGCTCAAGTCGTCAGCTCATCTCATCGTTTTCCGGTCCGCTCCGCTCTCTGTGGAGGTTCGATCCCTAACTTGCCCAGCTTCTCTCCAAAACCCAAACTTGTTAACTTTTTGTCATAAACCTTACTGTCGTCAAACTGTCGTAAAACTAACCTACCCCACTGTCGCAAAACGCCGTCACTCCCAAATGTCGTGTCCGGTATTTTTTTCTGAGTCACCTGTCCTGAACAATGGAAAATGACCACTCCCGCATATCTTTTTTGTCTATGTCAATGAGTCACTTTCTATCCTCACAGTCTTCATTACTGACCACTCCCGTATTTCTTTTGTCTCTGTCGATGAGTCACTTCCTATCCTCGCAGTCTTCATTGTATCACATATATATATAAACACTATTAAATTAATTAAATAATTTATTAATTATATATATATATATATATATATATATTACTTTTTTTACTATATTTTCTCTGACATTTTAGCAATTACAAATTGTTTCCTTCTGATGAGAAGTATATTTTATTACTTTGAAATTTCCGGATATAAGCGATTGAAACTCGTTTAATGAACATATAAAATAAATAAATCTATGTTCAAAATTGAATAATTATTTTATTGTTTTTATATATATATATATATTTATACACTTCCTAACTAATTTATATATATATATATATATATATATATATATATATATATATACTCCTCTGCTTAAGGTCTCTCTCTCTCTCTCTCTCCCCCCAAAAGATACCAAACTGACCTCCTCTGCCGATATTTCTGGAATATTTATAGATATTGCTGTCATGTGCTGAAGACCACATAACAAAACTACTCGGGAATAATCGTCTGTTTTATCATTGGACACAAAAACTTACTGACCAGAGTTTCTATTATTTGGAGTGGACATTAATTCTGTAGGATCTCAAGTGGTCTGATTTCTCAGCATGAACTCTTGTATCTAAGACATTGTTATTTTATAGATGCCAGCCAATTTCTTAAGTTGTCCCTTTTCTCTAAATTTTTCTCCCATTGCAGGCCTGCGGTCTGCATGCATTGCAACTATGCATCCCACTAAACCTGCAGTATTGCACATGTTTGCACACAGACGCACATTCTCATTTCTACTATAATTGCAAGTGGAAAAGTCAAATTCTGGGTGGTCAAACCCCAAGCCAGACACATTTCCTACTTCTTGGGTGGTCCCTCTTCTCTTAGCTAAATATTTGTCCCATTACAGGTCTGCCGTCTGCAGCATGCATCTATGCACCCCGCTAAATATGCAGCACTGTGCATGTTTATATATGTGGCTGTGGCAATTTTATGAGCGAGAATTTTGGGGAATGACTTACCATATTTTTGCACCTCAAAAACGGTTTCGGTTAGTTTATTGCCATCACTAATTCTGAGGGTCCATTTTCCCAACACGGTCTGTGGAGCGAGCAGGAATGTAAAACTCATTAACCCTGAAAAATAAGTCAGAATTAATGACCCTTGTTATATAGCAACATTGGGCGTTGGTGCATAAAAATAGTGTTAGAAACGGAATTTTCCATATAAGGTTAGATTAAATAGAAAAGTGGAAAATTCATTTAGAACATAAAGATTAGAATTAGAGCTACATGGCAGGATATGACGTCACGACAGGAAGTCCAAAGTGACAAACAGCGAAGAAGATAGTAAAATCGTTCTCTTTGGTTGGCGAGCTGAGCGGGGTCAGAAGTCTTTTCAAAGTTTTCTCCTCCCTCCTCCCAGGAAGCAGGTGAGGAGAAGCTTATGTAATATGAAACTTTACAGTGCTGTAAAAAAATAAATAAACAAAGCGGGTATCTTTTACAATAATCCGCAGAGTGAAAACGCTCAAAAAACAAATATACAACAAATAAAAGTAACTGTAGCCGATAAAAGTTATTTTCCAACTTATCTGTGACATTTGTTTGTATTTTTAAACCGTTCCAACTGCTATTTATTAGAAATCAATATTTTTGTCACACGAACATTGGACAACAAAAAAAAAATGGCGATGGGGGGGGGGGGGTATGGTAAGACGCCATTTTTTTTTAGTAAAAATGTGTGCAAAAAAAAACAAGAAATTTTTTTTTACATCTACTAAAAACCCATTTATACTACGTAAAAATACAAACAAATTTCATAGGTAAGTAGGAATATATCTATTCTCGACGTAGGTCAGCTTCACTTGTATATTTATTTTTTTACCCCGTTCTTGTTCGTTTTTTGGACCCCGTTAGCGACTCTGCGGATTATTGTAAAAGATACCCAACAAAGCAACCAAAGAACATGACGTCATAGAACAAGAATGTTGTTGGTCTTTTAATTGTTAACTTTTTAATTGTTAACTTTAATTTTTAACTTAGTAAAGAACCAAAGGAAAGAAAACAGAAAGTTCTTCTGATATATCATCACTACGACAACAGCTGTTAAATATAACAGAAAAGAGGAGAAAGAAAGGAGAGATGTCATTACCCATTGAGCCGACTTTTTACAGGAAATGAAAAGTTAAAAAATAAATATACCATTAAATATTTAATGAAATGCTCAGAGATGCACGTGAAAATATTAAGAATTAAAAGTAAATGCGTTTACCTTGCATATTGGCAACATCGGACCATTTCTTCATTTTGATGTCATAAGGGTCGATAACTGCCACTTCAGAAATCTGAAAGAGATCACAAGGAGTTGGAAAGAAATCTAGAAATTTAAAGCCAGAAATATTTCGTCAACAGTTGATTCCATCAGTCCATCTTGTTTTTCGACCACTCGGTCATATTTTTTGGCCTTTTGATAATGACAGGTCCCGCTCTTGAAAATTTAAGTTTACCTTATTCCGGAACTTTTAATTGCCTGACAGTAACCTCGTTTTTATTTACTGTTTTGGTATTTATCTGTTTTACGTGAAATATTAATAAATTGATTTGAGATTCCATTCTTATTTTCTCTTTTCATTTATTTTTGTTCATCTGTTCCACCTTCCGGTACCTATATCACATTGCTCCTGCATCGGATTACAAACTTACATATATATATATATATATATATGGAGATTATAGCGAAGGAAAGGGGAAAGCATTTCTTTTTTAATCAAATAGAAACTACATTAGGTCCGAAAATATTTTCTTTTTGTTTACAAAGAGAAGGTTTTTTTTGCTTTGTTTACTTCAGTCAAGTCATAGCATACCATTGCTGATATTTTCCCTGCTAGTCTATAATAAAAAAGTAGAGAAACTATTTTTCTGTATCTTTTTTCTTTTCTGTGTTATATATTGAGCGGGTAGATCCCTTAGTATATAATTTAGTTAGTTGAGAACAACAGAAAATGGAAACCGCTGAGGAGTTAGCCAAAGTCAATTTGATAATCCACAGTTGAAAATGTCTTAGTCCGTGAGAATGTATTAAAAACAGATGTGACATACTATGGCTCAAAGAGAGAGGGTGATAGAAAGGAGAGTTTGTTCGGAAGCATGCGAAGCGTTCGGTCGTGTAAGGGCATGAGCTGATAAGATATAACTAATTAGTAATTTCGATATCTCTCTATCTTCCTCTCTGATCAGTGATTTGGAACGAAGATCATATTGAATAAATGACCACTATCTTCCATCAGTTTTGTGTGTAGTTAGCTTTTTCGAAGGTATGAATAGGAAACTTCAGTTATAGGACAGAATTCCCTCAGTCTTGAAGGATCACACAGAAGCGTGTAATAGAAGGACAACTGGCAACCAAGGTATGAATATCTATTGTGAACTTTAATCTTTCTGTAATGATCACGGCAACTAGATGTAGAACAGTTGAGATAGCAGGTCCATTTCACAGGGGAAGGCCAAGGAAAACATGAGAGGGTGATAGAGAAGACAATCTGTTGGGAGACATTGCAATTGAAATGGGCTGACAACATATGATTAATTAATTGGACAGTGATTTTGTGAACAAAGATAAAGTTGAATAAATGTCCGCTGTCTTCCATCAGTTTGATCTTGAGTGGTTTTTGAAGGTATGAAAGAAGCTTTAATTACAGGACGGCATTTCCTCGGTCTGGGAGCATCATTAAAGAGGTGCTTACAAGGAGAACGTCAATATGGATAACAATCGATAACTATTGTGACCATTAATGTGTCTGTAATGATTACAGCCACTTGGTTGCTGCATGTATGACACAAGGTTGAGAACGCAGCACTTGACCACGGGTGGTGAAGAAGAGCATTACTCTGAATTAATAGTAAATCGAAAAAAAAAAAAATGGGTTAAAGGTAATAATAAAAGTTTTGTTGGTTAAGTTAATTAAACTTGAACTCAAACTAAAAATACTAACCATTCCTGGTTTTGACTTCAAATTGAGATTTGTAGTAAGAATTCTGAAATTTACTGAAAAATAGAATTAAACTTTTATCATGAAAAAAAAAAAAAAATAGACAAAGGTATAAGAAAACTTATCTATATCATTTTGGGGTACTCTTATAGATGACGCACCATGTTTCCGTGACTTCGCGTCGTTAACGTTCGGGCAAGTCTTGAAAGCGCCCGAGAGTTGATGAGGCGAAAACGAGGCGAAAATGATAAATTGAAGACTAGCAGCCGATAAATTATGACAAAGAAATTCAAAGTAAAATACATATATAAAAATAAAGAACGAACCATAGCTAAACAACTGTTATTAATTAGATGTTCATTTTTAATTTTTATTTTTTGTCAAAGGAACCATTGTTAATCAAATGGTTTTAAATAAAATGTTTTTTTTTTGTCAAAGGAACCATTGTTAATCAAATGTTTTTAAATAAAATGTGTTTTTTTGTCAAAGGAACCATTGTTAATCAAATGTTTTTAAATAAATGTGTTTTTTGTCAAAGGAACCATTGTTAATCAAATGTTTTTAAATAAAATGTTTTTTGTCAAAGGAACCATTGTTAATCAAATGTTTTTAAATAAAATGTTTTTTTTGTCAAAGGAACCATTGTTAATCAAATGTTTTTAAATAAAATGTTTTTTTTGTTTGTACACAGGAAAGTTTCAAAAAATGATTTTGTTTATTCGTTAATGTTTGTTTAATTTTTTAAAAATTCTTTTCAATGTTTTTTTTTTTTTAAACTTTTTTATCAAAAACAAAGTTCTAGTTCTTAGCGAAATCTAATACCTGCATTCATTGTTGGAGCATCTTCAGGAATATTGGTCTGCAAGACTTTTCCGGAAATCACACCGACACATACGTTGGCATTTTTTTTAAAATTTCGCTAAAAGAGACCGTGGCTGTCAGAACTCAATTAGTCCTTTGAGAGATTCAACGAGCTGACAGAGATTATAAAAATTCATTATTTTGTTATTGAACGCGATTAATTTCTTTCAAAAGTTATCGGCTGCTTGCTGTAGCCTGATTGGCTAATGCCTGCTGCAACCTGATTGGTTAATAGTTTCGTCAACTCTCGGGTGCTTCTGAGACGTTGACGGCACGAAGTCACGGAAACATGGTGCGTCATCTATAATAGTAACCATTTTTTTTTTTAGAAATTTGAAAACCAATAACATTGTATTATTATTTTAAAAAAATGTTTGTAATAAATAAATTTATTTATTTATTAAAAAATGTTTTTAATAAATAAATTTATTTATTTATATTAATAGCTCAGCTTTTGACATAAAATGCCATTTTTAAGACTTTGTTTTTTCTTCATTTTACTGGTATTAACCGTTGGAGGGGTAACCCTTCTGTGGATTCAGTAAATTGATAGTCCGATGTTGTTGACGTGTGGTTATTTATTAAAAAAAAAAATAATACATTGTTTTTGTTTTCAAATTTCTAAAAGAAATATCATACGAAAACAATGTTTTTAAAAATGTGACCATCTTTCTTCATCTACACCAGTAACCAGAATTGTAAAAAGGTTGGACGAGAGATAAGTAGTTTTGTAAACATAAAATTTCTACGTTATGGTTACGAAATTGGGTTAGAGGGAGGTGGGTCAGCGAACGTGTCAAGAAAGTGTGAGAAACGGTGATGGGTGGCATATAGAAAGTTAGAAACGGTCGCTTGTGTTTTTGATCTGCGAAGAAGGCAGACGTATTTTGAAGGTTTTCTTCCCTCCCCCATGGACGAAGGAGACTAATCTATATAATAATATGCTAAGACAATTTCATGTTCGTACATATGCTATCACCATCCACCCCCTCTTTTTTAAAAGATGGAATCACCCGTTCGCCAAAGATGCAATGCAAAAAAAAAGTTATTAGTAACCAGATATATTCTGAAACTACATTAACTAGAGTACTTAAGTATGTTTTAGCTAGAACAAAGGTAGTACAATGATATCGTGAGGTCTGCGTTCGCGCTGGACGTCTATGGAATGGAAATATTTTGAAACACGGCAGATGAAGGATACAACTGTGGCATTTCGGCGCTCTTGTATAAGCAGTAACCGATCTGAGGGAGATAACTATTTTTCTTAGCCGCCGCTATTCCGAATTCGCTTATACTTTGGCAAGGGAGATAACTTTGCTTATCGCAGCATGAAAAAAAAAAAAACTTTTATGCCACAAAGTTTATAAACTTTATAACAATTAATTAAAAACATGTTACGGGTTTTAAATGCGTCCAAAATAACTTTTAAGCACTTTTATTTACATGCCACAAATTGTATACACTTTATATAAACATAAAAAGAAAAGATATTTTCTTTCATGCTGCAATAAACAAAGTTATCTCCCTTGCCAAAGTATAAGCGAATTCGGAATAGCGGCGGCTAAGAAAAATAGAGTTATCTCCCTCAGATCGGTTACTGCTTATACAAGAGCGCCGGCATTTCCACGGGTCACACTAGTACTGTATAATGCTCTAGAGGAAACTACTGTGTGCAGTCATTTATTTATGTAGAGAAGATTCGGCCTGCTAATGAGAGAGACAATATGCAACTCTATGCTCGCTGCTACTACCAGACAACTCTACATGACGTTGTGTGCAGTCATTTATTTATGTAGTGAAAATTCGGCTACATAATGACAAGTTGTGTACATTTATGCATCTGATCACTACTGCACACGATGTAACAGATGTCCAACAAAAATTCTATTTCAAACTTAAGCGTGACAGGCCGACCTATAGACGAGCAGTGTCGTACAGTGATACTTGGGCACATCGGCAAACACTCACCTTTTTGTCCGGGGACGTACACATACTTATCTGTCTGCACAAATGTGAGCGTGTTGTTGTTGACTATCTTCACGTCCTCCGTCTGAGAAAATAATAGCGTCTGGGCATCTTTGAAGCCCCACACTGTCAGGATATAAAACCCTTCCATATAAACTTCAGGCACTTCAATCTCTGTACAACGGCATTCACCTGCGAAAAAGAGAAGCGGGAAACAAAAAATAAAATGGTCAAAAGTAGAAATCGTGACAGTCATTGAACACTCTTGCAGGCAGATGATGTTCCGATCGCCTCAAAGAGTAAACCCGACCTGCAGCAACGGGTCCAGTCCTGGAAGGACAGACTGGCGCAGTTTAGTCAGCAGCTGAAAATCAGAAAAACGGAATATTTAACCACTTATATAAACAAACATGGAACCATCCAAGTTGACAGACAGGATCTTCCATGAATGCACGCCTTCAAATATTTCGGTAAGACACTTAGCGATGAAAGCAACATTTTCAGCAAAGTTGCTGCACGCATTAATGCGATATGGTTCAAGTGGCTCAAGTGGTCCAAGTGGCTCAAGTGGCTCAAGTGGCTCAAGTGGTCCAAGTGGCTCAAGTGGCTCAAGTGGTCCAAGTGGCTCAAGTGGTCCAAGTGGTCCAAGTGGTCCAAGTGGCTCAAGTGGCTCAAGTGGTCCAAGTGGCTCAAGTGGTCCAAGTGGTCCAAGTGGCTCAAGTGGTCCAAGTGGCTCAAGTGGTCCAAGTGGCTCAAGTGGTCCAAGTGGTCCAAGTGGCTCAAGTGGTCCAAGTGGCTCAAGTGGTTCAAGTGGTTCAAGTGGCTCAAGTGGCTCACCACCATGATGTGGCTTTGGAAAGTTTCTACTTTCTGATGTAACTTTACAGCCCAGTTGACACATTAAAGTCCGTATAAGACTACAGGAAGAACATATGCGTTATAGATTTTTGCTTAGATTTTGTATGGTTAGAGCGGTTTTGCTTCTTGTGAAGGCGGCCCAACCTAAGCCGATTATGCGATCTTTTTACTGTTTGCCTGTCGTTAGATGAAGACAGCTTGTGCCCAAAATCTGTAACTTGTTCGATTTGTCGGCTGTTGATGTTGATGTTAAGAGGTGTTTGTTTTTTTATCAGTTGTCCTGCATTTAGTCTTGGGCGGCATGTTAATAGAAAGACCAACTTCTTTCGAATACTTCACAAGATTATCCAGATATAACTGCAAATCAGAGCTGGAGTTATTGGAACTATTGAATAATTAATAATAAAAAAAAAAAACTTATTTATACCTGCTCCTTGAGTGGCGTTGGTACAGTACCTGGGTATGTCAATTTCCATCTTTACCGAGCTTCGGCCGCTTTATAAGTTATGTTAGTGTAGCAGCCATCATGTGGGTCCACGAAATACAATCTTGTTATTTTTGTGTGATGACAAGAGTTCACTTATGCAAATGAGCATTGTTTTGCACGGGAGCGAATTCTCGTCAAGATAAAAAGAGTATGAAACTTTCCTGCCGGGGAGACAGTAAAGCCGACGTGTAGAGTTGGGACCACATTGAGTGTTCAGCAAGAGAATAAGATTGAGTTGGCGTCGTTTGTGTCAGATTATTCTATTGACGAGATGGGGGTGTTTTTCGAGAGTCGGACTTTTTATTTTTGTTTTATGCACGTTTTCAACTTTCACTACTACAGTTTGCAAGCAAAACAAGTTCTTTGAACTAATGCCAAATATGGATTAGCCCCCCCCCCCCAAAAAAAAGAAGTCCCATTGTTTTTTGTTTTTTAATATTTATGCAATGTTTTATGTTGTTAATTTCTTTAAATTTATAAAATATGTATCCAGTTTTAAGAAAACCTTTAGACTTACGTAAGATTCGAACTCATGCATGGCAAATGTAAAAAAAAAAACTTGCATTTAATTTTCAATGTCTTTACGATTTGATATTGTGAAAATGACTACCTTAGTAATGTGTAGTCTGACTATTCCTTTTTTGTCAACCAATCAAATGTTCCTATTTGTGTACGAACAGGCAAACTCCCAAAACGCCATAACTTTTAAATATTATATAGATTGGGGGTCAGCACATTTTGTTTGGGGGAAAATATTGCCAAATATTATTTTCGCAAACAATTTCAAAAGGTTTAATTCTTGTATTTGAGTGACAACCCAAAACATGCGTTTGGGTTTTGAATAACACCAATTGAATTGAATTGTTAGACAATGATGGTGAAATGTCGATGTCTAATTACAATTCAAAAGGCTAAAGGGAACCGAATTATGTTTACACTTTGAAAGGACCTGTGATTTGGGTTTAGCTGATATGGCCACTGCATGTTTTCTCTGTTATGTCATATTATTTTGGGAGGAGGAGGAGGACTGGTAGGAGTAGGAGACGGATAGATAGCCTTACCTTTGACGTAGACATCTCTCTTGTTGAAATTCCAAGTGTTGTCTTCATTGTGTATCACAAAAATGATATTCACATCAAATCTTGTATCAAAAAATGTGATGCAGAATTTTTCGGTTGTTCCTCCATGCAATTCTGTCGGCAAACTCAATAAGTAGGTTCTGAAAAAAAAATTTAAAAAAATTGAATTAGGCCACAATTAATTCTCTGATGAGGGTGGGGTCTGATTGTCTACTCTCGATCTAAGTCTTTCCCTCCATTCTTGTCTTTGGTAAGGCCTGACGGAATCCATACCCATGGCTTTCCTATCACGTTTGATCACATCCTCCCAAGACAATTTGGGTTTCCCAGTGGTGGTCTTCTCTGCTGACGCATTCAACTGTTGGACTTTAGCAATCCATCCATTGCTGCGCTCAACGTACCCCAATCAATGAAGGCTGCTCTAATGCATGATGTCTATGATGCTTTTCAAGTTGACTTGTGCGAGCAGAGACTCAAAAGATATACTTTGTTCAGGCCTCATCATACAGATCCATCTGACCATTGCCTTGTTATTACGGTGCAGTTTCTTTAGTGTCCCGGCAGAGACAGCCAAAGTTTCTGACACACAAGAAGTATACACGACCTCTCGTAGCTGTTGGCAGGTTTTTGTTTGTTAGGATTCGTAGCAGCTCTCTAAACTGTCTCTAGGCAGACTTGCAACGTGTCGCTGCCACGAGTTCACAGCCTCCACCCGATGACAGCACGTCTCCAAGGTAACAGAATTCCGTCACTACTTCAAGCTTGTCATCACCAGCATCCACCTCTGTCGGTCGTCTGCCATCTATTGGTCTTGCTACGCCAACGCAGAACAAACACTTAAAGTGGGGATCTGTTTTGAGAGGACCCTTTATGTCACTGCACTTTTTGTGAACCAATCCTGAACAGTGGGTGCAGATGATTGAGTTGCTGCCTGGTTCTCTTAGACATACGACACAGGTGTTTTTTTCTTGTTTTCTTCAATAAGCTGAAATTGGGACCAGCGATCATGACCTTGGTTTTACCCGTGTTGAAGCCGAAACATTTTGTACTGTTATAGATGACACGCCTGATTTCCGTGACTTCGCGTCTACAACGATCGGGCAGGTTGCGGAAGCGCCCGAGCGCTGACGGAATAATATCATTGTTTCTTTCTTTTATCTTATAAAAACATTGACAAAATTTTACCCCACCCCCATCCCCCCAAAAAACAACATTTTCACAAAAAAAATAAAAAATTTTAATCTATGTATTTTTTCTTTGAATTTATTCGTCTTATATTAGTGTCTGCCAGTCTTCCAGTTAGAGTTTGGCAGTTTGAATGCAGGGCTTGGCTATCGCTAAGAACGTGAGCCCTAACCCTAACGGGAACCCTAACGGGAACGCTAACGGGAACCCTAACGGGAACCCTAACCGTAAACCCTAACCCATAACCTACCCCATTTTTCTTTCTTTCTTTGTTTTATGTTAGCAAGAAAGAAAGAAAAAAAGAAAAACAGCGAAACAAATGAAAAAGTAAACATTGACAAAATCCTCCCCCCCCTCAAAAAAAAAAAATTTCTTTCTACACATTTGATTGAAAATGGTTCATTTGAACCCCAACCTACAGTTTATTCGATTTTTATCTTTTTATCTATGTATTTTTTCTTTGAATTTATTCGTCTTATATTATCGCCTGTAAGTGTTCCATTAACGCTTGGCGTTTTCGTCTCGGCAACTCTCGGGCGCTTCCGTGACCTGCCCGATCGTTGTCGACGCAAAATCACGGAAATCAGGCGCGTCATCTATAACAGCACCGAAACATTTCTCCTCCGTGCTACTCTTCCATGTTCTTGGCCTTTTGGCTAAGATCAAAGTGTAGTATCTGTTCTGATGGATACTGCACCCCATAGACTGGTATTGTCTTGGCCTTCGGGGCTTGATTTACGCCGGCCTATGGGTCTGTCCTGTTCAGTTCTAGGAGGTCCACCCTCCCAGGCTTCACCTCCCCTCTTTGGGGAGGAGTAAGTTTATTGCTTACTGCCTGAGACGCCCCTACCAGGGAATGCCGACGGGGCTGCCCAGGCAATTTTTAAACCCCACTTTCCCGACCCGACCTTGGGTCACATCTTACTTGTGGAAGTAAGATAAAAACTGGCCTTGTGCCTAACTCCTGGAGAGGAGTAAATCAATACTCTTCCATCTATTCAGACGTTCCTTGAGTGATTGAAGTGAAGTATCAATGATTACCAGCTCGTCGGCATATAGGAATTCCCACGGGCAGCCGGTACGAAATTCTAGTGAGAAAGCCTAGTGTACGATGATGAATAGAAGGGTATTTAAGACAGATCCGTGATGGACGTCCACTTTAACATCAAATTCGTCGCTGTAGCTGTTACCGACACGTACCAGACTACGTACATTGGTGTACATGGAAATCATCCCTTGAACACCCAATTTCCACAGAGCCAACCACATGACCCTTCTTGGGACACGGTCAAAAGCTGTATTCTAAAATTCATAATAATCCGTTAATTAGTTTAGTAGTGAACCCTGTACATATATATTAACCTAACATATATATATATATATATATATATATATATATGAAGCAATCCAACAAAAGATATAATCGTCAACTAATATCTTATAATTAGTGAAACATCCGGATAAAAAAACTGAAGCTCAATATACTGGATAGAGCATTAATATTATAATATAAAATGATTGATTTATTTATCATTAACACTGAATATGGACACTTTTCGCGACTGGATAACTTTGCCGACCCCTTCAATTTCACATATTTGGACTGCTATTTGTATCTTGGAGTAATGTCCTTCCTGATTATGCTTCTCAACTTGTATGACCTGGATGGACTGTATGGATTCAACAAAAGTATGTTTTTGGATTGATATGTTTGATGTTATGTATTTTTATATATTTGTGTATATAATTTTATATATATTTTCAAAGCGTAATTTTATTGCCTGTAGTAGTATAACTGCGGTAATGGTCCTCTGAAGAGAAGAATTATCTTTGAAAACTCATGAGCTAAGGACTTAAGGATGCTTTGCATGAACTTTGAATTCTAATAAAATTTGATTGACACCTTATTTTATTACTTCATTTTATATTATAATATATATATATATATATATATATATATATATATTGGTACTCTTATAGAGAACGCACCGCGTTTCCGTGACTTCGCGTCGTCAACATTCGAAAGCGCCAGAGAGTTGACGAGGCGAAAACTGGCAAACGATAAATTCAGACGAAGAAGATCAAAGTAAAAAACATATATAAAAATAAAGAACGAACAAACCATAACTACACAACTGTTATTAATTAGATGTTTATGTATTTATTTATTTTTGTCAAAAGAACCATTGTTAATCAAATGTTTTTAAATAAAATGCTTTTTTCGTGCACCGAAAAGTTTTAGAAGATGATTTTTTTTATATAACAAACGAAACTACTGTTTTAACCAATTTCTTGTTTGTTTGTTTTCTTTTCAATGTTTTTTTTCTTCTTTTTAACATTTAGGGTTTAGAGTTAGGGTTAGAGTGAGGCCTAAGGTTAGGTTTAGGGTTAGTCTATCGCTAAAAGTGACCGTTGCTGACAAAACTTAATGAGTCCTTCGGGAGATTCAACACGCTGACACAGATTGTAGAAATTCATTTTTGTAACGCATTGCAGATCGTAGAAATTAATTTCTTCCAAAAGTTATCGTCTGCTTGCTTGAAACCTGATTGTCTAATGCCTGCTGCAACCCGATTGGTTAATAGTTTCGTCAACTCTCGAGCACTCTCGAGACCTGCCCGAACGTTGACGACGCGAAATCACGGAAACGCGGTGCGTTCGCTATGATAGTACTTTTTATTTTTTTAATTTTATTAAATTAACCCTTATCCTCGAGTGACTCTTGGACTTGATAAGTGGTGACTCAATAGTAACAAATAGTTCTTAAACTTAGATGGACTATCAAGGTCAAAGATTGAAAGAAGCAATACGAATATAGAAGCTGATCCCCCCTACCCCCAAAGTATTTATCTTAAGAAAAGAAATAAGTTCAGCCCCCCCCCCTTCCTCCCTCCACTCTCATTCAGACCTTGGGAAGAAAGTCCTCACCCCCGGATTTGAACTCTTATTTTATTTATTTATTTATTTATTGTAAAAGTGAAGTCAAATTGTACCTGAAGATCTTGTCGAAAAGCGGATGAAATAAACTATTACATATAACTGACACGGGGGTTTGGGTTTCTTTCCATATAATTTTGCTCTGTAATTACCTTGAGTACTCTAACCGGAGTTACCCTGAAAATTACCTTACATCCAACTTAGATCTACCAAGTTTATATATATATATATATATATATATATATATATATATATATATATATATATATTTAAGTTAATAGAGAATGGTAGTTTACTTGGTAAATTCTCTACACAGACGGATTTTTTCTTTGGTGTTTTATTATTTTTGACAAAGGGAAGTTTGTTCCCGAAATATTAAATAAATAATTTTTATCCGGACAACACACAAACAGCCAACACCACATTTGCTGTTATGTAAGATTTGAAGAAAAAATAAATAGTAAGTCCCATTTTGATTTATTATTTTTGTTCCTTCCAGCTTACAAACTACCCGGCACTTTGCATTGCCCTCAGCCTTTTTAAACATACTAGTAATTATATATATATATATATATATATATATATATATATATATATATGTGTGTTTAAGGTTCATATTTTTTTTTTTAAATATGAACCTTAAACACTTATACAAATCACGTGCTGCATTCACGTTCTTCATATTTGATGATGGGAAACAACATCTTGCCCATTTGGCCCGGCTGTATAACAACAAGCCGGTAACGAGATAAAAAATACAAATCCGATGACATCAGGATATATTACACACCGAGGATGCCAGGTTTTGGCGAAATATCTGTATCACTTTAAACTAACAAAAAAAAAAATGCTAGTTTTAATAAAAAAAAGAAAAAAAAAATCGGTTTCGATTTATTATTTTTTCTTTTTTATAAAAAAAATTGATATCGCATCATAATGCTTCAAAAGGTATTTATTTTACCTATTCCTTCTTATATATATATATATATATATATATATATATATATATATATATATATATATATATATGTATATATAAGTATCTTATTAAAAACAAAAACAAACTATACATATCGGATCGACTCTTCAGCACCGTTTAGAAGACTCAGAGAAAAGTCTTTCTACTGAACGGTGCTGAGGAGCCGATCTCTTCCTATCAGCCTGTTTCTACCCCAGATCCGGCATGAAACCCGGGTACACCCAACAGACACTGTAGTGTATAGTTTTTAAATAACACACTTTATATTAGCTCTTGTGGAATCTGCGATCGAGCACTTTATTGTTTTTTTGCAATTAGCACGTGATATATATGCGAATCAGTGGCGATTTGTGAACCTGCATTGAAGATTGCATAAGCATGAAACCTCGATGTCTGTAGGTAATAAATAATTTATATATATATATATATATATATATATATATATATATATATATATATATATATATAATTTATTTACACAGACATGTACAAAATCTGCGATACTGGCATGTTGATGTTATCGATCAACAGTTACTATAAACTGAGATCTCATCAGGCAGAGTTAGAATCCGATCTTAACCTCAGATCATATTTAGAGAGAATGAAGTGGAGGGATAGAGAAAGAGAAGAAGAAGAAAAGAAATTTAACATTTCAAAAAATTAAGGCCGTTAAAAAATTAAAATTAAAAAATTAAAAAATCTAAAAAACAAAAAATCTAAAATCTGAAACAAACAGGGCAAATAAATAAATAAAATATATATATATATATATATATATATATATATATAATTATTCAAGCCGGTTGCCGGATTCGAAACCCCGGAACACATGCATACACAAACACTTGCAAATGCAAGTAGTGCGTTAAAAAAAATAATAATATGCGCAAAAAACTAAAAATGTTCTGCTTTTTTCAACAAGTGGGTTGAATAGTTATGGTGAAACCAATATATCATGTCTGATTATAAACGGATGCAAGTGTCAGGCAAACCTAAAACGAGTCGAAACTTTTGCATTTAAAAAAGATTTATGAGTTTCTACTTCAGTTTTATCGAGTAAACAATTTTATCGTATGTTTTCTTTTCAGTTTGGGGGGATGCCGATACGGAGAAAATAAGGGGGATGCCGATAGAGAGAGAAAAAAAAGAGGGATGATGCTGAGGAAAGGCAGACAATATTTTCAGGACAAACATCAACATTAAAAGCGATTTAAATCATGATGCTGGTAAGTGGAACTTACGAAGAAATATATGTGACTTGTGTTACAACCCCTTAGATCAAAGTGTAGTATCTGTTCCGATGGATACTGCACGCCTGTCCTGTGCAGTTCTAGGAGGTCCACCCTCCCAGGCTTTGCCTCCCCTCTTTGGGGAGGAGTAAGTTTATTGCTTACTGTCTGAGGCGCCCCTACCGGGGAATGCCGACGGGGCTGCCCAGGCAATTTTTAAATGGCCAGAGTGCTCACCTCTCGAGCGCTGGCTTTTTAACCCCCACTTTCTCGACCCGATCTTGGGTCACATCTTACTTGTGGGAGTAAGATAAAACTGGCCTTGTGCCTAACTCCTGGGGAGGAGTAAATAAAACCCCTAACCCGACGGGCCCCAGCTAGGGTTATAATCTCAAGATGATAGGGGCCTCCTTTATAGGGAAACAGAAACATAAAGGAAGCGGGTGAAGAAGATTTTAAATGAAGAAGATTTAAACTCTCGTTCAAATACCTCCCCTCTTTAGGGGAAATATAATGTCCGACTAGCGGCAATCAATTAAAATACACGAACATTCATAACATACCTTGCTGACCGTTCGCTTTGGCATGTGTCCCCTATCGTGATCTTGCCTGACCGAAGAAAACGCCTGCAAGCAAGTTCGTTCATACTCCAAAAATAAGGACCAAGACGAAACCAACTGTTGAAGACAAGAAGTGGTTTATTCGCTTTGTTGTTGCTGTTATTTCAAACCACTGACCAGTAGTGTGGGAGGGGGCATAGAGAGGTCAATAATTACTGCTTAATCATATCTAGACATTTCTAAAAATCACAAGTTCACATGTGTGTGCTTCTAAGCGAACTGACGACTTCTCTCCCGCACTTTCTCTCTCTTTAGGTCATGTGACGTCACATCCACTTCTTGCAGACAGGAGGTCGAGCTGACATCCGAGTACACTAAGCTGATCCCGCCTAAACCTTATTTTCTGTATTTCTCAACTAACAAAATTATACTCGCCCAATATTTAACTTTAGTGAACATTTATCAAATCAGTTTGTGGATTTGGGGCTTCAATGACTTCACTGCACACAGGAGATCGAGTGGGCATCTGAGTACACTAAACTGACCCCGAGCAAACCCTTTTTCCTGCTATTCTCAACTAACAAAATTATACTCGCCCAATATTCAGCTAACAAAATTATACTCGCCCAATATTCAACTAACTAAATTATACTCGCCTAATATTCAACTAACAAAATTATACTCGCCCAATATTCAACTAACAAAATTATACTCGCCCAATATTCAACTAACAAAATTATACTCGCCCAATATTCAACTAACAAAATTATACTCGCCCAATATTCAACTAACTAAATTATACTCGCCCAATATTCAACTAACAAAATTATACTCGCCCAATATTCAACTAACAAAATTATACTCGCCCAATATTCAGCTAACAAAATTATACTCGCCCAATATTCAACTAACAAAATTATACTCGCCCAATATTCAACTAACAAAATTATACTCGCCCAATATTCAGCTAACAAAATTATACTCGCCCAATATTCAACTAACAAAATTATACTCGCCCAATATTCAACTAACAAAATTATACTCACCCAATATTCAACTAACAAAATTATACTCACCCAATATTCAACTAACAAAATTATACTCACCCAATATTCAACTAACAAAATTATACTCGCCCAATATTCAACTAACTAAATTATACTCGCCTAATATTCAACTAACAAAATTATACTCGCCCAATATTCAACTAACAAAATTATACTCGCCCAATATTCAACTAACAAAATTATACTCGCCCAATATTCAACTAACAAAATTATACTCGCCCAATATTCAACTAACAAAATTATACTCGCCCAATATTCAACTAACAAAATTATACTCGCCCAATATTCAACTAACAAAATTATACTCGCCCAATATTCAACTAACAAAATTATACTCGCCCAATATTCAACTAACAAAATTATACTCGCCCAATATTCAACTAACAAAATTATACTCACCCAATATTCAACTAACAAAATTATACTCACCCAATATTCAGCTAACAAAATTATACTCGCCCAATATTCAACTAACTAAATTATACTCGCCTAATATTCAACTAACAAAATTATACTCGCCCAATATTCAACTAACAAAATTATACTCGCCCAATATTCAACTAACAAAATTATACTCACCCAATATTCAACTAACAAAATTATACTCGCCCAATATTCAACTAACAAAATTATACTCGCCCAATATTCAACTAACAAAATTATACTCACCCAATATTCAACTAACAAAATTATACTCGCCCAATATTCAACTAACAAAATTATACTCACCCAATATTCAACATAAGAAACGAAAAGTATTGAAAATGAAATTGCAGAGTGACATATTTTATGTGGAATGAAGGTCCACGAAAACGGTGGGTGAGAACCAGGGTTTCAGAGGAATACAGCTTGTTCTCAAAAGTTCCCAAAAAAGTCAGTTATCCTATTCATATACACGCAAAGGATGTATAATTAAAATCAAATGTGGTAAATGTCTGCGTGTGTAAAAGTGGTGCATATCAATCCATTATTATTTTTTAGACGTGAAAAGACATTATTTTCGATCTGGTGATGAAAACAAATAATTTTAGTTCTGGAAATGTCTTTAACGTAGAAAGGGATAAAAAAAATAAGTTGAAAGTTCTTTGAATTCTTTGAGTTTATCGGTTATTATTTGATGCTTCAAAGCTGTGAATCAAACCGAGTTTACGATCTTCCTCCTTCCACTGCGAGGGAGGGGATTTTGTCCTGTGACCAAAAGTAATCCTATAATGCTTACTCATAGAGAGAGGGGGGGGGTGAATTCTTGATGAGAGATAAGAAATGGGAAAGAAAGATTTTTGCCTCGCCTTTTTGACCAGATCAGTAGCTGGAAGATTTTGCACTTGAGACTCTAGGTCAACTGGCACTCGAGAGACATTCTAATGGCCGGCTCTTTTGTTCTTGCAGATTTGATAAAACCAGGGCTGCTCCAAGAACCCGTGTACGATACAAGGAAGATAAAATTATTAGAAAGGCATGTGGATTGCTTGGTATAACCACATGATACAGGATGGACGTGAAGTTCAGTTGCTACCAGAATATTTAGTAAAACTACACTTCATGTAAGGTCTCGAGAAATAGACGCCACTAAGACGCTCCGTTCCTTCTATGTTTATGGTATGCTAGAACCCCTTATGAAAATGGCTGTGATATTTGCATAAGATAATTTTCTTTGCACAGATCATGTAAACATGTGTAAAGCTACATCTTTAATGGGGTACAGAGATGCAGGCTGAATGTTTAATGGGGTACAGAGATGCATGCTGAATGTTTAATGGGGTACAGAGATGCAGGCTGAATGTTTAATGGGGTACAGAGATGCACGCTGAATGTTTAATGGGGTACAGAGATGCACGCTGAATGTTTAATGGGGTACAGAGATGCACGCTGAATGTTTAATGGGGTACAGAGATGCATGCTGAATGTTTAATGGGGGTACAGAGATGCATGCTGAATGTTTAATGGGGTACAGAGATGCATGCTGAATGTTTAATGGGGTACAGAGATGCATGCTGAATGTTTAATGGGGTACAGAGATGCATGCTGAATGTTTAATGGGGTACAGAGATGCATGCTGAATGTTTTAGGGGGTACAGAGATGCAGGCTGAATGTTTAATGGGGTACAGAGATGCATGCTGAATGTTTAATGGGGTACAGAGATGCAGGCTGAATGTTTAATGGGGTACAGAGATGCACACGGAATGTTTAATGGGGTACAGAGATGCACGCTGAATGTTTAATGGGGTACAGAGATGCACGCTGAATGTTTAATGGGGGTACAGAGATGCATGCTGAATGTTTAATGGGGTACAGAGATGCATGCTGAATGTTTAATGGGGTACAGAGATGCATGCTGAATGTTTAATGGGATACAGAGATGCATGCTGAATGTTTTAGGGGGTACAGAGATGCATGCTGAATGTTTTAGGGGTACAGAGATGCATGCTGGATGTTTAATGGGGTACAGAGATGCATGCTGAATGTTTAATGGGGTACAGAGATGCATGGTGAATGTTTAATGGGGTACAGAGATGCCTGCTGAATGTTTAATGTGGTACAGAGATGCCTGCTGAATGTTTAATGGGGTACAGAGATGCATGCTGAATGTTTAATGGGGTACAGAGACGCATGCTGAATGTTTAATGGGGTACAGAGACGCATGCTGAATGTTTAATAGGGTACAGAGACGCATGCTGAATGTTTAATGGGGTACAGAGACGCATGCTGAATGTTTAATGGGGTACAGAGACGCATGCTGAATGTTTAATGGGGTACAGAGACGCATGCTGAATGTTTAATGGGGTACAGAGACGCATGCTGAATGTTTAATGGGGTACAGAGACGCATGTTGAATGTTTAATGGGGTACAGAGACGCATGCTGAATGTTTAATGGGGTACAGAGACGCATGGTGAATGTTTAATGGGGTACAGAGACGCATGCTGAATGTTTAATGGGGTACAGAGACGCATGCTGAATGTTTAATGGGGTACAGAGACGCACGCTGAATGTTTAATGGGGTACAGAGACGCACGCTGAATGTTTAATGAGGTACAGAGACGCATGCTGAATGTTTAATGGGGTACAGAGACGCATGCTGAATGTTTAATGGGGTACAGAGACGCATGCTGAATGTTTAATGGGGTACAGAGACGCATGCTGAATGTTTAATGGGGTACAGAGACGCATGCTGAATGTTTAATGGGGTACAGAGACGCACACTGAATGTTTAATGGGGTACAGAGACGCATGCTGAATGTTTAATGGGGTACAGAGACGCATGCTGAATGTTTAATGGGGTACAGAGACGCATGCTGAATGTTTAATGGGGTACAGAGACACATGCTGAATGTTTAATGGGGTACAGATACGCATGCTGAATGTTTAATGGGGTACAGAGATGCATGCTGAATGTTTAATGGGGTACAGAGACGCATGCTGAATGTTTAATGGGGTACAGAGATGCATGGTGAATGTTTAATGGGGTACAGAGATGCAGGCTGAATGATTAATGGGGTACAGAGATGCATGCTGAATGTTTAATGGGGTACAGAGATGCATGCTGAATGATTAATGGGGTACAGAGATGCATGCTGAATGTTTAATGGGGTACAGAGATGCATGCTGAATGTTTAATGGGGTACAGAGATGCATGCTGAATGTTTAATGGGGTACAGAGATGCATACTATGGACGACAGACCTGCAATGAGAGAAATACTTAACTAAAAGAAGAGAGACTACCCCAAAAATCGGCTGGCTCCTGCAAATAATAATATCTTCTTGGATACGAGGCTCCATGGTGTAATTGTGAGCCACTTGAAACTTTGCAAAAATGAATGTTAACTCAAGATAAAAGGCCCTCCTGGTCAGTAGGTTTTTATGTACAGTGATAAAATAGCCATTCATTTTCGAGTAGGCTGGCTGTGAAGTCTACTCCAAATGAGACCAATATCTATATATATATTCAAGCAAGACGGGCAGAGGGGAGCAGTTGGGTTTCTGTGGGTCTCAAAGACAGATGGGTCTTTGCACCTGAAGGTGGTGAACTTTTGGTGTTTCGTTGGAAGAGCTATTTTATTTTTCATTTTGCAAGCCTGTCGTTCTGTGAAGAAGCCGAGTGTCATCGTAGCCTCGAAATAAAACATTGTTGCTTATTTTACGCTCGAGTTGTGATCGTGTTTGGAAGGACATTTCTTTGTTAAATTCAGATTGATATAATGCAGATATCTGTTAAATTCTTAAAATCTTGTTGATAATTTTCAAATAAACTGATATCTGCATAATATCAATCTGAATTTAACAAAGAAATGTTGGTCTTAAATTGTGGGAAATGAGGGAGTTAGAGTTAGGGTTAGGGCTAGGAAATGAGGGAGTTAGAGTTAGGGTTAGGGCTAGGAAATGAGGGAGTTAGGGTTAGGGCTAGGAAATGAGGGAGTTAGGGTTAGGGCTAGGAAATGAGGGAGTTAGAGTTAGGGTTAGGGCTAGGAAATGAGGGAGTTAGGGTTAGGGCTAGGAAATGAGGGAGTTAGGGTTAGGGCTAGGAAATGAGGGAGTTAGAGTTAGGGTTAAGGCTAGGAAATGAGGGAGGGGTAGCAAAAATCACAGATAAAGCTTCCTTAAAAAACGGTATATATAAAAAAAGAAAAGAAACAACTCGAGCTCACTGGGCGACCCAAGGGGTCGTATTTTTCTAGTAAACATTTAAATGAAAGAAAAAAATCCGTTTTTAGCCAACCAGCAAATATATGCGCCCTCTGGTCACAGTTTTGCTAAACTGGGACGATTATATAATTATGAAAGAACTACATAGAATACTTAAGTAAAGCAAAATAAATTGTTTTGGAATATTAAAATAATTTCCATGCTATTGATAATGTTTACCCATGTATATTTCATTTTGTTTTTTTTATTATCGCTTATGTTTGAATTCATGTTTTGAAACATGGCGTTAATCATAAATCTATGACGTCATGCAAGCTTAATTATTTTGTTAAGCTTTATTTTATAAGAAAGTCCAAATAGGTCAGTTGGTAGAACCTCGGACTGATGATCTCAAGGTTTCGGTTTCGATTTCCGGTCATGGTATCCGCTTTATTTGTTGGGAATTTATTATTAACTACTAATGCAATATTCTCCATTTCTAAAAGTCTGATATGTCGAAATTAGACAAATTCTGCAATGCAACGTTTAAAAAAAAATCGTGACTGACAGATGGACAAGATCTCTATTTATATGTAAATCATAAATCTATGACGTCACGCCAAGGTTATAATTATTTTGTTAAGGTAATGTTTTAAGCTCTATTTATGATAAAATCCAAATAGCTCAGTTGGTAGAACGTCAGACTGAAGATATCGAGGTTTCAATTTCCGGTCATGGCGTCCGATTTATTTGTTGGGAATTTATTATTTACTATTTATATGAGATTTGTGATAATCCCTTATAGGATTGAGATGCTGAACTTTTCTTTTTTTTTTATTGCTGAAAATTTTCAACAGGATTTTAAGAGTTAAACAGAGATCTGCATTACACCAATCTGAATGCAACAAAGAAATGTTGGGTTTAAAATTGTGGAAGATGGGGAAGGGGTATAGCAACAATCTCATATGAAGCTTCCTTAAAATAAAAATAAAAGAAAAAAAAAAGAAAAAAAAAAGAAAAAAAAAAGAAAAAAAAGAAAAAAAAGAAAAAAAAAAAAGAAAAAAAAAGAAAAAAAGAAAAAAGAAAAAAGAAAAAAAGGTATATAAAAAATTACAAAAAAGCAGAAAAGAAACGAAATGTGCATGTACCATGAAATGTGCATGTATCATGAAATGCGTAAAATTCCGGAATTAAAGAGGAGTCGACTCTCTTCCCGTCTCTCGGGTGCACATGTACGAAACCCGAGTATACTAGACTCCCAGCGCAGTAAGAATCAAGCTGCGAGACATATTGGCACTCGACATCCCTTGTAAAACGACATTGTTGCAGACTTAGAAGTGTGTGTGTGTAAGGGGGGGAGGTAGGGTTCTCTCACACACATCACATGTCAACAAGAATTGCCTTTGTCCTCTTCCAAGTGTGAGTGTGTGGGCGGTGCCCGGGTGGTGAGTCCAAGCCTATTACACAACATCTTCCCACGTGCTTGTACAGGAAATCCGCTTGTTTTAATGTCAGAATAACCTTCGGAGACGGATTTATTGAAAAGAGAAGCTAGAAGGTCGACTTGGCATTGCTTGGTAATAAGGACTCCTGTGTACTTCGATTCCCAGCCCTGAACCCTGTATTGCATGTTTATTTGTTTGCAGATTGAATGTTTAAAGTGCTGGTGGAAAGAAGGGCGAACGAGACGAGAAATGGTAAGAGGAGGGGAATAGTAGTAGCAGAAGAGAAGAGTAAAAGGATGACAAATAGATGACACAACAAAGAAAAAGGAAATACTATAGTAGTAGTAGTAGTAGTAGTAGTAGTAGCAGCAGCAATAGTAGCGTAATAGAAGGAGAGTAGAAAGTGGACCTTGAGCGGAACTTTCGGCAGCTTCGTAACTCTCGCTTCCCTTATTTTGTCCTTTACTCCTCACATTCCATGAGCGATGTTTCTGACAAAGGGAGAAAGAATTGCTGTTTTCTGGGTCGGAATCTATCCATCTAACACTTATCGTTGGCTAGTTTTTGACCTTAAAGTAGAATTTTTTTTTTTTAGCTCTTTACATCAAGTGGCTTCATGCCTTGTCTGGAGCGATTTCCATTAAAAAAAAATTTTTTTTTTTTAAATTACTATTTTTACAACGTTCTGTAATTTTCAAGTTTTCCTTTTCTTCTTTATTTATGTCATTGATTTATTTTCGTCATCCTCTCGCATGAAATTATTCACAAAGTTATTCATGTAAAAAACATAATGAGCGTGAAGCCTGACATTTTATCGTGGTGTCTTTTCTGTTACACTACTATTGCTACTATTACTATTACTTCTACCTCTATTCCCCTCCTCTCACCATTTCTCGTCTCATTTGCCCTTCTTCCCACCACCACTTTAAACATTCAATCTGCAAACAAATAAGCAAGCAAGATTATGACGATAATGAGACACACTTGGAACAGTTAGTAATTAGAAGAGAGCAGACCCCAAAATTCTTCAAAACAATAAATAAATTAAAAAAAATATTGGTGATTTGACGTTTCGTCTTTATTGTAAGACTTCCTCAGGATGATAGTTTGAAGAAAAATGTCATGCAAGTACATCGAAGTTTGGGGTTGAGATGGTGGTGAGATGAAGGGATGTAGTAGCCGTGGCTACTATGAGCGCCAGAGAGTCTAGACTGTGAGAAGTCAATGGTCGAGAAAGAATCAAATGAATATGAAAAGCTTTGAGTAGATAAGATTGAGGCAACTATGAAATGGGGAGGGATGAGAATATAATTGAAATAGCCTTAGGGTAGGAGAGGTGAAAGGGAGGGGGGGCTGAGATTTTTGTTGTGGTGAGGTGTGGCATAGATTTTGAGAGGCTGGAGGGAATATATATATATATATATATATATATATATATATATATATATATATATATATATATATATATATATAGTTAGTTTGAAAAGTCACACATTGAAGCGTTGCTGAAATGGCAATAATGAGAATATTAAAAAAAAAATATTCTCCTTATTATAAGCGTTGCTGAAATGGCAATAATAAGGAGAATATTTTTTTTAAATATAATATTTTCAAAACCTGGACAACGCAAATTATTTATGTTTTTTTTTAAAATAAATTATTTATTTACTTTAAAAACTTGAGTACTTTCGGTGATATACACCCTTGTCAGAAGTATAAGCATTTTTTTGTCCTCTTCTTTTTTCGTTTAATCCTCCTTGATTGAGACATATTTATCGCAGTCAAGTTGAAATCCGTCTTGATGTTATCGACGATTAAATAAAAAAAATAAATAAATAAAAAATAAAAATAATAAAATATATAAGATTAGTGCTAACACTGGCGAAGCACATTTTCTTTCCGTCAATAACAGAGTGCTTGCACTAGCATAGACATATTGTAACTGTAATTGAACACGCATGTTATTGAAAGTGTAGAGATGCTGGTTGGGGGGGGGGGGTTGTCGAATGTTGAAAGGGCGAAAAATAGTTGAATAAGTAAAAATGGAGTCTGTTTAATTTTTATTTATTTATTTTTCTTAATCTTTAAAAATGTCAGCGCATCTAACAATAGAGGTTTAACTTTTCAACCAAAAATGTATAATGACTTAAATTGGGCACTATTAAATGCGAGAACAATGTCGATTTTGAATGTTATCAGGAAATGATACTAGCACTGGGGGAAGGGGGGGGGGAGTTTCCTCGGGTGTATACTTGTCTTTAACAGTCCCAGTTTATATCTATCCATATACCTATCTATTATTATACTAAATGTGAGTCAATCAACGTTTGTTTGCCACACGTTTTTCTCTCAATTATTTTAATAACACAAAATACATGCTAAGATATAGCTTAGTTCTGGGACCGAGTTATGCTTGAAATGGAAAAAAATCTATTTTAATTATTCTAATTAGCCGTAATTTAATTTCATGCTATTTGTTTATAATGAAACAAGACTTTAAGACTTGTGATCATCACACTTATTTGAAACTAGCTTGCTATCGCTTCACAAGTTGATTCTTATTGACTACTTGAAATTATTGAAACGAAACTAACAGATAAAATGAGGACAAAAAAAATCGATAAGAAAATGAAGACAAAACTAATTTTTGTTTATAAAAAAATTCATTTGCATACGTGATTATTTTTTCTTTTCTTTTTTATTATTATCAGTTATTTTTAAGATTAAGCCTCCCCTTCTTTGCTCACGTGATTATTCATGCCGGAAACGTTTACGTTCACTTTTATTATATAGATTAGAATTGAATGACCTTGCTCAACATCCTCCAATCCAGTTCAAATCTTTTCCATTTAAAAGTGTATCGAGGAAACGGTTAGTTTAGGATAAAACACGGATGAAGACCAGACTTCAAACTACGTAATAAAAAATAGTGAAAGAATTATTGAAACACAGTTGATTAAGGAATTTGTAAAATGCAATTTCAGTGTTATGAATTTTTTTTTTGTATGATGTCAGTCAACTGACAATGGACAATGGAAATCTGGTAACCAGTTAGTTCTGCGAGGTGGGTCATGTATTTTACAAGAAATTTGATAAACAAAATGATATGAGGAAAAGAGATCATATCGAAAGTGAAAACAAAGAAACGATGACGTAGGTCTGACGCAGACGTTTGTTTAACAAGTATAGACAGAGTACCGAGGGATAAAGAGACTCTGGGGAGAAAAGATGCAGAGATAGTGTGATGTAGGAGTTTGTGCAGAATAGCCAGGAGACCAGAGATGTACACGGACATAGGCATACATGACTGTTGTGGCTGACTTCCGGTTGGAAGCATTTGAATGAATTATCAGCCGGGGGGGGGGGGATTTGTGTTTTACAAATGATAAAGCCGGGCGTACGTGACTCGATGTGGTGAGTGTAAAATGCAATAAATTTGGGCCATTTGGGGCATTTTTTACCCCTCTTTGACCCCCTGGGGGCGCGAACCAGAATTTTTCTGAGGTCAAGGATGCTCATTTTATATCCGGAACAATTGCCTCTACATTTTGGCCAAGTTTCAGAAAAATTGAGTGGATGGATCAAACGTTATGGGAGAAAAGGGTCATTTTTTGCCATTTTAGGGGGCTTTTGACCCCCTGGGGACACGAACCAGATTTTTTCCAAGGTCAGTGATACTTATTTTCTATTAGGAACAATTGCCTCCACATTTTGGCCAAGTTTCAGAGAAATTGAATGGATGGATGAAAAGTTATGGGGCAAAAATGTCATTTTTTGCCATTTCAGGGCCTTTTGATCCCCTGGGGGGCTAACCAGATTTTTTTTCAAAAATCGGAGAATGTCACTTTCTAACCTGACCAAAGTTACAACTTCATGGAAAATTTCAGAAAAATTCAACGGATGGTTGCCGAGAAAAATCCGGACGGACGGACATGCCAATAAGCAAAGATGTTAGTCATTACTATTACCGACATAAACTATTTTACAAGAAAGTACCGTTGAGAAATTAGTCAAAAACAATTAGTTTTGCTTTACCTACTCATTTGTGACCTATTTACGTTAAAAAAAAATATTTAATACGAGATACAAACGTTTAAAGTTGTCACAAATATGGGTTCTGAGCAAAGTAGCCATTTTTTTTAGTCACAGGAAGTAAGATACGTAACATAAACAAGTGATTAAAGAAAATGGCTACTTTTCTCAGAACCGATATTTACGACAACTTTAAATGCTTATATCTCATTAAATATCAAATATTCATATTTTTAAACGCAAATAGGTCACACATGAATGGGAAAAGCAAAATCGACTGTTTTTGATTAATTTCCCAACGATATTTCCTTTAAAATAATTGACGTAGGTAATAGCAATGATTACCACAAAGATTTTTCTTACAACTAACAACAGCAATTGTCTGTGTTTATTTTCTTTGTATCACAGAGTGTCCATAAAATCCGTGTGCACTTTAAAAAATTATAACTAATATTGCGATAGAAATAAACTATAAAAAAAATGTCAAAGTTTCATGTACCTAGTTTTAAGTATAGTTATTGAATAATTCTTCAACACAAAGTTTGCAACAATTTTTAGATAAGTAAAAAAAAAAATGTCGAAATCAGTGTAATTTCCTAACAGATGGATCGGAAGAGGTGGACCATTTTATTGGTCTCCGCTTTCGTCAGATTTGACTCCATTAGATTTTTTTTATAAGGACATGCGAAAACAATTGTGTCTGAAACGAAACCTAGTTCATTGGAAGATTTGAAAGCTAAAATAACTAATTCGATTTCAAGTATTACTGGAAATCAGTCGGCAAACATTTTCGCAATTACCCCTTGTATTGCTAATGATGGAAGAATAATAAAATTTCAATAAAACCTTAAAAAATATACATTTACTTCTTTCTAATATTTTTTACAGATTATTTCTATCGCAAATACAAATAAAGTTATAATTTTTAAAAAATGCACACCGACTTTATGGACACCCTGTATAAGCACAAAATATCTTACTTGGAAAAATTAAAAAATGTAATTTTTTTATAAATATCTTAAAATTCTTCCCTAAATCAACCCAAAAATTGTAAGGGCAAAGTTGGTCACAAAGGCTGTGTTTCATGTATGGGCCTAAAAAAAACAACAAAAACAAAACAAATCGCAAGTAAATACACTACCGGGAAACTCCGAGTAGAGACAGCTAGTTTCATATACAGGGTGTCCATAAAGTCCGTGTGCACTTAAAAAAAAAACTTAATAAATTCATTTGTATTTGCAATAGAAATAGTCTGTAAAAATGTTATAAAATTTCATGTATCTAGTTTTAAGTATCGAATAATTCTTCACAAAATCTTCAACAATTTTTAGATAAGTAAAAAATATATATTTTTTTTTTTTCAGAATCAAATTTGATCCATTGTTTCAAGTGAGGAAAAAGTAAACTCTGTCCTTTGGTTGGTTAAACTGTTTTATTGGGGACACGTGAAAACAATTGTGTATGCAACGAAACCTGGTTCATTAGAAGATTTGAAAGCTAAAATAACTAATTTGATTTCAGCCATTACTGGAAATCACTCGGCAAATGTTTTCGTAATTACCCTTTGTATTGCTAAAGATGGAGGACATGTTAAAACTTAAATAAAATTTCAATAAAACCTTAAAAAATATACATTTACTTCTTTCTAATATTTGTTTACAGATTATTTCTATCGCAAATATAAATAAAGTTATACATTTCTCAAAGTGCGCACGGACTTTATGGACACCCTGTATAAAAGTCAGATACGTCCTAAGATGGGGAGGTACTGCCACATTTGGAGAGGTACTGCTGCCATATCTGGGGGAGGTACTGCCGCCACATCTGGGGGAGGCACTGCCGCCACATCTGGGGAGGGAGGTGCCACTCTTTGTTGCCTAGACAGAGTTCAAAATTAACTTCGCAATCTAGCGGTGGATGATCACTTCTGTTCTTTACAACCCCTTTCTCACAGACGAGACGTTGCTAGTCTCTTGTGGCCAACGCCACAACTTTCTTTCTTTCTTCGCTCAGTCCTTCTTCGTCTCTGAGGTAGAGAGTCTCGCAGAATCACGTTTGCCAAAAATATTCCGGCCAATCAGAGACCAACAGGTCAACTTGACCACGCGTGATTTTAAGTCTATAAAAGGGCACGCGCTTCTTCCTCTTCCTCTCCTTTTCCCCTCAGTGTTCTGGGCGTTCACATACAAAGAACTCTCGTCGACCCCCCCCCCCACACCAGCTCGAACGAGCAGTGTGGGGGAGGAGAAAAAGGTAATCCCTTTCTCACAACCTATGGTCGGGGGGGGGGGGGATTTGTTCTCTCATAACCATTTGTCCGGCAATCCTTAGCCACTGTGGTTAATCCTTAATCCTTTGTTCTTTCGAATCTCCTGCCATAATTGATAACCTCCACCGGGGCCATACTCTCTCTACTCTATCGTTATTTCCGTTGAAGATGCTCAAGTGAGTTCCAATCTCTCGTTCCTCCTTGTAAAACATTCACAGCAAGAACTCTCTTTGCCACCACAACAACAAAAAGAAAATTCCTTTTCTTCCTTCGTGTCTGTAGCATCAGACAGAACTTCCACAGACAGAGCTTCTTTGCAAGGGCTTCCCGTCTGGGGGAACACACTACCATAAGACTGCTTATCTGCAGATTACAACAGGGTCGTCTTCAAATCTAATGTATAAAAGATTCTTATCATGAACCGTCCTCACAAGTAATTTGAGCCTTGTTTGCCCCCCCCCCCCCCCATCAATCTTTCCCAATCCTCTCATAATTTCCACGGACAGAGTTTCTTTGCAAGGGCTTCCTGTCTGTGGAACACATTATCACGTGACTGCTTCATTGCTGATTATAACTTAGTCGCATTCAAATTTAATGTCAACAGATTCGTGTCGAATACAAAAGTAATAACCAGTTCATACCATTGATCAATGTTAGTACTCCCATAATGTTCCTCATCTCTCAACTGACAATCATTCCATCTCATTCATCCTTATCCTCGAGTGGCTTTTGGCCTTGTTAAGTGGTCATCCATTAGTGAAGTCGTTATTATGCTAATCTCCAAAGGTGGACGTTTTTTTCCCCTTCTCTTAAATCAAATAAACATTGTTGTTGTGGCATTAGAAGTTCACACGTGTCAATTGACAAACAATCGGGATGCCCCCCCCCCAAGTATGTCTCATTTGTACCCCCCCTCCCCTTCAAGAAAAAAGAAAGGAATGGGGTGACGTTATTTTCTGTCCCTTTCAAATTTGAGAAGAATTCGGTGTTTAATTCTAAAATTTCACTTTGAAGGACTCTCATTACTTAAGGTCAGAAGACAAAGTCAGGAATAACAATGCGAATGCCACCGGATATGACAGCAATCAGAGAGAGAGAGAAAGAAAGAAGGAAAGAGAGAAAGGAAAGAGAGAAAGGAGAGAGAGAGAGAAAGAAAGAAGGAATGAGAGAAAGGAAAGAGAGAAAGGAGAGAGAGAAAGAAAGAGAGAGAAAAATCCGGACGGACGGATATGCCAATAAGCAAAGATGTTAGTCATTACTATTACCGACATAAATTATTTTACAATAAAATACAGTTGAGAAATTATTCAAAACCAATTAGTTTTGCTTTACCTATTCATTTGTGACCTATTTACGTTAAAAAAATAATATTTAATACGAGATATAAACATTTTAAGTTTTCACAAATATGGGTTCTGAGCAAAGTAGCCATTTTTTTTTAGTCACAGGAAGTAAGATACGTAACATAAACAAGTGATTAAAGAAAATGGCTACTTTTCTCAGAACCGATATTTACGACAACTTTAAATGCTTATATCTCATTAAATATCAAATATTCATTTTTTTAAACGCATATAGGTCACAAATGAATGGGAAAAGCAAAATCGACTGTTTTTGATTAATTTCCCAACGGTATTTCTATTTAAAATAATTGACGTAGGTAATAGCGATGATTACAACAAAGATTTTTCTTACAACTAACAACAGCAATTGTCTGTGTTTATTTTCTTTGTATCACAGAGTGTCCATAAAATCCGTGTGCACTTTAAAAAATTATAACTAATATTGCGATAGAAATAAACTATAAAAAAAAAAATGTCAAAGTTTCATGTACCTAGTTTTAAGTATAGTTATTGAATAATTCTTCAACACAAAGTTTGCAACAATTTTTAGATAAGTAAAAAAAAAAATTTCGAAATCAGTGTAATTTCCTAACAGATGGATCGGAAGAGGTGGACCATTTTATTGGTCTCCGCTTTCGCCAGATTTGACTCCATTAGATTTTTTTTATAAGGACATGCGAAAACAATTGTGTCTGAAACGAAACCTAGTTCATTGGAAGATTTGAAAGCTAAAATAACTAATTCGATTTCAAGTATTACTGGAAATCAGCCGGCAAACGTTTTCGTAATTACCCCTTGTATTGCTAATGATGGAAGACATGTTGAAACTTAAATAAAATTTCAATAAAACCTTAAAAAATATACATTTACTTCTTTCTAATATTTTTTACAGATTATTTCTATCGCAAATACAAATAAAGTTATAATTTTTTTTAAATGCACACGGACTTTATGGACACCCTGTATAAACACAAAATATCTTACTTGGAAAAATAAAAAAATGTAATTTTTTTATAAATATCTTAAATTTTTTCCCTAAATCAACCTAAAAATTGTAAGGGCAAAGTTGGACAGAAAGGCTGTGTTTTATGTGGGAGCCTAAAAACAACAACAAAAAAAAACAAAAAACAAATCGCAAGTAAATACACTACCGGGAAACTCCGAGTAGGGACAGCTAGTTTCATATACAGGGTGTCCATAAAGTCCGTGTGCACTTAAAAAAAAAACTTAATAAATTCATTTGTATTTGCAATAGAAATAGTCTGTAAAAATGTTATAAAATTTCATGTATCTAGTTTTAAGTATCGAATAATTCTTCACAAAATCTTCAACAATTTTTAGATAAGTAAAAAAATATTTTCTTTTTTTTTTTCAGAATCAAATTTGATCCATTGTTTCAAGTGAGGAAAAAGTAAACTCTGTCCTTTGGTTGGTTAAACTGTTTTATTGGGGACACGTGAAAACAATTGTGTATGCAACGAAACCTGGTTCATTAGAAGATTTGAAAGCTAAAATAACTAATGTGATTTCAGCCATTACTGGAAATCACTCGGCAAATGTTTTCGTAATTACACTTTGTATTGCTAAAGATGGAGGACATGTTAAAACTTAAATAAAATTTCAATAAAACCTTAAAAAATATACATTTACTTATTTCTAATATTTTTTTACAGATTATTTCTATCGCAAATATAAATAAAGTTATACATTTCTCAAAGTGCGCACGGACTTTATGGACACCCTGTACAAAAGTCAGATACGTCCTAAGATGGGGGAGGTACTGCCACATTTGGAGAGGTACTGCTGCCACATCTGGGGGAGGTACTGCCGCCACATCTGGGGGAGGCACTGCCACCACATCTGGGGAGGGAGGTGCCACTCTTCGTTGCCTAGACAGAGTTCAAAATCAACTTCGCAATCTAGCGGTGGATGATCGCTTCTGTTCTTTACAACCCCTTTCTCACAGACGAGACGTTGCTAGTCTCTTGTGGCCAACGCCACAACTTTCTTTCTTTCTTCGCTCAGTCCTTCTTTGTCTCTGAGGTAGAGAGTCTCGCAGAATCACGTTTGCCAAAAAGATTCCGGCCAATCAGAGACCAACAGGTCAACTTGACCACGCGTGATTTTAAGTCTATAAAAGGGGCACGCGCTCCTTCCCCTTCCTCTCTTTTTCCCCCCTCAGTGTTCTGGGCGTTCGCACACAAAGAACTCTCGTCGACTTCCCCCCCCCCCCACACCAGCTCGAACGAGCAGTGTGGGAGAGGAGAAAAAGGTAATCTTTTTCTCACACCCTATAGTTGGGGGGGGGGGGATTTGTTCTCTCAATCATTTGTCCGGCAATCCTTAGCCACTGTGGTTAATCCTTAATCCTTTGTTCTTTCGAATCTCCCGCCATAATTGATAACCTCCACCGGGGCCATACTCTCTCTACTCTATCGTTATTTCCGTTGAAGATACTCAAGTGAGTTCCAATCTCTCGTTCCTCCTTGTAAGACATTCACAGCAAGAACTCTCTTTGCCACCACAACAACAAAAAGAAAATTCTTTTTCTTCCTTCGTGTCTGTAGCAGAACTTCCACAGACAGAGCTTCTTTGCAAGGGCTTCCCGTCTGGGGGAACACACTACCATAAGACTGCTTATCTGCAGATTACAACAGGGTCGTCTTCAAATCTAATGTATAAAAGATTCTTATCATGAACCGTCCTCACAAGTAATTTGAGCCTTGTTTGCCCCCCCCCATCAATCTTTCCCAATCCTCTCATAATTTCCACGGACAGAGTTTCTTTGCAAGGGCTTCCTGTCTGTGGAACACATTATCACGTGACTGCTTCCTTGCTGATTATAACTTAGTCGCATTCAAATTTAATGTCAACAGATTCGTGTCGAATACAAAAGTAATAATCAGTTCATACCATTGATCAATGTTAGTACTCCCATAATGTTCCTCATCTCTCAACTGACAATCATTCCATCTCATTCATCCTTATCCTCGAGTGGCTTTTGGCCTTGTTAAGTGGTCATCCATTAGTGAAGTCGTTATTATGCTAATCTCCAAAGGTGGACGTTTTTTTCCCCTTCCCTTAAATCAAATAAACATTGTTGTTGTGGCATTAGAAGTTCACACGTGTCAATTGACAAACAATCGGGATGCTCCCCCCCCCCCAAGTATGTCTCATTTGTACCCCCCCCCCTCCCCTTCATGAAAAAAAGAAAAAAGAAAGGAATGGGGTGACGTTATTTTCTGTCCCTTTCAAATTTGAGAAGAATTCGGTGTTTAATTCTAAAATTTCACTTTGAAGGACTCTCATTACTTAAGGTCAGAAGACAAAGTCAGGAATAACAATGCGAATGCCACCGGATATGACAGCAATCAGAGAGAGAGAGAAAGAAAGAAGGAAAGAGAGAAAGGAAAGAGAGAAAGGAGAGAGAGAAAGAAAGAGAGAGAGAAAGAGAGAGAGAGAGAGAGAGAGAGAGAGAGAAAGAAAAAGGAGGGAGAGAGAAAGAGAAAGGAGGGAGAGAGAAAGAGAAAGGAGGGAGAGAGAGAGAGAGAGAGAAAGAGAGAGAGAGAGAGAAAGGAGGGGGAGAGAGAGAGAGAGAGAAAGAGAGAGAATAGCCCCCCCCCCCCATTAACCCTGATACTCTTCGGCCAAACTTTGACATTCCGAGAAGAAAAACAAAAACAATCAAAAAAATAGAAACAGTAGATGACAATATTTCTAAGATGAGACATTGTTATTTACACAATACTACCACTACTACTAATAATAATAATTCCGATGGATACTGCACCCCATAGACTGGTATTGTCTTGGCATTCGGGGCTTGATTTACGCCGGTCAATGGGTCTGTCCTGTGCAGTTCTAGGAGGTCCACCCTCCCAGGCTTCGCTTCCCCTCTTTGGGGAGGAGTAAGTTTATTGCTTACTGCCCGAGGCGCCCCTACTGGGGAATGCCGACGGGGCTGCCCAGGCAATTTTTAAACCCCACTTTCCCGACCCGACCTTGGGTCATATCTTACTTGTGGGAGTAGGATAAAAACTGGCCTTGTGCCTAACTCCTGGAGAGGAGTAAATCAATACTACTACTAATAATGATAATAATAATACTGGTACTAATAGCAATACTAATTATACCAATGACAAAAGCTAATATTTATTATACAAATGGGCACTTCTGCAGATTAGGAACGGGTCGAAATTTATTTGTTTTCATTTTAGAAGAGTTCCACTAGTGTAAGGGGCCGACAACTCTTTTTTTCTACTAACCCCCTGTAGAGTCTTTTTGAACAAATTTCTGAATTGTATCCTGTTTAAAAAAAAAAAAAAAACACGAGAAAAATTAATTTTTTAAACTGTAAAAAATAAAAAAAAAATTTTAAAAAAGTGTTAAACCAAACACGATGACAGTTCTAATTTAAATTTTTTAAATGTTCGTTTTGAAATGAAAAAATACATAATGGTGTATTTTCACAAATTTTAATTTTTTTTCGATAAATATTCTATTAATTAATTGAATTTGCATTACTTCTCATTAAAAAAAAAAAACCCTCATATTTTCCATTTTCGGAGAAATTATGTCTTAAAAGTGAAACAAAAAGAGAGTTGTCGGCCCCTTACACTATTGGAGCTTTTCTAAGATGAAAACAAATTTCGTCCCGTTCCTAATCTGCAGAAGTGATATCAGATTTATCACCAATTAACATCTTTACTAATCAGAAGATCTTTTATTTAAATCTGTGAAAGGTGATAACGTACGTACAAACATGAAATGCCTTAGCGTATTATTAGGTAGATTGAAAGATATGGTTACAAATAAGTTTATTCAAAAACTAGCTTTACCTACCTGGCGTCACCTGGGAGTATTTTGGTTGACCAAGATAATACTTTAAATTAACTGTATTAGAAGACATCGCCTATTTCACCCCCCCCCCCCCAATTGACTGAAGACATCATGGCCGCCAGCGATTGAAACATTGAATTTAAGTTATTATTTTATCCGACTTATCTGTTATTTAATTAGTAATTTTATTTTTTTAAAAAACTATAAGAATACCCGGTTCAGAACAGATAAAATGAATTCCCGAACAGAACAGTTTTGCACCACTTTTATGTCCCCTTACAAACATATAAACCGAGATATAATGACAATATGTCTAGAATCCTTATTCCAATTTTGATCAAAATCCATTAAGTGATTTTTATTTTTAGAAAAATGTCTAAAATTTAAGGCTTAAGCTTAAAAGGTCTTAAGAAGAAATTGAAATTCAGGGAATCTTGCTTCATTAGTGCCTAATGGCTATGAATCAAATTCAATGCACATCTGATATTATCCAGTTTCTAAATAACTAAACGGATAAAATTAATTTTCCAGACAGAACAGTTTTGCCGAACTTTTATTTCCCCTTACAAAGATAAAATCAAGATATAGTGATACTAAACCTTATGTCTAGAATCCTTATTCTAATTTTCATAAAAATCCATTACATGATTTTGATTCTAGAAAAATGTCTAAAATTTAAGGCTTAAGGGGGTCTTAAGAAAAAATGGAAATTCAGAGAATCTTGCTTAATTCGTGTCTAATGACTATGGATCAAATTTAACATGAAATATTTGAATTTTTCAAATCGGAGGTTGTGTCGATATTATACCCCCTAAAAACCCTTTAAAGGGGTTTTAGGTGTATTTTAAAATACAAAGAAACTGAAATTTGGGAAATATTTATTAATTGGTGTCTGAAATCTATTGTTAATTTTTTTTTTAAATCGGAGCTATTTATATTTAATTAGTTTCGGAGTGAATCCTGTATATAAAAATATTTAAACATATACATACATAATTAACTATGATATAAAAAAGAAGAAAAAAAACAAACAATATTTTCTTTGGGTACGCCTACACATCTCTATAAAAAAAAGTGCCAGCCATCCGTAGTTTTGTCACACTCACTCAACACGTAGATTTGATGGACGCACCTTAATAATATCCGTCCTTGTTTAGTTTCCCAGAAAAAAGTTCCACGACCAAAACTTCTCTGCGAGGAAAGTGAAATCGAGACGAAGTCGGTCAAGTGTAATTCTATTCTACAAGTTTTGAACAGAACCAAATAAACAAAACGATGTGTTTGTTATATAACATGTTATCACCCAGTGGTTATAACACTGGGCGATACATACGCAAGGACGGGTTAACACAGTAAGGGATTTCAGGGTTTCAGGGGAGGTAATTTGCACCACAGATTAGCAGATATAAGCTGGATTCAGGGCCACAAAAAACACAGAGTTCATCGTCCATCGCTACTGAAAGGTCATGTTGGATTTTCTCTCCGCTAGCGTTTGTATCAAATGCTAGTATGTTAGTATTAGTTAGTATTGTTAGTATTAGTTAGTATTAGTTATTATTAGTTATTATTGTTAGTATGAATGAACATTTTGAGTCAGACATTTTTTTTGAAAGGGGGGAGGGAATATCTGATACATGATGAAAGAGTTCACGGACAAAAAAAAAGGTTGAAGAACCACTGACTTAGCATGATGGTAAAAGTGTTCGCTAATAAACCGGGAGACTAGGGTTCGATCCTCAGTCAATTCATACCAAAGATGCCCCCTTGCGAATCACTCAGCATTATGAGGTGAAGGATCAAGGGTAAGTGGAGTAATTCTGGTAAAGGAGTGGCGCCCCCCCCCCCTACATCTCGGTGTAGTAGCTAATGAAAAGGGAGCCTTTGGGTCGCCCTCGACTACGGTTGACAACTTTACTTTTTTTTTTTAGGGTGAAGGTTTAACCTGCTTTCCATTTGCACCAAGGTTAGGTATGTTATTCATCTTCCTCCCACAGCGGTAAGATGTGACACAAGGTCGGGAAAGTGGGATTTGAAAAGCCAGCGCCCGAGAAGGTGAGCACTCTGGCCTACAAAAAATTGCCTGGGCAGCCCCGTCGGCATTCCCCGGTAGGGGCGCCTCAGGTAGTAAGCAATAAACTTACTCTTCTCCAAAGAGGGGAGGCAAAGCCTGGGAGTGTGGACCTCCTAGAACTGCACAGGACAAACTCATAGACCAGCGTAAATCAAGGCCCGAAGGCCAAGACAATACCAGTCTATGGGGTGCAGTATCCATCGGAACAGATACTACAGTTTGATCTTGGCCAAAAGGCCGAGAATGTATTTAGGCAGGAACATTTATTTCTATATTAAATAAAAATTACATCCTTTGGAATGTATTTACCTTAGGCATGACGCCCGCTATGTAAGGGGGTAGGGGGGAGTCGGGGATAATTAAGACAAGCTTTTGACATTTTTTATTTTCAAAAAATTTTCAAAGTAAACATTTATTTTCAACAAGACATTTTTTATTGAAAATAAAATAAAAAACAGAAAAAAACATTTGCTAAACTAGATCCTTGCACCAAAATACCGCATTCACTCTGTGGGTGGATACCTACTTAAACTATCCCCAAAAAACATCGATGTAACATGAATTATCGTCGGAGTGGGATAAAATATTAAAAACACCCAAAAAGAAAGAAAAATAAAGAACCAAATAAAATGATAAAAAAGGGGGGTTAGTATGGCCTGACTTTCCCCCGTTACTAAGTGTTGGACCGCCCACTGTTTTCCAGCCCAAGACCGAAAACAAGCGGGTCGGTCCCTAAATGGGAGTGGGAACTTAAAAGAGGAGTGTTAAAAAATAAATTCATCGGGAATGGGATCAAGGGGTGGATGGCAGCTTCCAAGATAGTAATGCCAAAGGTTTCAAAAGACCGGGGACAAAATAAAACAGTGGAAGTAGGAATCTTTGGAAGCTCTCTAGTGCCGGCAAAAATAAAATAGGGACAGGATATCTCTCATTCCTACTAGTTTAGAGTTTATCCAGTTTTTTTAAATAAATCAAAAAACTCTACAGGGGTGGGTTCCGTAGAACCCAGTACCGCGTGTGCCATAACTATGGAGGGAACACGAACTCAAACCTGGCGCCTCGTCGGATGCACAAACTAGTGTCATGCACCCATCTCCTATTGAAATCCATGCGATGTAATCGTTTCCAATCGCATCTGATCTTCACTTTAAGTTGATGTTTAAAGTAAACTACCAGATCACGATCCGAAACAGATCCAACTCCATGAACTCCAAGACATGTAACCCACGTCACTAGTCTCGCTACGGCTAGGATGGCTAGAAACACCATTCGTTTCTCGCCAGACCACTGCGGTGCTGCGTTGTTGATGACAGATGCTACATCCAGGACCATCGGCTGTTCGGCGTCGATGCGAGCCGTTACCTCTCTGATGTATCCCCAGAGACGTCGAAGTTTGCTGCAAGTGAAGAAGACGTGCTTGGCCGTTTCTTCTTCGTCGTCTTCACAGCGCGGGCATAAGGGGACGTCCCTTAAACCATCTCTGCGTAATCTGCCATAGAGGGGCAGTGCGTTCCGAACCAGTCGCCAGGTCAGAGAATACTCAGAATTGTTGAGGTAACTCTGGCCTGGCGCTCAACTCCACTGGGAGCGGGCCTCCTCCCTCGACAATCCAAGCCGCTCCTCAAGTGGGTCCGAAGCGGTACCCTCCACTAGATCCCGATATAGTCTCTTCCTAGACCGGGCAAGGTCACTGGACCCCAACAATGCTCTAAGCGCGGCTCGGCATTCGGCGAAGAACAAGGGCTCCCCTCTCGGTTTACGTCGACCTTCGACCGAGAGGTTGGGTATGAGGTTGGGAAAGGCGCTCCCGACCGCAGGGACCCACGGAGTGTCTTCCACTAAAGTCTGACTCAGGAAAGCCAGTCTCTCGGCATGTCGATGACTTGCCAAGTCAGGCATCCCCAAGCCTCCCACACTCGGAACTTGAGTACAGACCTGTCTGCGGACGTACGCTTTCCGGCCCTTCCAAAGAAGCGAGAAGAGCAAGCGCGTGAAAGTGTGAAGGCGGGCCGCAGGCAGGGGTAGTACAGACAGCCGGTAAAGGATGAGAGGAAAGACGTAAGTGGCGCACGCCTCTGCTCTGCTCTTTAAGGAAAACTTCCTTCGAATCCAAGCCTGGACCGACGATTCGACCTTTGTCTGTACTTCCAACCAGTTCTTTTCCAGCTGGAGACCCGGTCTGAACCACATGCCAAGGATTCGAACCGGGCCATCCGACCAGCTGAAGTCACCTGGAAGAGCGTTCTCTCCGCTCCAGGCACCCAACCGCAGGCCGTTGGACTTGCTGCGATTGACTATGGCCCCTGTAACTTCTTCGTACCGAGCGAGCACCTTAATCACCGTTCGAATGTCAGTATGGCTTGACACGAAAACGGTGACATCATCGGCAAACACGGAAACCCTGACTCGCGCATTGCGAGGAGGGATAGCGATTCCGCGCAGAACTGGTGTTGCCGCCCCGTCCCTTAATTTGCGAAGGAAGGGTTCCAACGCCAGGATGTAAAGCAGGGGCGACAGCAGACAACCCTGACGTACTGACCGAGAAACCACGAACGATTCCGACCGCTTGCCGTTGACTTCAATGGAACGTGCTCTGACGATCTTGCTGCACTTGTGGCCCCTCAACGTAAATACACCTGACCCACAGCAAAATCCCACCCCTTCACTGTAGAGGTCCCCAGATGCCGGAAAGCTCTCTACTCTAATGGCTTCTTTCCTCGAACTGCTTGCCTTTGGAATTCCCTTCCTGCTCCCTGTTTCACGACTGTACTAACATGCAGAAATTTAAATGTAATGTGAACAAATATCTCGCTGCACAACTCCCCACTTAGGATATTCCTATAAATTTGGCCTCTAAGTCAAAGTAGCCTCTTATGTCCCAGAGGAAATGTGTCCCCTTGTTTGGAGTAAAGAAAACATTTTTAAATAAGGATTCCTTTACTATCTGTTTACATCCAAGCATTCCCAGATTTGTGGCGACTACGTTCGTTTTGGGAAAGCCATCGTCTTTTTACACAAGGACAGTTTTCTCGACTAAAGATAGTGGTGATAGCTTCACCCGACAGAAACAACTCCTAGTTAAGGCAAGTGGATATCCATATACTTTTGAGATGAGGATTGATAATTTGTATTATTCAGACTACTATTTTCATCTTGGTTGTTTCCACAACGTTTCGGCCGATGTAACCTTCAGGTGCATCTTTTTGAACTCGGGGAACCTATACGGAATTGCGAAGTGAACCCATTATTTTTTCCATGAGGTAGATTGTTCTCATTCCGTCAACCATGAACGGATAGAAGTGTTAATCATTATTTTTAGTTATTATCGCTTGTATTAAGGATTGTCACTTAGAATTGATTGTTAATCAACACCTTTAACCGTTGCTCCACGGGTCGATGTGAACAATTTTAGTATAAATTTTGAGACCTTTAAACCTGATCTAGATATGCAGTATTACTTATTACTATAGAATTACCATACAGGTTTTTGGTTTGATTTGGTTGTTTTGTTTTACGGCACATCAACCCTTTTCAGGTTATTTAATGGAAAATCCGATCATTTTGGTAAAAGTTTTTATGCTTTGAGTTCTTTCATATCTTCAAATATTTATTCATGGTGTTTCGTTTGGTTGTTTTGTAGAAGAAAATTGTTTTTGTTTTTGGCTTTGATGAACATGATTGAGTTTTGCAAAGGAAAAGGAAAAAAACAATAACATCAATGTTTGGTGCATTTTAGGTCAGGAAGCCGGTATCTTCAGACAGTCTGATCTGGTAGCACCAGCAGGTTTCTGAGTTCGACAAAGATTCCAGAGTTCGAAAAGATGCACCTAAAAAAGGTTGGAGGCTACATCGGCCGAAACGTAGTAAAAATAACAACCAAGATAAGAATAGTAATTTGAATGGTACAAATAATATAAATCATATTTTATTTAGTGAAATATTCTGAAATTTAGGATCTTGTATTTAAATGGAAGACCAGCAACTTCAAAGATAAATAAAGGATATTTTGTAATAAGTTGAGGCGAATAAAGGATATTTTGTAATAAGTTAAGGCGAATAAAGGATATTTTATAATAAGTTAAGGCGAATAAAGGATATTTTATAATAAGTTAAGGCGAATAAAGGATATTTTATAATAAGTTAAGGCGAATAAAGGATATTTTATAATAAGTTAAGGCGAATAAAGGATATTTTATAATAAGGCGAATAAAGGATATTTTATAATAAGGCGAATAAAGGATATTTTATAATAAGGCGAATAAAGGATATTTTATAATAAGTTAAGGCAAATAAAGGATATTTTATAATAAGTTAAGGCGAATAAAGGATATTTTATAATAAGTTAAGGCGAATAAAGGATATTTTATAATAAGTTAAGGCGAATAAAGGATATTTTATAATAAGTTAAGGTGAATAAAGGATATTTTATAATAAGTTAAGATGAATAAAGGATATTTTATAAGTTAAGGTGAATAAAGGATATTTTATAAGTTAAGGTGAATAAAGGATATTTTATAATAAGTTAAGGTGAATAAAGGATATTTTATAATAAGTTAAGGTGAATAAAGGATATTTTATAATGTTTCTGAATTTTTTAGATGAGTTTTAATAATATGTATTATTTGGTTTATTGTTCTCGTCTTAGTTGTTATTTTAATATGGTTCGGCTGATGTAAATCGGTACGGACCCGAATGAATACGAAACTGGAAACGATTCAACGCTCTTTCCGTTTCATAAAGACATCACATCTTCGAATTCTAACGACTATAATTTGTTGGAAAAAAGAACAAAAAACATTTTTTCTACCATTTCACCAATAAGAGCAATTGTCAAGATACACCTGAAGACAGTCGGAGGTTACATCGGCCGAAACGTTGTGGGAATAATACCTAAGATGAGAACAGTAGTCCGAATAATCCAAATAATGCAGGATATTTTATGTTGAAATAACTGTCGTCTGCTTCAAGAACACATGTGGAAAGGATTAACAGCTTATCTTCAACCAGGGGTTTTTACCCCGCCTAATAAACCGGTATTGTCCGGGCATTCGGCTCTGGATTTATGCCGGTCTATCGGTTGTCCGTCCTGTGCAGTTCTAGGAGGTGCACCCTCCCAGGCTTTGCCTTCTCACCCTTAGAGAGGGGAGTTAGTTTATTGCTAATCGCCTGAGGCGCCCCTACCGGGGAATGCCGACGGGGCTGCCCAGGCAATTTTTAAATTCTCGAGCGCTGGTTTTTCAAATCCCACTTTCCCGACCTTGTGCCACATCTTACCTTGTGGGAGGAAGATAAATAGAAACAGCTTATCTTCAACCTCGAGTTAAGAGCCAGACAGGTGGACAATATTGATAACTCCTCACCTATCTTGGAATATATAATAACACTATAAGAGTTTTCGTTTGGAAGTTTTTCATCTTAAATTGTCTATTTAAAAAAAAAAAAATTGCTTAAAATTAATTTATCTAAAATTATTTCAAAATAAATTTTGGATCAATATTGCTGAACCCTCGATGTTTTAATGGCAACAAATGCAACCACCCTCCAGTCGGTCCTTCATAAACGATTTCCCTGATGACAGAGTCTGAGATTGGTCTATTTGCTGATGACACCACGCTTTACTTTCGTCATTTTGGCAAAACAGACGTGATCATATCCGAGGCAATGGCTGAATCCTTAGAAAATGACCTCCAGGCTGTAGTGGATTGGGGTCATAAATGGTTGGTAACTTTTAATGCCGCAAAGACAAAGCTACTTTCCTTCAATAACTACAAGAAACCTCTCCAACCACCGATTGTCATGGCAAATAACACCCTACCTGAGAGTTCAACATTCAAACTCCTCGGCCTAACCTTCACAGGTAACATGAATTGGAACAAATACATTGAAGACATTGCCAAGGCTGCCGCAAAGAAGGTGGGCTCCCTCTACCGTGCTAGTAAACTCCTCACACCTGACATTATCCTGTATCTCTACAAAGCCACCATCCGCCCATGCATGGAGTATTGTTGCCACATCTGGGCTGGTGCATCATCTACTAGTCTCTCCGTCTTAGACAAGGTCCAAAAAAGAGTCGCCAACTTGATAGGTCCTTCACTATTCACCAAGCTCCAGCCTCTGTCCCATCGCCGCAATGTTGCTTAATTGTGCCTGTTTTACAAGTACTTCAATGGATTGTGCTCTGATGAGCTTGCTGCTCTGGTGCCCCCTCGACGTAAATTCACTAGACCAACTCGAAAATCAACTAAATCCCATCCATTCACTGTGGACGTCGCCAGATGCCGGAGAGCTTTCTACTCAAATAGCTTCTTTCCTCGTGCTGCTGGCCTCTGGAACTCCCTCCCTTCCCCCGGTTTCCCCGACAGTATTGACATGCAGAAATTTAAAACTAATGTAAACAGATATCTCGCTGCGCAGATCCCAATTTAGGTTGACAACCCCCCCCCCCCCCCAACTTTCTCCCTTTTTTTTTTTTTCTCAGTAATCCCTTAAGTCTACAGTGGTGGCCTGCTTTGTTTGGGGTGAACTATGTTTAAAAAGAAACAAAAAAAAACAAAAAAAAACACGTCGCTTGGTTTCGAACCTGACCGATTGATTCCAGACAAGACCGTGCAGTCCAAGGATTTGGACGTTTTAGTCAATTCCTCGTTTACTCCTCCTGCCCAATGAATTCACACAGCAAAAAAGGTTGGAAATGACGATGTAACGAGCTGTTGAAAGATCAAACATCCGGTTTCACAGGAATGTTAGTAGCCAACGGTCAAAAAAAAGTTGAAAGCAAGATGAATTTCCCAACCTGGAGAGCACATGGAGCTCCATGGAGCTTTGATAAACATAATGCTTCATGTTGAAAAACTTAAGTTGCCCTTTGTTAGTTTCTATTTCTTCCACGTTACATTTATTATTTCTCATTTTAAATAATTTCAGGTAATGTTGAAAAGCAAGAATATTTTTTTACCTGATCTTATATTCAGAAAACCTTGTTTGAAATATTTAAATCTTTATGTTGCAAAAAAAACAAAAAAAACAAAAAAAAACAAACTAAGTTGTCCTTTTGTTAGTTTCTATTTTGAAATAAAACTATATAGTTACTTATGGTGAACCCTGTATGATGAAAACAAAACTGGAATCATCGGTAGCCCAAACACTAGACTGATTCCTAAAATTTAAAAAAAAAAAAAAAAAAAAAAAAAAAAGGTCTGATTCCGACAGCAATACATTTTCTCCGACTCAAAATCCCAATTTCCGACTCCCCCCACCTCCACACCTAATTTGAAAGATTTAAATACTTCAAACAAGGTTTTCTGAATATAAGACGAGGTAAAAAATATTCTTGCTTTCAACATTAGCTGAAATTATTTTAAATGAGAAACATTGATTTTTCATTTTGGCGGCGCCATAATCCTAATTAGTTTTCTCTAATCCCTTCCATTCTAGCACTGAAATCCTCCATAGCTGGATGAAGCGTTGGCTTAAAACCTACAGAAAATATCCAAACCAAAGCAATCGATTCGCGTGCAAAGACAATGGTCTCTGTTGTCAACAGATTTGGCACAACCAATCTCCCTAATCTCTAAGGTTGAGTAATTAATCATTGCTGAAGACATTTTATTAATTGTGGTTTGCACAAAAAAGGGATCCATTCTTTAGATGAGTCTATTCAATCTGTGAGTCTAGCGATGTAAAACGAGCGCGACAGACCGACTAGGACCCAGTCCCGATCGCTAGCGCGACAGACCGACTAGGACCCAGTCCCGATCGCTAGCGCGACAGACCGACTAGGACCCAGTCCCGATCGCTAGCGCGACAGACCGACTAGGACCCAGTCCCGATCGCTAGCGCGACAGACCGACTAGGACCCAGTCCCGATCGCTAGCGCGACAGACCGACTAGGACCCAGTCCCGATCGCTAGCGCGACAGACCGACTAGGACCCAGTCCCGATCGCTAGCGCGACAGACCGACTAGGACCCAGTCCCGATCGCTAGCGCGACAGACCGACTAGGACCCAGTCCCGATCGCTAGCGCGACAGACCGACTAGGACCCAGTCCCGATCGCTAGCGCGACAGACCGACTAGGACCCAGTCCCGATCGCTAGCGCGACAGACCGACTAGGACCCAGTCCCGATCGCTAGCGCGACAGACCGACTAGGACCCAGTCCCGATCGCTAGCGCGACAGACCGACTAGGACCCAGTCCCGATCGCTAGCGCGACAGACCGACTAGGACCCAGTCCCGATCGCTAGCGCGACAGACCGACTAGGACCCAGTCCCGATCGCTAGCGCGACAGACCGACTAGGACCCAGTCCCGATCGCTAGCGCGACAGACCGACTAGGACCCAGTCCCGATCGCTAGCGCGACAGACCGACTAGGACCCAGTCCCGATCGCTAGCGCGACAGACCGACTAGGACCCAGTCCCGATCGCTAGCGCGACAGACCGACTAGGATCCAGTCCCGATCGCTAGCGCGACAGACCGACTAGGATCCAGTCCCGATCGCTAGCGCGACAGACCGACTAGGATCCAGTCCCGATCGCTAGCGCGACAGACCGACTAGAATGCAATCTCGATCGATTACTATATGTTCGCTTGTAAAAACATAAATAGATCTTATTTCTCCTCTTTCCGTATAGCTGTTAGGTTGGCCGCATGGACTAAGGGGTTCAAACTTGAGTTAAAAGGTGACTTGTGTCTGGGGTTTGAACCGTGCGACCAGCAAAACAGTTATCTCCACACTGACGATTCCCTAAAAGGATGAAACATACAAACAAGTAATAATACAACCAATCCTTTCACGAGAGTCATCACAACCAAAATCAGTCGCATCCAGGTGTGTTTGCAACACAGAGGTGCACATTTGGAGCATATCATTCAACTGCAATAAAACAAAAGTCGGTACTGATATCGATCCTGAACCAGTTTTCGTGAGGTTCGACTCGGAAGCGTTCGGCTGTCCTACGCAAACGCCCGAGTGTTGACGAGCCGAATGGTACCAGACGACAATTTTGATACGGTGCTGCGTCCTGTGATTGTAAGTTATATTTTCAAGAAATTTTCTAAAAGAAACAACAACAACAAAAAAAAACAAGCAAAACATAGCGAAGTTACTGTTATCAAATAAATATTTTTTTTATTTTAATACGTTGCTGCGTCCTATAATTTTAGTTATATTTGTAAGAAATTTTTTAAACAAAAAAACAAATAAAACGAGCAAAACAGAGAGAAATTACTATTATCAAATAAATATTTTTAACCCTACCCCTAAAACGTAACCCTAACAAAAAAACAAAAATCAAGCAAAACATTATTATCATAGGACGCAGCACCGTATCAAAATTGTCGTCTGGTACAAATCGGCTAGTCAACTCTCGGGCGTTTGCGTAGGATAGCCGAACGCTTCCGAGTCGAACCTCACAAAAACTGGTTCAGGATCGATATCAGTACCACAAAGACTGTTGCACATTTATGACTGAAACTCGGTGGACAAGTCAGGCATAGAGTGAAGTTTATTTGTACGAAATATGGTTGGATAGCAGAAAGTATTAGGAATTTTATTAACGCTTCCATTGATTTGTGGGTGGCATTGTCTGAGTCACCCAGTACTGCTCATGTCAGTTAAAATAAAATGCGAAAGGGGGGTTCCCTATGAATGGGGAGCCGCCCCCCCCCCCCCCGGGTGTCAATTGAATGAGCATTGAGGAGACTTAGACTAAAACTTCAGATTACAAATACTTGACTTACTTTTCTGGTTTTACTCGTGGAGTTACAGCTGTCACTAAATACCTACTTACAGTAAGTGCAGGCTCTAGGGGATCATCCCACCCCCATATAATATACGGGTGAGGGGGGGAAATTAGGAGACCTATCTTAGCAGACAATCTCTGTGTTAACTTTTTTTTTTATTAGAAAATGTTCCAATCTTCATTAAGTTTCCATATTCAATAAACTAGTAAAAGATTACCACCCTTAATCTAGCTGTAGCCTTCTTTACAGAAAAACAAAGAAACAATTTTCATTTCACATTTGGGTAATTTGGAGAAAACAACAAAAAGATGATTGTCGTGGTGTTATTTGAAAAGAATGGATTAGAGTTATTTGGGTTAGTAGATGTAGAACAGTTGAGGTAGAAAGTTTCAGTTCATATGGGAAGGCCAATAAAAACATGAGAGAATGAGATAAGAATTGACCTGAAGCTAAGACCTGACCAGAGATAGGCTACTTTGAACTCAATTTCTTAAAGCTGTCCAACAGATGCCAGCATGTAAAACGGACTTTAAACTGACGATGATGATGATTTGATATATTCCAATGTTGAGGAAATTTACTGTGTATGAACATAGTCACATCTTATTAATTAGAGAAAAAAAATAACAGAAAGGTTATTTTATATGGTATTTTCGATATTTGAAATAGAAGGATTTGATTTTGTATAAGCATAAAAATGAAACTGAATTCCCAATAAAAACTGGTTATATAATGAAATAAACGAAAAAGTGGAACGTCGATTGATCAACTAATAAAATTATAAATTACTGAGTAATTTGCAATGATTATTTTGTGTTTTTCGCCTTTATTATTAAAGGCAGAAAAATAAAAGAAATAAACTCAATGTAGATTAAAAAAATGTTTACTCTCTTTTTTTTTGTAATTTAGAAAGATAAAAGGGGGGCGGGCTTTCGTTATTCTTTTTGTAATGGTCATCATCATCATCATCATCATCATTCCCACCAAAATAATTAGTTTTAAAAAATAAACGTATCTATTTAATTATTAAAAGAAAAAAAACTTGTTAGTCATTGCGTTAAATGCAGATTTATTTTTTCATAAACTTATTGCAAAGTAATCTAAGATTTTGCTTGGTGCAAATTTACTCATGTATAAACTTAACCGGAAGTTGGTATTTGAATTTTAAAATAATCAAACGGAACTTATCATTTGGAATTTAAAACTTTTTCATTAAATTGCTTTAATTAATATTACTAATGATAATAATAATATTACTATAAAAAAATATATATATATAAGAAAATAGGAGAATAAAGTTACCAATTAATCATACAGAATATTAATTTATTAGAAAGTGTTTATAAAATAAATATGCAAATGAAGTAAAGCCCTGACTGTTTTGTAAGTTTTACAATCAGCATATAAAGTGTATTTGAAAATATTTTGCTGTATCAATGTGACAGTAGAAACGAAAATTTCCCAGCTGAAAGGCGAATGAAATGTTCTGCATGTCGTGCATGCCCATCAACCAGAAGAAACAAGCCGTGCATGCGTGATCCCCCTCTGTATGTGACTCGATGTGGCAAGTGTAAAATACAATAAATTTGGGCAATTTGGGGCATTTTTGACCCCCCTTTGACCCCCTGGGGGTGCGAACCAGAGTTTTTCTGAGATCAAGGATGCTCATTTTATATCCAGAACAATTGCCTCTACATTTTGGCCAAGTTTCAGAAAAATTGAATGGATGGATCAAACGTTATGGGAGAAAAGGGTCATTTTTTTGCCATTTTAGGGGGCCTTTGACCCCATGGGGGCGCGAACCAGATTTTTCCAAGGTCAGCGATATTTATTTTCTATTAGGAACAATTGCCTCCATATTTTGGCCAAGTTTCAGAGAAATTGAATGGATGGATGAAAAGTTATGGGGCAAAAAATGTCATTTTTTGACATTTTGGGGCCTTTTGACCCCCCTGGGAGGCTAACCAGATTTTTTTTCAAAAATCGGAGAATGTCACTTTCTAACCTGACCAAAGTTACAACTTCATGCAAAATTTCAGAGAAATTCAATGCATGGTTGCGGAGAAAAATCCGGACGGACGGACATGCCTCAAAACATAGGTCCCCTGATTTTATAAATTGGGGGACCAACAAAGAAAAGCCTTAATTCACAATGGTAGATTTTTTATAGTAGGGATTAAGTTGCATACGTAAATAAACTAATTTGCATTACTCAGTGATTTATAACTTTTTTTATTTGATCAATCGATCTAATAAGACCTGTAATAAAATCTTCTTATTCATACTTTCACAAAGACTTACTCAACACAAATCTGATGGAAGACAGCGGTCATTTATTCAACATGATCTTCGTTCCAAATATAAAGCTCTAATAAGACCTCGTATAGAATGGAGTGAAACAGTTTGATCATGTTATCTCACTTCGGTTAACTAGCGGAGCGTTCGCAGTTTACCAACACCTAACAAAAGAGAAATCTCATGCAGTGCGAATTAAAGAAGCACTATTTACTGCGTTTGCCGACGACATATCTATGGCGTATGAAAAGTTCAAGGCACAGGTGTTACATAAGGATGAGACCGTAGATCTTTATTTGGCGGAATTGCAAATGTTGTTAGTCCTATTTGGAGGAATACCAGATCATGTGATCGTGTGCGAGGGCTTCCTGACCCTGTGAAAAGGCTGTTGCAGTCCTTCTTCAGAGTGGATGATCTGAGCTTAGACAAGCTGTTGGCTCGAGCTCGAACGTTGATGCAAGACAATATTGTAGTGGGGGAACCAGTCGTAATTGTGGCATAGCCTGCCTAAATCACTCAACCACCAGTGGACATGGGCCGATCTGATTATAAGTTCTATAAATGCAATAGACCTAATCATTTCGTATTTGCATACAGAGGAGGCAGACCCCACCCGTCAACGCTTTTATCAGTGCAACAAGACTGGTCATTCGATCAGAGATTGTCTGGGAAATGAAGTTGGAGATGAGGCATTAGTGACAGTCTATTCCCTCGGCACTGCTCCGTCAACCTGACTCCAGCTGACGCCTGCACTAGCTTCCTGCACCACCTGAAGCCTGCACCACCTGCTCCAGCTTCTACTCCTGCACCACCTGATCCAGCTGACGCCTGCACCACCTGCACCAGCATCTACTCCTGCACCAGCTCCCAGCAACAGCTTTTTGAGTTCCTGTCGACACCCTGATTCCTGCTGATCCAGCCCTGGGTCACGTCCACACAGACTGGACCGACCTGAGGCGCATACTTACACCTCAGGGACGTCCACATCAAACCCTGTGTGTTTATTTACCTCCTCTCCAGGAGGTTAGGCACAAGGCCAGTTTTATCTTACTCCCACAAGGTAAGATGTGACCCAAAAGGTCGGGAAAGTGGGGCTTGAAAAGCCAGCGCCCGAGAAGGTGAGCACTCTGGGCATTAAAAATTGCCTGGGCAGCCCCGTCAGCATTCCCCGGTAGGGGCGCCTCAGGCAGTAAGCAATGAACTTACTCATCCCCCAAAGAGGGGAGGCAAAGCCTGGAAGGGTGAACCTCCTAGAACTGCACAGGACAAACCTAGAGACCGGCGGAATCAAGCCCCGAAGGAAAGACGACACCGGTCTATAGGGTGCAGTATCCATCGGAACAGATACTACACTTTTTTTCTAGCCAAAACCCCGTGTGACGACTTTCCAAGCTGCCCAGGATCCAGATATCTTTTCCTGCCAACTCAGCCTATCCAGTTCCCGGTCCTGTCGATCCCGCACTTCCATGCTATCCAGTTCCCGACCTCTTACCAATCCATCCAGCCTTTCCTGCTTCCAGTGACGTCACCTCAGCTTTCCTTCACACCTTATTACCTTTATGGTAAATAAACCCCTTTATTTTAAAACTGTTCATCTGCTCTTCTTTGCCAATTGACTGTGTCCACTTTCTTAGTTGTAAGACCGGACCCCCACCCCATCCGGTGACCGAACCCTGCAACAGGGCTCTGCATATAAAACTTTTGTTTTTATCGCCTATTTCGATTTGTTTTTGTCAAGTGTCGGATTTTGCTGAAATACCCTGTTTGTATATAGCGAGGTTGTTATGCCCAGAAAAACCGGATTTTTTAAACACGTTAATTACTCGGCCCGAGTCGTGGCCGTCGTGATACGACGGCCTTGCCCGAGCTCCCTCAAGCGTTATTCCCCCCCCCCCCTCCTAAAAAAAGAAAAGAAAAAAAGACCAGTTGTATACGACACGTAATGATTAGTTAACAAAAGGGGCGGGGCTAGAAGATGAGCTGGTTCTTTTCTTGAGGTTTTCCTTTTCTCGAAGGACCAGGTGTCGTATATTTATATAGGTTAATTCCCCATTTCAGTCACGTAAATTGCTTAAGAACCTTAAGCAATTTTATTAACACGGTATTTACTGGCCTTTTTCGTAATATATATGAAATATTTTGAAAAAAAAATTTATTTGTTAACATCTACGATCCTTTATTTACATAAGTAACCTTTAAAAATTCATGCATTTTTTATTTATTAATATATAAAAATATAACTTTAGTAAAGGTGTATTTTCTTTTAAAAAAATAATACATTTTCACTAAGATTTTAAAAAAAATAATGGTTTCATTATATTCCGTGATTGTTGATTAATAAATATTGAAAATTTCAGTAAAATTGGTTGATTTCCTGAATTTTAGTGTATTTTTAAGTGAAGGGGGGGGGGGGTCAAAATGTTTTTTCATTTTGGGGAATCGGCCATTGATTTGCACGTACCTACTTAAGGTGAAATGGCTTTGGGCACGTTTCCCAAACAACTTATTTTTACTCAAACCATGTGCCGGCAAAAATATAACATTAAAAAACAACGCTAAGTTATCGTAAGGGTCATTGTACACATGAAACGCCGAAATGAAAACTCGACCGAAAAAATATAGTCGCCATCTTTGTAAACAAGTCGAGAAATAGGCTTGCTAAAGAACAACGATAACCAAAGTTTGAAATTTTCTTGTTAAAGGACAAGGTTATGAAGTTGAGTAATCGTTCTTCCTTAGCTAGCCTCGACTTATTTATAAAGTTAACTATATTTTTTTTATGACAGTTTTCATTTCGGCGTTTCACGTGTTCGATGAAACCTGCTATGACTTCGCGTTTTTAATTTAACTTTTTTTTTTTTTTTTAATGAAATATGGTTTAGGTAAGAAATACGTTGTTTGGAACTTATGCCGTTACATTTTCCCATATGTATATATATTTTTAAATTTTAAATGTGTGCACAAAAAAAAGCGAAAAATAAAAAGTTCTTGTATACTTTCAAAACTGAAACATAATTATTGTAAATAAAGAAAAGGATGGGTTCTCTCTCATAAAGTGAGCACAACTGAACCATAATACTTGACTCGGTGGCTAAGTAGTTAACAACGCGAACTGATGGTCTGAATGTGCCGGGTTCGAATCCAGTTCGTTCCACAGAAACACTTTCAGCAAAACCCACACCTGACCTTGTGTCTAACCTCCTGGAGAGGAGGGAAATAAAATATTTGACTTTTTGGTTCATTTTTATTATAGGGGCCGTTAAAATATATCGCTCATTTTACTCGATAGTCGCCGAAATGTTGGGCAAGATTGACTCGTGGGCCGAAACGGTTATTTTTTTTTTGTCTTGAAATAAAATTCTAATTTACTTTTTAACGTATATAAAACTGAACTTTCATTCAAATATTTTGTTGATTTTGGACACTTTTTCTTTCTTTTTGTTTTTTTGTTAGTGCTGTTATTAAATTATCGACTAGTATATTTTACATTTTCATTTTGAATTCGTTAAGTGCTTTTAAAACAATTTTTTGGTGGGTAAAAAGAATGTTCAAAATGTGTACGCAATAAGATTTTAAAACAAATTTTGCTGAAATAAAAAAAATAAAAAAAACAAGGTGCTTCTACAGAATTTGAACCGAACTGTTTTTTTAAATCCTAAGTTTTAAGTTTATTTCGGCAAAAGTCGGTTCGGTTCAAATTCTGTAGAAGCACCGAAAACAACATGGCCGCCAGCGATTAAAGCAGAATTAACGTTTGATTTTTAAGATTTTAAAAAGTTTGCTTAACTTAGAATTTATTTACGTAAAATGTTTTTAATATAAAATGTACTTAAAATTCGTATTATTTTGTGGATTTTCTAAAACATTAATTTTTAGTCCAAAATTTTGATCCATAAGTAAAAAAATAAAATGGCATTAGAGACTTACAAAGTTCCCCCTTTTGAGGGAGCTGGATTTTTCCACATTAAAGAGTAACGTTATGTTTAACTTTGCCCTTGTGGGGATGCAAGAGGGACTTATTTGTTCATTCCATGCATTACTACCTCCTTTCAGACCTCTCGTCTGAAGCGTCCTCATTCGTCAAGGATTGCCGTGGAACCACACGGGTTATTTTTGTACCTAATTAAAAGAGCTGTTTTCTTGGGTGAGCTGGATTCCCCTCCTCACACAGATAAAAAAAAAACCGACCATGTGTCTAACTTGGCCCTCGGGGGGGGGGGGGTAAATAAAGATTTTAGACTCTTAAGTTCTGCAAGACTTAAAAAATGGTTAGAGGAAAAAAAGTGAAGTTGCCTGCGCGTTTTCGTAATTTTTAAAAGCTGACAACAACAAAAAAAAAAAAGAAACGAAAAATGACGATATGTAATGAAATAAAATTAAATACCCGTTTTTTTCAGCGTCGACGAAATAATCCGGACGGAAAAGGAAGAAAACGAGAAACGTATCCAATAAGAGGGAAAGAAGGGCAGGTCGCCCCATCTCGGTCGACCCTGGTTTTAGGTGTGAACTGGAAGCGAAGACGACGAAGCCACACAACAACGGGTACAGCCATCCATACTTATTCACTCACAGACATTGTTAAAAACAAAACAAACAAAATGCTAAGCGCTTTTTTTTTTTTTGGTTAGGTAAAAACAGTTTAAAAGAAGAGGCAATGGAAAAACCACTCACAGAGAAGTGGGTGACACTCTCAGAAAAAAAAAAAAAAAAAGCAAGGGAGAAACACAAATTGTGAGCAAAACCGGAAAAATATGATGGGATATAAGACCGGTTGGCTGGGATTTTTTGTTTTCTTTCTCCTTTTTTTTTGCGTTTGTCAAAAACAAAACTCTGAGACTTAGATTTGGTACTACAGATTAATTTTTGAAGGACAAGAAAATGGAACGTGGGTACCCCCCCCCCCATCCCTACTCACCACCTGATTTATTTTAAAAGCACAATTCTGGATACAGAATAACACTATTTCTTACATTAATATATATATATATATATATATATATATATATATATATATATATATGAATCATCTTTGTTACAAGAATCATACTTAAAATTCAAAACAGAGAGAGAAAAAATGTGACCCGTTGGCTCACCCAGCGAGGTTTGAATCAAGCAAAATGAGTTTGCAACGCCAGTTAAATTCTGAATAATGGTAAAAAAAATAAAAAGTTAACTTATTTTTCCAAAATTAGATGTTATTTTTTATTTTACATTATTTTTTTTACCAAAACCGTTATTTTCAGAATTTACAGAAAACATTATTTTTTGCAGAACTTCGAATTAATCACCCTATCTCGATCGCCCCCCCCCAAAAAAAAACTGCCCATAAAAAAATTAACTGTCTATGATAAGTTATATTAAATATATATCTATATGTTTCTAAATTTTTAGATGAGAATCGATAATTTGTATTATTCAGACTACTCTTCTAACCGATCGCCGTGGAGACGAGTGGAGTGATAGGCCCCTGCCACGCGGGACTCCCTCAACAGCCTTGGTTTATTAATGACGTGCCACACCAGAGACCATCGTGAATTGACTTGGTTTTACGAGCACCTCTCCATTGCCACCATTGGAGGAAACGCATTGAGCCTGCTCTTGGCCTGCCAACCCAGCAGGGCATTTAATGAAACTTCCTGATGTTCCGAATATAGGCTTTTTAAATTTGGTGGTTGAAAAAGATTTTCATGAACTTTGAAATTCAACTCAATTCTCATCTTGGGTTTTATTTTCACAACGTTTCGGCCGATGGAACCTCCAACCTATTTCAGGTGCATCCTTTCGAACTTGGGAATCTTTATATCGAACTCGATGAAAGTAGATTGTTCTCGTTCCGTCAGCCATGACTATTACTACTATTGTTGTGGCCTGCTTCACAGGTCGCCATTCCATTTTAGTAACAGAACCGGAAGTTCTTGAACAGATCATACATAGTTTCTACATTTCATTTGTCCAGCCCCGGACAAACCTGCCCTTTTCAGGACAACTCACTTTCTACACTTTTGTGTGATTCAACTTGTTCTTTTCAGGACAACCTCTGCTCCAGTCTGCGCAGCGGTCATCCAACTTCGATTGACCAGACGTGTTGAGCTGCTTCTTCAAACTCAGCAACGTTCACATTCGACTCCCAACATTGGAGAGCTAACCTCGATCGAGCAGACCTGCCGAGCTGTTTTTCCTAAATTTAGTGACATCCACGTTTGACCAGCAATGTTGTAAAACTAATCTTGACTGACGAGGCTTACCAGGCCATCCCTCCAGCCTCAGCAACATCCATGTTCGACCACCAACGTTGGTAACTCCTCCAGACTGTCGGGACTAACCAAAAATTGTGCCCAACTAGTAATAAAAAAGTGACAATGTACAGGCTCGAACCTAAAACCTACTCGATACCTGGCCAACTAGTATGTTAGACACAAAGGAAAAATATTTATCCAATGTTCTTTGCACTGCAACAAAGATTCACCAAATCCTCTATTCTTCCGCCACGATTCGCACACTTGAAATCTCTGAATCTCTGTGGGGAAAATAGTACCAGTTTATCTGCACATGCACGACTTGTAGCAGCAACTTTAATTACAGCATTCACTGCACATGAAACCAGCGAAACAACTTCCACATTTTCAGCATTCAGTTGAACTAACTAGCACCGCCGAATAACGGTACTACTAGGCTCTTCACGTGCACATACACAAACTCTGACATTATCACGAGTACGAACTCGTAGGCACATCCATAAAAACTCTGTCTCTCACGAGCACCAATTCGCACACACAGACACAATTACTCTCAACGTTTCATTTAAATAAATACCTTTGAATTACATGTCATTGTCTTATTGTTTTTATCTTTGATTATTATCATATATTGTTGAGTGATCTTACGAGACCACCGCGATAAGTCACAGACACACCTTGTCAACCCTTCCTGTGACGCCAGCAGCTGAAGCAAATCTTTTTATTATCACCTGTACTTTACGGTGCAAAAAAACTGTTTTTTTTTGTGTTTTTTTTGTTGCTATTTGCACATGTAACTCCAACCTTTTTGTTGCTATTTGCACATGTAACTCCAATCTTTTTTTTGCTATTTGCACATGTAACTCCAATCTTTTTTTTGCTATTTGCACATGTAACTCCAACCTTTTTTTTGCTATTTGCACATGTAACTCCCATCTTTTTTTGGCGTTGCCCTATTTCTCTTGTGTCTCTAACAACTTGTAAGACCGGTCACCATCGCTGACCCCTACAAAACTACTATGCAGATTGTCGTAAGTGGGTCATATTTATTTTTTTCTTATAAAAAAAAGTCTCCAAGGGAGCATGAAAGCCAACCATGCCCTGGGCATTATTTTTATCTCTGATTTTATTAGATTTAAACTCTAAAAGACACACAATTATATACTTATGTACTTAGACTTAGGTGCTCCCATGTCCTGAACGTATGAGGCAGTCAAAGTGATCCATCGCATTCATAAGAATTGCAATTTGGGAAACTTTTAATTGTTTTCGTAGCAAGAATATTTTACAGGGACAGGTCGCTATCCTGAAGCCAAAGAACTAACATTTACAAAGAAAATTGTACGCGGAGAAGTCTCCGGTAAATATTTACAACCTCGTTTTCAAAGTGAGGCGAAAATTTCAACCACGTCACCATGCCATTGTTTTTAATTTTTTATTTTTTAAATGCAATACACCAACAACTTTTGGCTGTTCAGAGCCACGAAAAGATCCACTTTCTTGTCAATTATATAGATGAACAAAATTGGAGCAGATTTTGATCATTATGACCCTCACCCCTAATGGGGGCATTGCGAAACCCCCGCCGTCCAATGGATTTGAATCTTTATTTTCACACGCTTTTTTCCTTAGTCTACTGAAATACTCGTGATGAGTATATCTCGAGAGTTTAAATGATCATTGGTTACAGGTATGGCCATGAGCATTGTTAAATATTGCTTGGTTCGTCACGTAGTAATGATTTGGTTAAATTATGTTCATAGAAAGATTTAAACGTAAACAGGATGTATCATAGATTAGTGGTCAGCAGAGTTCAGGGGGTTTATTTTGGGGGCCAATCGGCTAGCATGGAGACTAAAACTTAGCAGAAATGATGTCGGTCAATGGATGTGAGAAGAAAAATCAGTCAGTCTGGACGTCCTGAGATGGGCATTCTACTAGTGTGTGTATATATATATATATATATATATATATATATATATCAGGACCGGCGACACAGTTATATAAGTGGGGGGCTCTTCTAAAAAGTGGGGGGGCCCGGTTAAACACATGCATATATAACTTCATTATTGATGACCGTAAAGTGGGGAGGGGGGCAAGTAAAAAAGGGGGGCTCACCCCCCCCCCCCTGCCCCCCCCGGTGCCGCCGTCCATGTATATATATATATATATATATGTAATGATTTCTATGTATATATATGTATATACAAATGTATATATATATATAAATGTATATATATATATATATATATATATATGTATATACAAATATATATATATATGTATATACAAATATATATCTATATATGTATATACAAATATATATCTACATGTATATACAAATATATATCTACATGTATATACAAACATATATATATATATATGATTATTTTTATTCATACAGACATGTACAAATCTGCGACGCTGGCATATTGATGTTATCAATCTAACAGCTGTTAAGAATTGAGATCTCATCAGGCAGAATTAGAATCCGATCTTTACCTCAGATCATATTTGAGAATAATATATATATATATATACATATATATATATACATATATATATATATATATACATATATATACATATATATATACATATATATATATATGTATATATATATATATATATATCTGAATATGACAAACAACTTCTGTCTAGATATCCTTGTTATAATCCTTAACGAATCTGGGTCTTTGTCTTTGTTCATCGAGGCACATTCCGTTGAAGTATTCGCAAAACAAGCACAAGGATGCAATATTGTGGCGATGGGACAGGGGTTGGAGCTTGTTGGATAGTGAGGGACCTCTTGTATTAGATACTCTGTTTTGGATCTTGTCTGAGAGGGAGAGACTAGTGGATGCTGCACCAGCCCAGATGTGACAACAATACTCCATGCATGGGTGGATGGTGGCTTTGCAGAGATATAGGATACTGTCAGGTGCGAGAAGTTTTCTAGCCTGGTAGAGGGAGCCCACTTTATTTGCAGCAGACTTGGCAATGTCTTCTATGTATTTGTTCCAATTCATGTTACCTGTGAAGGTTAGGTCGAAGAGTTTGAACGTTGGACTCTTGGGTATGGTTTTATTTGCCATGGCAATTGGTGGTGCGTGCGTATGTGTGTGTGAGTATATTTATGGATGGGTGTGCATGTATATCAGCTTGTGTGTGTGCTAGCATGCGTATGTGTGTGCATGAGTATATTCATGGATGTATGTGTATGTTTATCAGCGTTTACATGTATGCATATAGAAACCTAATGAACCTCTGAAGGATTTCTTATTTCCTTAAGCAAAAACAATGCCAATTTGCAATTCAAAAACGTCTTCTCGAATCTTCTTTGCAAATTAGAATTTACGATTATGCAAATTTTTCGTTTTCGGCCCAAATTGGCAGAAATGTTTCATTTTTTCAACTCTTCAATTTTCAGGCAACAACCATTTTTTTAATTTTTTTATTTTAATTTTTATCCTTTCGATGTGTCCTCAAATCTCTCCAAAGGCTCCGTCCGTTGGTCCCTCTTCGGTCTGAAATAGATTTATCATCGCTCGACACATATAATTTGTTATTGTGTTGTCTCTTAAATTCCGGAATCTCTGTTTTTGAATATCTTCTCAACTAAACGATTAAAAAGCTTTTGACAACTTGTTTAAAAAAATATATTACTCTATTAACAAATAAATTCAAGTATTTAATAGTTTTTGAAATCAGTCAATTGGATGGATGCATTTTATTTTATCAAGCATTTTTATTTTTTCTTCATTTGTCATTTCTTTTTATTTCATTTTTCTTTTCTTCTTTTTTCTGTTCTTCTAATTTTCATTATTTCTCATTTTTTCTTTTTTCTTCTTTTTTTCTCATTTTTTTCTTCTTTTTCTTTCCTTCTTTTTTGTTTCATTTGTTCTTATTTTTCCTTCTTTTTCTTCTTCTTTTCATTTTAATTTATTTTTCATTTCTTCTTCTTCAACTTTCCTTCTTCTCCTTCTCATTTTTTCTTTTTCTTTTATTTCTTTTTACATTTCCCCCCTTCCATTTTCTTCTATTTTTACTTCCCTTTTATTTCTTATTTCTTTCTTCTTCTTTCCTTCTCTCTCTTGTCTTTCTTCTTTCCATTTTTTTCTATCCATTTTCTCTCTCCTGATTTCCTTCTCTCTCAAACCACGAACCTCCATTTTCCTTTCTTTCCCCTTTTCTTCAATTCCCTTAAGGAGAAAGACAACACAAATATGAAAAAAAGACGCCATTTTGACATGCAAGAAATTCCCAGACTATAATTGCCAGTCTGCGAAAGTCATTACCAAATTTACAAACCAAGGAATTTATGTAAACTAACTTAAAAGTACATATTCACCCTCCCTCTCATATTTTTTTCTTCTTAAAGCAATTATTTTCACAAAAGTTTTGTAAAATTACTTGTTTTTTTTCTTCTTACGACATTTTATTAAATGTGTCGACACATTGCAATAAGAAGCTTCGTCTGTCTTTTTGCCCGTTGGACCTTCCGTCTGTCTGCCCCACATAACTTTGAAATAGCATTTCTATCTGTCTCTCCAAACGCTATTTCAAACTTGAGCATGACAGACCAACAGAAATGTTATCTCAAACGTAATCATAACAGCCTGACGAAAATGCTATTCTAAAGTTAAGTATGACAGACTAACGAAAATCATATTTCGAATTTGAGCATGACAGACCAACGAAAATGCTATTTCAAACTTAAGCATGACAGACCAACGAAAATGCTATTTCAAACTTAAGCATGACAGACCAACGAAAATGCTATTTCAAACTTACGCATGACAGACCAACGAAAATGCTATTTCAAACTTAAGCATGACAGACCAACGAAAATGCTATTTCAAACTTAAGCATGACAGACCAACAAAAATGTTATTTCAAACTTAAGCATGACAGACCAACGAAAATGCTATTTCAAACTTAAGCATGACAGACCAACGAAAATGCTATTTCAAACTTAAGCATGACAGACCAACAAAAATGTTATTTCAAACTTAAGCATGTCAGACCTATGAATATGCTATAGGGTGTTTTGCAAAAAATTAAATCGATGAAATCGTTAATAAAATTCACAATCCTTTCTACAATGCAACCATATTTGATACAAAATAAACTTCTGTCTATACCTGACTTGTCCACCAAGTTTCTGTCCTGAATGTCCAACAGTTTTTCTTTTATTGACATTCAATGATAAGCACACCTGGATACGACATGCAAAATGGTCAATAACTTTGACGCACTTCTTTATTGGCACCGCCCTGATTTTGGTTGTAATGGAAGTCTTCAGTTCAGGAATAGTCTGGGGATTGTTTTGATAGACATTATCTTTGGGATAACCCCACATATAAAATCAGGGGGGGGGCGTTAAGGTTCGGTGAATGTGAAGCCCATTCAGGATCACAACACTATACTTATGAGACGATCACCAAAGTAGCCTGCTATATCATTGAACAATGATAAAACAAAGACTCTTGGACATTCGTGACTGAAACTTGGTGGACAAGACAGGCATTGACTGAGGTTTATTTTGTACCAAATATGGTTGAATTGCAGAAAGGATTGTGAATTTTATTAACGATTCAATGGGTGGCATTTTTTTGGGGGGAGAGGACCATCTTGCAGTTTATTAACAAATGGCGAAGAATTGTTTCATCCCATTAAAACCACTGTTCACCCCCCCCCCTCGGTCTTCTCAGAACTTCTTAACCCCCCCCCCCTAGGTCGTGCCCAGTATTGGTAAAGGCAGAGGTACACATTTGTAGCATATCATTGAATGATGATAAAACAAAGACTGTTGGATATTCACGACTGAAACTTGGTGGACAAGTCAGGCAAGTTTATTTGTACCAAATATGGTTGGATTGCAGAAAGGATTATGAATTTTATTAACGATTCCATGGACGACATTTTTTTGGGGTGGGGGAGGGGTAATCCTGTATTTCAATCCTATGCGTGACAGACTAACGGAAATAATATTTCAAACAGATCAAATAAAATTTCTGCTTTTAAATAGCTTTGAAACTCTTGAGTCAATCTAACCCAAATTGTCGGCTATTGGTCAAGACTGTTATCGGAAGAGGCACACCAATTTTCATAAAGCGTGACAATATACGTTTTTAAATAAACAATTTATAGATGACTAATAACAGTACGCAAATAAACCAGGTGTAAGAAGGAAAACTGAAAAAAAACAAACAAGGCGAGCTATAAAAATTTCAAAAAATCTTTTAACAGTATGCAAATATACCAGTTGTAAGAAAAAAAAACTGAAAAACAGAACAAGGCGAGCTATAAAAATTTCAAAAAATCTTTTTAATCTTACTTACAGTTTAAACTTCGTTCACTAGAGTTGTATGCGTGAAGCCGGAATATCACAATATTTCGAGGAAATTTCCCCCTTCTCAAGTGTTTCTATTTCTTTATCGCAGCTTACTCTCTGTCTCATGTTTTTTTTTAACTATTAAGATTTATAGAACAAAATTAAGCCCGAGAGACCGAAAAAAGATAGCAACGCACCTCGAAAGAGAAAATAAGGTAAAAAGAAACCTTTTTCTAAAGGAAGTAAAATGGCAGACGGTCTCTGAAAAGCCAATGAAAACATCTAAAAGAATATTACAATATTTCGAGGCAATCCTCCCCTTTTCAAGTGTTTCCATTTCCTTTATTTCGAGTTAATCGCTGTTTCATAGTTTTTTTTTTAACTAAGCTTTATAGAAAAAGGTTAAGCACGACAGACTGACTGACCAACAGAAAAAAGTCGCTCCTAGATAGCAACACGTTTAGAAAGAAAACAGAAGGAGAGAATGTGAAAAAAAAAACATTTTTGTAAAGGCAGTAAAATGGCAGATGGTCTCTGAGAATCTAATGAAAATATCAAATGATGCAATGATAATAAAAGACATTTATTCCACCATCTTTGATTTACCGAAATGAGGCAATGTTTTCGGGCCAAAGCTCCAGATTTAGGAATCATAATATTTTCATAATTTTGCACGCATGTGTCCCTATGTGTGTGTGTGTGTGTGTGTGTGTGTGCATGTGTCCCTATGTGTGTGTGTGGGTGTGTGCATGTGTCCCTATGTGTATGTGTGTGCATGTGTCCCTATGTGTGTGTGGGTGTGTGTGCATGTGTCCCTATGTGTGTGTGTGTGTGTGCATGTGTCCCTATGTGTGTGTGTGTGCCTATGTGTGTGTGTGTGCATGTGTGTCCCTATGTGTGTGTGTGGGGTGTGTGTGCATGTGTCCCTATGTGTGTGTGTGTGTGTGTGTGTGCATGTGTCCCTATGTGTGTGTGTGGGGTGTGTGTGCATGTGTCCCTATGTGTGTGCGTGCCTATGTGTGTGTGTGTGCCTGTGTGCATGTGTCCCTATGTGTGTGTGTGTGTGCATGTGTCCCTATGTGTGTGTGTGTGTGTGTGTGTGTGTGTGTGTGTGTGGGTATGTGTGTGTAAAAAACGAATCCTAGCAACAGAATCAAGTCGGTCAAAAACGTAGTATCATGCAAATTCATACGAATTTGCGTTTTACTATCTGACAGCCAAGAATGATTAATATTTTTTTTTTTAACTATTAGCTCATCACGTAACAAGGTGAAGAGCCACTCGAGGATAACGGGTCAATGAGACGAAATGATGCGGAACACTATGAGAGTACTCACCTTGATCAATGGTATGGACTACGTTTGGTTACTTATGGGGTGGCTTAAGACAAGAATTTGTTGACATTCGATTTGAAGACGACCATGTTGTAACCAGCAGGGAAACAGTCCCGCAGTAACGTGTTGCAAAGAACTTCTGTCTTTTTTTTGCTCCAAAATATAACTTTTTTTTATAAACAAACTGAACACAGGAGAAAAAAAATAAGAAAGAGATTGAATCTCTTGTTTTTTTTTTTCTTTCTCCAGTGTTTAATTTGTTTTTCCATTTTGTCTTTCACTAAATTTTGTCTCCACGACATTTCATTTTATGACATATTGTGTATTTTACTATCATATGTGTGTGTGTATGTGTGTGATATTATGCCCCCCCCCCCCTACAGCCAAGATCCCGGAAAATGTTAGAGAAATGATTCAAAACAAGAAAAAGTGATCAGGAAGTGAGATAAGTTTACAGGTGATATTCTATTGAACTACTCAGACTGAATGGCGCCCTGACTATTAGGTGTTAGCTTCTTTTGGGTGGCCGGGGGAATTGATCTGAGAAAAAGACGTCTGTAGTTAGTTCCGGTGACTAAGAAAAAGACCGGACATCTAGGCATTCCGGTCGAAAGTAGATATATTGAGAAGATGGAGCAGACGAGAGTCGGTTAGAGTTTGTCAGCGATTAGATCCAAGTGGACCAGCAGATCGGGTTAAGCTGAGTAGATGACTTTGAGCGAACAACAATGATGGTCAAAACAAGAAAGTATGAACGGGTTAACTATAAAAACAATCATAAAATGTAAATCCATGTAATTAAATTGGAGACGACGAAGTTGTAATCAGCAGGGAAGCAGTCTCGTGGTAATGTGTGCCACTGATGGGAATCCCTTAGTGTGTGTGGACTGAGTTCATAGCAGGCAATGTAAGTCATTCGCTGACCTCAAAAGTCACATTTGTTTGCGTCACCAATGAGTCGTTCACTGGTAACATCGGATGACCGCAAACAACCAGTAAAAGTCAGCCATTTTTTACATCACGAGCTGTCCTTACCCGGCGTTGCCCGGGATGCAGTGAAGTCATTTTGTTTTTAATTTTTATTTGTTTGCACATAAGGTAGACAGCTCCTATTATATTTGTTAATCTAAAATATAAGTTATCCCCCTTGCTGATTTTATTTTTATTTTTAGGCGATTATTTAAAAATGTTCCATATTAGCCGCAGGGATTCGTCGAAGTCTGAAAATGAGGAAATTAAGAAAAAACAATTTTAAAAAAAAATTATGGTAATGGTTTTCTTTTTTTTCTTTTTGTCATTAAAATATAATTTAAAAGTATATATGCTCTGAACCTTGTAACACAACCTCATTGAGCTTGCAATTTGAAACAATTTCGGGGATTATAAAGAGTGTATAACTAAATATATATTTTTATAAAAACTCTCTCTCTATATATATATATATATATATATATACATATATATATATATTTAATGATATTTTACCCCAAACAAGAAAGGACGCCACTGTAGACGTAAGGGGCTGCTGAGAATTAGGGAGTAGGTTTAGGGTGTCATTCTAAGTTGGGAACTGTGCAGCGAGATGTCTGTTTACATTAGTTTTAAACCTCTGCATGTCGGTACTGTCGAGGAAACAGGGGGCAGGGAGGGAGTTCCAGAGGCCAGCAGCACGAGGAAAAAAGCTATTGGAGTAGAAGGCTCTCCGGCATCTGGGGACCTCCAAAGTGAATGGATGGTGTTTAGCTGATTATATATATATATATACTTATGTGTGTGTGTGTGTTGCTTGTTCAACACTTCAAACTATCCATGCAGCAGCCTGAAAGCGTAGTGGCCCAGAGGTTTCCAATGTTTGTCTCTTAAGTGTTTTCATATCCAACCTCTTGAGAAAGATAACTTTCAATTCTCACCCACTGAAAGACCCCTTCTTCACTACAAAAATAATAAGCGTGGAATGCATGCTGAGAGAAGAAAAAATATCATATTCTCACAAAACGCACAATTTTATGCCTTAGTTTTGTACAAGAGTTTTGGTCTAGAAGGTATTTATCTTAATCTCCGAAAAAGATCTCTAAAACTATGTACAATACTCATCTCTCTCATATATATATATATATATATATATATATATATATATATATAACTTTGAAATTTTAGAATCAGTTAACATGACGCGAGATTTTGTAAAACAAATGAAATATTTATTGAATCATTTTTTTAATCCAAATTTTGGGTTTTAAAAACCTTATTCATGGTACAGACAATATTTTCCCTTTTTTTCTCTTTTCTTTCTCTCTTTTTTTCATAGTCGAAGTCTTGGCCGAAGATCGATCTATGAAGATATTGTTTTTTTTGTGTGTGTGTCCGATCTGTAGCGGAGCACACTGAAACGCATGTGTACGATAATGAGATTTAAATCTTACTACAGCTTAGAAACGCCGTTGAAACGATAACGTTGAAATGTTAGAATCAGTTAACATGACGCGAGATTTTATTAAACAAATGAAATATTTATACAATCATTTTTTAAATCCAAATTTTCGGTTTTAAAATTTCCCCAACTAGACAGACTATATTTTGATAACCTTTTTATGCACACACTTTTACTTTCCATTACTTTATATTGTTTCTTAAATTTTGTCAAATTTGGAATTTAGCTATTCCCCTGCCAACTTATCCATCTATGTAATTCCTCTGATGATATGATTTTAATTTTTGAAAAGCCTAGCTTAAGGAAAGAAAAATAAAGGTGTTTTTTTTTTATCGAGTACACCTTGCATCGAACAATCGAAGTTGAAATAGATTTGTCATTCGCACATCTTTATCTCTCTTCCTTCATTTATCTTATATATAATACATATATTATATAATACATATATTATATAATACATATATTATACATATACTATAATATATGTGTGTGTGTGTATAATACATATATTATACATATACTATATGTGTGTGTGTGTGTGTATAATACATATATTATACATATACTATAATATATATGTGTGTGTGTGTGTGTGTATAATACATATAATATATAATTGTCAGCTTAATAGTCTTTAAATAAATGTTTTAAATCGTAACAATTAGATGAAAAAATATTCGCATCTTAAACGTGGTTTCCGAAGGCATTTTGTCTGTTTTTCAAACTTTTAAATTTCTTAAAAGATGCTTCTAAGAATTTTGACCAATTTTATTATTCTACAAGTGACCCTAAAAAGTTGATAGAAATCGATGTTCCTTCACCGTTCAAATAACATCTGACCGTCGCTTTAACAAGATCTCGAAGAAAGGACCCTACTAATTACGAAAAAATAAGAATAAAGCTTAAACCTTTTTGTTGTGAAACAAACTCTCTTTCCCTGAAGATGGACATGCTATTGTCCGAAATTAATAAGACAAAAAAGTCAAGATAAAGAAATGAACTGATTTTTAAAAAAATATATATTCGCATCTTAAACGTGGTCTATAAAGGCATTTTGTCTGGGTTTTTTTTTAAGTTTTAATTAGATGCGTATTAAAATGACATTAAAATGAAAAGAATGCAAATAGTTTCGATGAGACAACAGAATTCGATTTTAAACAATTTATTTTAAAATTGATATTTTTTTTTTTACCTTAGCGACACCAGTAATTGCATTTCATCTTTGGTGATCGGACGATCTCATTTTTTTAATGGGTGTGGAAGGTTATATAACTTACGTACAAACGTGAATTAGCGTATTATTATGTTAGGTACGTGCAAAAATGGCGTCTTCTTGTACGGACTATGCTTATTAAAAAGGGCTTATCATTAATTATTTAATTAGTTTCCGTGTAAACTTTGATTGTGTTTGAAAGATAAAAGCCTAAACTTAATCTCTAAACGAAAAAAACTGCATATTTACGTGTGAAAAATAAATTATAATGAAATATGTAATCACGGCGACTAAAAAATTCAGCGAATTTTGAACTTTGAAAAAATTACTTGTAAAAATCCCTTGAAAGATAAATATAAGTTTTTGGGAACTTTTTCAAAGATAATTATTAAATTAAAGTCATAAGATACTGAATTAAACCCCAAAAATTCCCACGTTTTACTAAAAATTAGCAAAATTATCCCCCAAAAGGCATAAATTCGTAAAATCCGCTATCACTTAACCGGTAAACCAATTGACTATCGCTATGCAAAATATATGGAAGACAAAAATGTCATAATTTATCATTTTTAACTTTATATATAAAAATGGTTTTGTAATAGTTTATAGAAGTTGAAAAATTATTATCCATTAATTTCTTTATTCTTTTTTAAGGTTATAAGCAAATTTAAGTACTCTTATTTTGTTATAATAAAAAGGAAATGCTTATTTAATTAAAATATTTGTGAGTGTACGCAATTAAGATCTTATTTTATTTGTAACTAAAAAGGTTCATATTTAAATTGGTAATTAGTTTTTAATTTCGTAATACTCCGAAATTATTGATGACGTCTGTTTACCAATGTTTTTCTTTAGAATTTGAAATAAAACTTTTTTTTAAATGTTAAACATTATTTTTACGTTACGAACTGCGTCAATTTTATCAATTTTTTTTTCATTTAAAACTTTTGTTACTCGATTTATTCTTAACGTGTCGTAACGATAAATTACATTGATTCTTTTTAAAATAAAGTGTTTTTTTTTATAATTTTAAGTGTGAAACAGTAAATTAAAGTCAATGACTACACTGACAATTTATTCATTGAAAAAAAAAAGTTAAAACAATTATTTATTGATAAACAGAATTCAATTTTGAAAGAAAATGTCATGTTTGAATTCTCTTTATTTATTAATAAATAATTTTTTAACTTCTTAAATATTTATTAATGAAAAAGACAAAACAAATACAAATCTTTCCAAATAATTGACGATGAATTGTAAAATTAACGAAATTGTTGAATCTCTAAAAATAAAAATTTGAGGGCGGTGTAAAAGCGAGTGCTTGTTGGAAGGTTAATCCCAGCTGGTTATTACAGAACGGGCCTACCATACCAATCAAAGTGAATCGTTAGTAGAAATTATCCAATTTTTAAAATTCTTTTTTTAGTGAAGTTCCTGGGTCTCAAATTTGTTCATTTTTGGTTTATTTTCAAGATTATAAAAAAATATTCTTGCGCTGATGATGCCACGTTTATGTATGAAAGGGAAATATAATTATGTCGCATTTTTTTTTATTTTTCCAGAAACTCTAATCATTAAAATCACATGAAATATTTTTTGCAATTATATTATTTTTTTGGTGAAAATATTGATTAAACAATGCTTTATTCAATAATAACATCGCTAATTCCAAAAATTAATTTTTCTTCGAGTTATAGTGATTTTGTTAACACGGTATTTAGGGGCCTTTTTCGTAATATATAAAAAATATTTATAAACATTTTTTTTAATTGTTAACATCTACAATGCTTTATTTTCATAAAAAACAAAAAACAATTAATGCATTTTTTTTATTAATATATAAAAATATAACTTTAGTAAAGGTGTATTTTGTTTTAAAAAAAATAATACATTTTCACTAAGATTAAAAAAAATAATGGTTTCATTATATTCCGTGATTGTTGATGAATAAATATTGAAAATTTCATTAAAATTGGTTGATTTCCTGAATTTTAGTGAATTTTTAAGTGAAGGGGGGATCAAAATGTTTTTACATTTGGGGAATCGGCCATTGATTTTGCACGTACCTATATTATGTAGATCAATTTACAAAACCCCATTCCTTATTTGGTCTTGACAAAAACAATCATAACTTTTGTTTCATTAAAAAAAAAAAAAAAAATTTTTGTTGACAAATAAAAAAAAAAGTTTTTCCACGAGGGAATAAAAATGTGGCAAAGCGGTCGTTGCATTCGGCGCTCTGTTACTCGGAAGCGGGGAAAACCGATTCATGCGTTTCATATTAATTACAGTTTCTGGTCAAATTTCCAAGTATCAACCAAATAACACGTGTTTCTCATTAAAACTCTAAAATATACACATATTGAATAGAAATTCAAACTATTGCTTAAAAAATATCTCTTCTCCCAGGCATATCCTCCACTTCTACAATGGAGAGCAGTGTATATTTACCCGTGTGTATATATCTGATCCATCAGGGATCCATCATCAGTAGCTAGTCTTAGCACCACTGACCTTCACTGATACTCACCTCTGATCATGGATCTTGACGGATCAGCATTTTTAAATGTTGCCACTTAACGTAATGCGATGCAACTCCGGCGTCGCTGGTTTAAATCGTCAACGTCTATCCTGGAACAAAAACGTTCTATGCACGTTTCTCAGCCGTTTTTTTTTTTTTAATTCTCTTTTTTCTCCAGCTTTTTTGGTCATTTGCTTTTGACACCTGAGAATGATTCGACGATGAATCGAAAACGTTCGTGAAACCTATGGGACATTTATTAATTTTTTTAATACAAAAAAAAGACCATCAGAAAAATTTAAAAAAAGGTATAATTAAACAGACGAATTCTGTTATTTTTAACAATGTTAGCATAAATAAGAAAATACTGCCTAAATACACACACATATATATATATATATATATATATATATATATGGCAATTAAGCTACACAGCTCTACTCACGTAATGAGCACTGTTGAAGTAAATATTGAAAATCGATACACGAAATAATAATAATAATAATAATAATTATATATATATATATATATATTATATATATATATGCTTAGGAATTTTTGAGATGAGGGTTGATAATTCGTATAATTTGGTATATCAGGACTACTGTAGTCAGCCATACCCGACTTTTCGATTTCTCCACGTATTACGGCTTTCCGGTATTCTTCGAGCCGAAATCCGTGGAGAAATTGAAAAGTCGGGTATGGCTGACCACATATGAAAGGAAAAGGGAAACCATCTACCCTTATGGGATGAAGTAAACATTATAGATAGAGAAGAACGGTGGAGAGTAAGACGACTCAAAGAAGCAGCGCATATGTTAGGCGACAATGACCTCCTAAGCAGACCTAGTATAGAATTCAATACAATATGGGAACGTATAATTATAAATGATAGATAAGTAGTAATCTATAATGATAAGTAGTTAGATCGAAACCAAGAATTGGTTTAAGGCTTCCAAAATGCATACTGGAATTGTCTGCAGTGGATATAGTACTAAGTAAAATTGAGTTCTAAATGACAGTCATCTGAAGGTTGAAGGTTCAATCCTCAGTGCGGGCGATACGAAGAATTGCGAATTACTGAAGACCTCTTCCCAATCATGGCAGATGGAACGAGAGCACGCTACCCCCGTGGATTTAATAAAGGGTTCCGTTCGAAATTCCGTCCAGATTCTCGAGTTCGACAAAGTACACCTGAAGAAGGCCGGAGGTTACATCGGCCGAAACGTTGTGATAAAACACCCAAGATGAGAACAGTAGTCCGAATTCTACGATATATATAATATTAATACTTAATTAAAGATAAGTGATGTATCGTTTAATAATAATAATCTATCGTAATAATAAAAAGCTCAATATATTGAATAGAGCAATAAATTCAGAAGATGAAAGATGAGAATAAAAAATTGTATAAATACAATATTTTGTTTTCTCATCTTCTGTATATGGATATATAGTAAGCTATGAAAATATATTTATGGTAATTAAGCTACACAGAGGCTCCCGCGTTTCATCTTCAGGCTAAAATGCCGGGGATGAAATGCGGGAGCTTCTGTGTAGCTTAATTGCCATAAATATATTTTCATAGCTTACTACCTAGCTTTACTTACGTATCGAGCACTGGTGAAGTAAATACTGAAAATTGATACATAAAAAATTATATATCTTTATAAAATTTTATGTGGATACATGAAATACTAATATATATATATATATATATATATATATATGAAGCAATCCAACAAAAGATATAAGCGTCAACTAATATCTTATAATTAGTGAAACATCCGGATAAAAAACTGAAGCTCAATATACTGGATAGAGCATTAATATTATAATATAAAATGAAGTAATAAAATAAGGTGTCAATCAAATTTTATTAGAATTCAAAGTTCATAAGGACTTAAGGATGCTTTGCATGAACTTTGAATTCTAATAAAATTTGATTGACACCTTATTTTATTACTTCATTTTATATCATAATATATATATATATATATATATATATATATATATATATATATATATATATATATATATTGTTTTTGTGTGTATACTATTGTCAGCAAAAAAATACAGCTTGGATTTTTTCTTTGTTTTTTTTTTTAAGAAAAGCAAAATATTTATTATTTAGATTATTTGGACAACTCATTTTGGATGTTATTCTCACAACGTTTTGGCCGATGTAACCTCCAATCATCTTGCCTTGCCTCTGTGCTTTATACTGCTCGGACTCACATTTACTTTGCTTAGTCATTTCATCAGCATTCTTATACGGAGAGAGCTTTATTACATTTTGAACTGTTTAACTGCTATATGAATTACATTTTGAATTGCCCACCGGTATACTGTAAGTTGAAACCCCACTTTCTCATAAACTGATATTGTGTATTTAAATGTATTCTTTGCTCGTCGGTTAGATATATTCTTTACATCTATTTTCCCACATTAGATTTTGATATGTTGTTTCATATTTCTTTCCTGTAAATAAATATTTGTATTTGAATTTTAAACTTGGTTGTCTTATGTTATTTCACACTTGTTTGTTGGTTGCTTTCCCTTTACTTTCACCGGTGTTTTGAATTGGAAAACCCACCCCCTGTGTTCTTTTGTTGTTATTTACATCGTAACCCTGGGACCTCGACTTTTATTTTATCTTGTTTTATTGTTGCGTAAAAGCTTTCTAGTCCTGACGAAAGTGGAGCGAAACAATATTGTTAGGGGAGTTTATTTCCCAAACCTTTATTATTAACAGTCAGAGGTAATAAAGGAAAGAAAAAAAAAAAAGATTGGAATAGTCCATTATAAACATAGGGGAATATCACCACAAGCAGTAATACTACTTAATCTTCAGTTGGAGAGAGAGAGAGAGAGAGAGAGGGACGGAGATATAGAGACTAATTTTGTCTTATTTTTTTATGCTTAACTGATTTTGAAAACTCATTATTTTCCGATTCAAACAATTTAACCTATGTTCCATAGGTGAACCAACGGCTGAATTTTTTTCTAGTATATTTTTAAATCGTGGCCACCGCTCGCATCGACTCTGTACCACGCCTGGATATTTCAGGCACGAGGGAATGTAGTAGACCAAAAAAGACCCGACTTAAGTGCATAAGAAGTGATATACTTACATGCAACCTGACCGATGATCGGACTGCATGGAAAGTAGGCGTGAGATGTTGCCTGTCCAACACCCTAAATACCAAAACAGCATGATGATGATGATGATGACGTCAAACTGCATTGCCTCTTTACGTTTCTTAGTGTTTATTTGATGATGCATAGCCAAATCCTCATAAGAAATTTTTTTTATTGGTATTTGTTACTAGCCATAAAGCCCACGTGCCATCCTTTTTTGGCTACACCCCACAATAAATGTAATGTTATATGGTACTAATAAGCCATTTGTAATGTGACACTATGCGTTGTATTCACAGGTGGGTAAGCCGGGGTCCACGCGTGTCGCATTTGTTCTGACCAGTTGCTTTGTCAATAGCTCTGCCTTTTCAGAGAAAGTGTGGGACGACAAATCGATGAGTTTGCTGAAATGAATGACTGAACAAGAACTGGACGAGACATTTGTGTGTTAGAAAAAATATAATTTATTTTTTAAATTCCATTTTATCAGCCATGCAATTCTACTTGATTTCCTCGCAACCAAGTTGGACTGCTGTAGTCTGTGTCAGCCTTTTAAAAACGCGTCTGTTGCATTCGGTGCCAGCTGCAAAATCGAAAAACTTTCTCGCAAAGAGAAAGAAAAGCTGTCATTCCAAAGACGCCCCTCCCAGTTCCCCCGGCACAAGCTGGATGCTTCAATATTTCAAAATTTATATGAGCCATAGTTACCTGTCAAGTATAGCTCATCTGTGTTTACCTCGATGCGCTCGATGACCTTCTTGATTATTTTAAAACAGGGTTGACGTTTCTCTCTCATTTTGTCAGAGCAATGCTGGGGAATCCTTTTGACCCTAACAGATTACCCATCGTCTAATCGACAGAAAACAGCCGTAGTCTTGTTAACACGTTGTGACTCAATGGGTAGTGACGTCTCTCTGTAAAAGTTGCAGTGGTAGTTGTCGTAGTAAAGATTGCAGAAGTCTGTAGGGTAACTACTAGAAGAAAAACATCAACAACATTCTTGCTCTATGACGTCATGTTTTGTTGGGTTATTCTTTTACGGGAGGTGGTTATGATGAAGTGAATAATGACGCCGACTGACGACAACTGGGTGTTCAAAGTCTGAATCCAGCCGATTCCATAACAGCACGGTCACATTGTTCCAGGTACTTACGGGAGGGACTGAGTTGACGTTTCCCTCTCGTTGTATGACTCATTGTGTCAGAGCAATGCGAGCTGGGGAATCCTTTTGACCCTAACAGATTACCCATCGTCTTATCAGCAGAAAACAGCCGTAGTCTTGTTAACACGTTGTGGCTCAATGGGTAGTGACGTCGTAGTAAAGATTGCAGAAGTTTGTCTGTCTTCATCTTTCTTTTGGTTCTGCAATAGGGTGACTATTAGAAGAAAAACATCAACAACATTCTTGCTCTATGACGTCATGTTTCGTTGCCTTATTCTTTTACGAGAGGCGGCTATGATGATAACGATGCCGACTGACGACAACTGGGTGTTCAAAGTCTGAATCCAGCCGATTCCATAACAACACGGTCACGTGGTCCCTCCCGTAAGTACCTGGAACAATCGGGGAAACTATTTCCAACAACGGTGTGCGATTCCGATTCATACGAATTTACCTTTTTTATTAATTTCTTTTACAGCTCTACAAAGTTACACGTAAGATTCTTCTCGCCCGCTCCCTTGGAGGGGGACTGAGACAGAGCTTCAAAAAAGACGTCCGAATCTTTTCAGCTCATCTGCCAAAGAGAAAGATTTCGCTATCTTCTTCTCTGCGTGTTACTTCAGACTTCCTGTCCATGACGTCATATCCTGACACGTAGCTCTAATTCTAATCTTTAACTTCTAATGGAAATTTCCAGCTTTTCTGCTTAATCTAATTTTATGTGGAAAATTCCGTTTGTAACATATCCACGACTAAACGTTGAAAATTTGTATATTTAGGCAGCAGTTTTTTTTTCTTTGATGCATCTCTGATTAAACAGAAGTGAAAGTTCCTGTTTGTTTTCTTTTTTGATCCAATTTTTCGATTTGGCGTCCCAACATTAGATCATGTTGTGCTCCAGCGTGAATAAGAACTTACCATATTTGCAAACGTTTTCGACTTTCGACTTGGATCAAATAAGGAACAGAACTTCCATTCCTGTTTACTCAAACATGCATCAAAGACCAAACCTGACAGTGTGTCGCATCCAGAAGGGGGGGGGGGTAAATAACAAATGCTTGTATGGGGAAACGAGGGAATATTTTCGTGCGCGTTACATAGACAGCTTGATCATTTTACCCGATCTCTCGCGAGAAATGGGGGATGAAAGTGACCCCCATGCAAATGCAAAATAGTTTCCTTTTCTGGAGATAATATCTTATGTTTATTGGCTCAGTGGTTTTAGGATCCTTTAAATGTAATGTGAATAAACATCTTGCTGCCCCGCTCCCCACCCAGGTTGGACCCCTGTAAATCTGCCCCGTCCCCATAGTAGTCCCTTACGTTCTAGTGGCAATGTGGCCCCTTCTTTGAACAGAAGTAAAAAAAGAAAAAAAAAAAAGAAAAAAAAAAGAAAAAAAAAGAAAAAAAAATGAAGAAAAAGAAAAAAAAAGAAGAAAAAAAAGAAAAAAAAAGAAAAAAAAAGAAGAAAAAAAAAGAAGAAAAAAAAAAGAAAAAAAAAGAAAAGAATTTTAAAAGCCGCCATTCGATCGTGCATCAAGTTTTGTTGACACATCTGGGCTGGTGCCCATAAATAACTGGGCTGGTGTCCATAATCATGAACTCTAATCTAACAGGTCCCTCACTATTCACCAAGCTCCAGCCCCTGTCCCATCGCCACAATGTTGCATACTTGTGCCTGTTTTACAAGTACTTCAATGGATTGTGCTCCGATGAACTTGCTGCTCTGGTGCCCCCTCGACATAAATACACTCAATCAACCCGACAATCAGCTAAATCCCATCCATTCACTGGGCTGGTGTACCAACAACTAGCCTCTCTCTCTTTCTCCCTCTCTCTCCCTCCCTCCCTCTCTCTCTCTCTCCTTCTATCTCTCTCCCTCCCTCTCTCCCTCTTTCTCTCTCTCTCTCTCCCTCCCTCTTTCTCCCTCCCTCCCTCTCTATCTCTCTCGGTCAGGGTGCAAAAAAGAAATTCTAACCTAATAGGTCCTGCACTGTCCGCCAAGTCCTAGTCTCTGTTCACATCAACACTGCGGCGATTTGACAAACATCTTGCTGGTCAACTCCCCGCCCAAGTTTTCCCCTTTATAAATCTGGCCCCTATCACAGTAACCCCTTACGTTTCAGCGACAACATGCCATGTTTGAGGTGAAAAAAAATTTATTAAAAAAAAAACAAAAACCATTCGTCATGGTTCACTTGTTTGTTCTTCGTGCTTTCGTCTCGTCGTTAATCCGTGTCCATCTTCCACGAAATAAGTACAAAATGGCGATTTTTTATGTCTCGCTCCACCTCCTCCTTAATCGGTTGAAAATATAACAACATTTCTTTTCATAGACTTTAATACATGCAAAGTACACCTTGCTATTTACACATCTGGGGAGGTGCCGCTCGGAGCGATCTTCCTTGCCTTGAGAGAGTACAAAATCTTCTCTTCCCTCGAACTCCCCTTTTCTCACAGAAGAGACGTTGTTAGTCTTTCTCTACTCTATCATTATTTCCATGGTAGATGCTCAACTGAGCTCCAATCTCCATTCTTGTCAATTACTCCCATAATTTTCTTGGCCTTCACCTGTAAAAACCGAACCTGCTACCTCAACTGTTCTACATTTACTAACCCAAAAACTCTCATCCATTCTTTCAACATTTTCATACCATCAAAGTCTCCTTTTCTCCCTCTACTGTCCAGATTTAATCTTCCTCTGAGGTCATCAGATCTGAGCCTGTCGTTAACACTCATATTACACATCCAGTGTATCATTCTCATCATTTCTCTCCATGCAACGCATGTCTTCAACCCATACATCATCACACTGCGTACACATGCCTGATAGACACAAAAATTGACTTCCTAATCTCGTGGGAGATTATCTCTTCACTTCCCGACAACCCCTTTTTCTCACAGGAGAGACGTTGCTAGTTTCTCCCTACTCTACCGATATTTCCATGTTAGGTGATCGACTGCGCTTCAAGATCTGCCCCCCCCCCCCCTGTAAAACCTTCTCAGCAAGAACTCGTCTGGCTACCAATATTGCAAAAAAAAACTCTCCTTTCTTCCTCTGTGTACCTAAAATCGAACAGAACTTCCATGAACAAAGTTTCTTTCCAAGAAATTCCCACCAGTGGAACACGTTACCGCATGGATGTTTCCTTATAGACTACAACATTGTCCAATGTCAACAAATATCTATAGAGTCGTCCTGTGAATTAATCATAGTCATCAATTTTTTCATAGTACTGTTCCATCATCTGATTGAAAATCTAATTAACCCTTATCCTTGAGTGGCTTTTGGCCTTGCTAGGTGGTGAAATATTAGTGTAGAAAAAATTGCAACTTTTGTAAGTTGATTAACAAATACAGAATACTTTGGTACTTTCGTTAGTTAACAAATACTAAAAAAAAAAAATACAAAATACAAAAACAAAAACAAATACAAATACAAAATATTAAAAAAAAATATATAAAAACAAAAACAAATATAAAAACAAAAACAAATATTAAAAAAAATAAAAATATAAAAACAAAAACAAATATAAAAACAAAAACAAATATAAAAAAATAAAAATATAAAAACAAAAACAAATATAAAAACAAATACAAAATATTAAAAAAAACAAATACAAAATACAAAAACAAATACAAAATACAAAAACAAATACCAAAATATTAAAAAACAAAAACAAATATAAAAACAAAAACAAATACCAAATACAAATCCATAAACTTGCAACATTGGTAAATTGATTAACAAATACAAAAGAGAAAAAAAAAACATTAAGGAAATAAAGATTTAAACTTTATTGTTTTGTAAACTGAAAAATTTGGTTAGTAAAAAATGGTTAAATAATTAAGAAAGTATCAAAGTGTAGCATTTAGTTAATTTTTTCTCTCTGTTCATTTTTTTTTAATACATACTCACTCTCTCTCTTTTTTCAGTTGTTAAATTTTTAACACTGGAAATTCTAATGTCTAGATTTCAAATCTTTGGTATAATTTTAATACTTGTTTTTTTTTTTAATATTTGATTAAAAAAGTTAGCCTTTAATGAGTAAAACGAAAATCTTTTTTAAAAAAAGTTAAAAGAAATTGTTTTACAGGGAAAAACATCAAAAAATAAATTTAAAGAAAAAGAATTTAGCCTAACGAGAAAAAAACGTAAAAAGAAAAATATTAAAGAAACAGACATTTTTCTTTTGAAAATTTGCAGAAATATTCAAATTAAAATTTAAAGTAAAAAAAACATTAAAGGAAGAAAAAATGTTTATGAAAAAATATGAGAACAATTTTTTGAAATAAAATTTAAAAAACAATTTTTTTTAGACAAAATACTTGTAAGCTTTTTTTTTTAATCAACAATTAAAAAAAAAAAATTTTCTTTTTTAGAAAAAAAAAGCCTTGAAAGCAGATCACTTTATCTTGCAGACAATTTCTAAAAGTAATTTCGTCTCCTATGGAATCACCAACTTGAGTTAACAGCATCACTTTGTTGGGGAGATAAATGAACAACAATCTGGCCCCTAAAGGGGGGGAAGCGTTTACTAAAAGTGCATTCGTCTTTGGTTATAATCAATTTAAGGGAGATATATATTGGGAAAAGAGAGAGGGGGAGGTATGGGGGAAGAGAGGGAGTCAGATAGAGAAATGAGGAAGACAGGGAGTGATATATGAGATGGGGAAAAAAATTATATATATATATATATATATATATATATATATATATATATATATATATTGGGGAACAGAGAGAAGGAGGTATGGGGAAAGAGAGGGAGTCAGATAGAGAAATGAGGAAGACGGAGTATGTGAGAGAAAGATATTGAGAAGAGAGGGTGGTATATATATATATATATATATATATATATATATATATATATATATATGAGAGGGAAAGGAAGGGAGAGAGAGAGAGTGTTTGAAAACATTTTTTTGTACAAACATTTTGTACAAAAAATAAAAAGATTAAAATTTCATTGAAAGAAACAGAAGCATAATTTATATATATATATATATATATATATATATATATATATATATATATATATTGTATATATAATTTGTATATACAATCTATAAGTAAAAAAGTCTCTAGTATAAGGTCAAAGTACATAAAGGCGAAATTCATGCATTGGTCAAATTCCTTGTTCTCCTATGGCGAAGTGAAATACTTTTGTTGCATGAAGGAAGTGATGCCAACCCAAACGGAATCTTTTAGAAAATATTTAAAAAAAAAACAAAAAACAAAACAAACAAAAAAAAAAACGCTTAAAAAAATCTAACTACAAATTTTTTCCACAAAGAGTTTCTGGGTTGTTGATGAGTGCCTTGATCCGGGCGTTTAACGGGAAAATTGATGCCCACCTGTTCAGGTGAAATTTACGTTTCCCGTCTTTGAAGAATTTTCGTTTGGTTAGCACCAGGACATTGGTTTCTAAAAGAAATTAAAAAAAAATTATTAAAATTAAAGAATCGAAATATAAAATATTTCAAAACTTGCATTAAGGAAAACACAAATATGTAAACAATTTTTTATATGTTTCGGATTTTTTTTTTGAGATGAGGATTTTTTTCTATATGTTTCGGATTTTCTATATGTTTCGGATTTTTTTTTTGAGATGAGGATTAATAAATTGGATTATTCGGACTATTGTTCTCATCTTGAATGTTATTCTCACAACGTTTGTTGCTTTTAGCATTTTTCACTCTTGAAAAAGCCCACACAACAGTTGGGCGAAACGTTGAGTTCTTAGGTCTTCCGCTGTTTCCTTTTTAATTCATACCGTCGGATTATTTTATCCTTTCATAACCTTCATTTGAATCATTCAGACTACTGTTCCAATCTTGGATGTTTTTCTCACAACGTTTCGGCTGATGTCACTTCCGACGTTCTTCAGGTGCGTCTCGTCAAACACGGGAATCTGTATAGAATTTTGAACGGGGGTACCTTTCATTTATTCCACGGGGGTACCTTGCTCTCGTTCTATCAGCCATGACCGGGTAGAAGTTTTAATTCGTAATTGTATTCTTAGTATTTGCCCAGACTGAGGATTGAACCTTTAACTTCCAGAAGACTTTCATTAAGAACATTATTACTAAGCACTTGTATCCGTTGTGCCACGAGTTCATCGTTGTGAGAATAACATCCAAGATGAGAACAGTAGTCTGAAGAATCGAAATAATACAAGTTAACTTCCAGTTTTTCATTTCAATTGTTTTAACACTATAAAATGAAATTAAAATAATGAAATAAAATGAAAATAATAAAATGAAAATAATTAAATAAAAATAAATAAATAAAATAAAAATAAAAATAATGAAGTAAAATAAAATAAAAATAATAAAATAAAATAAAATAAAAATAATGAAATAAAATAAAATAAAAATAATTAAATAAAATAAAAATAATGAAGTAAAATAAAATAAAATAAAAATAATAAAATAAAATTAAAATAATTAAATAAAATAAAAATAAATAAAATAAAATAATTAAATAAAATAAAATGAAAATAATGAAATAAAATAAAATAAAAAAAAAATAATTAAATGAAATAAAAATAATAAAATAAAATAAAATAAAATTAGAAAAAACCCTTCAACCTACTTCAGGTGCGTCTTGTCGAACTTTGGAATCTGTACGGAACCCTTTATTTATTCCACGCGGGTTGCTTGCTCTCGTTCCGTCAGCAATGACCGGGTACAAGTCTAAAGTAATCGGAATTATATTCTTAGTATCGCTCCTAAAATTCATACTAGAATTGTCTGCAAGGACACGTGGCGCAACGGATAAAAGTGCTAAGTAATAATCAGTTCTGAGTGACAGTCTTCTGGACGGTGAACGTTCAATTCTCGGTACGGATGATACTAAGAAGATAATTACGAATTACTTAAGACTTCGACCCGGTCATGGCTTATAGGATTGAAAGCAATCTACCCCCGTGGATTAAATAAAGGGCTCCAATCGAAATCCCGTAAAGATTCCTAGAGTTCAATAAGAGGCACCTGAAAAAGGTCGGAGGTTACATCGGCTGAAACGTTGGGGGAACACTATCCAAGATGAGAACAGTAGTTTGAATAATAATCAAAATAATACAAAGTGATAATACCTGGGGTTTTCAGTACATCACACTTGCAGTGGACTTGAACGTTGATTTGAACGACATGGTCAATTGGATGCTGGGATTTGAGCTTTTCATCAGAAAGTACTCGCACTCGAGACTTGTCCTTCAGAATTTCGATCTTGTAGGCTGAAAAGCATCAATTGGAGACAGGTATCAATTAGACAAGGGCATCAATTAGACACGGGCATCAATTAGACATGGGCATCAATTGGAGACAGGCATCAATTAGACACAGGCATCAATTAGACATGGCATCAATTAGACACAGGCATCAATTAGACATAACATCAATTAGACAAGGGCATCAATTAGACACAGGCATCAATTAGACATGGCATCAATTAGACAAGGGCATCAATTGGAGACAGGTATCAATAATACAAGGCATCAATTGGAGACAGGCATCAATTGGAGACAGGCATCAATTAGACATGGGCATCAATTAAAGACAGGTATCAATTAGACAAGGGCATCAATTGGAGACAGGCATCAATTAGACACAGGCATCAATTAGACATGGCATCAATTAGACAAGGGCATCAATTAGACACAGGCATCAATTAGACATGGCATCAATTAGACAAGGGCATCAATTAGAGACAGGCATCAATTAGACATGGCATCAATTAGACGAGGGCATCAATTAGACACAGGCATCAATTAGACATGGCATCAATTAGACAAGGGCATCAATTGGAGACAGGTATCAATAATACAAGGCATCAATTGGAGACAGGCATCAATTGGAGACAGGCATCAATTAGACATGGGCATCAATTAAAGACAGGTATCAATTAGACACGGGCATCAATTGGACACGGGCATCAATTGGACACGGGCATCAATTGGACACGGGCATCAATTGGACACGGGCATCAATTGGACACGGGCATCAATTAGACACGGGCATCAATTAGACACGGGCATCAATTAGACACAGGCATCAATTAGACACAGGCATCAATTAGAGACAGGTATCAATTAGACATGGGCATCAATTGGAGACTGGCATCAATTAGACATAGGCATCAATTAGACACAGGCATCAATTAGACACAGGCATCAATTGGAGACAGGCATCAATTAGACACAGGCATCAATTAGACACAGGCATCAATTGGAGACAGGCATCAATTAGACACAGGCATCAATTAGACACAGGCATCAATTGGAGACAGGCATCAATTAGACACAGGCATCAATTAGACACAGGCATCAATTAGACACAGGCATCAATTGGAGACAAGTATCAATTAGACACAGACATCAATTTGACATGGGCATCAATTGGAGACAGGCATTAATTAGACATGGGCATCAATTGGAGACAGACATCAATTAGAACCAGGCATCAATTAGACACAGGCATCAATTGGAGACAGGCATCAATTAGAGACAGGCATCAATTAGACACAGGCATCAATTGGAGACAGGCATCAATTGGAGACAGGCATCAATTGGAGACAGGCATCAATTAGACACAGGCATCAATTGGAGACAGGCATCAATTAGACACAGGCATCAATTAGACACAGGCATCAATTGGAGACAGGTATCAATTAGACATGGGCATCAATTGGAGACAGGCATCAATTAGACACGGGCATCAATTGGAGACAGGCATCAATTAGACACAGGCATCAATTGGAGACAGGTATCAATTAGACACAGGCATCAATTGGAGACAGGTATCAATTAGACACAGGCATCAATTGGGTACAGGCATCAATTAGACACAGGCATCAATTGGAGACAGGCATCAATTAAACATGAGCATCAATTGGAGACAGGCATCAATTAGACACAGGCATCAATTGGAGACAGGTATCAATTAGACACAGGCATCAATTGGAGACAGGTATCAATTAGACACAGGCATCAATTGGAGACAAGTATCAATTAGACACATACATCAATTTGACATGGGCATCAATTGGAGACAGGCATTAATTAGACATGGGCATCAATTGGAGACAGACATCAATTAGACACAGGCATCAATTGGAGACAAGTATCAATTAGACACAGACATCAATTTGACATGGGCATCAATTGGAGACAGGCATTAATTAGACATGGGCATCAATTGGAGACAGACATCAATTAGACACAGGCATCAATTAGACACAGGCATCAATTAGACATGGGCATCAATTGGATACAGGTATCAATTAGACACAGGCATCAATTGGAGACAAGTATCAATTAGACACAGACATCAATTTGACATGGGCATCAATTGGAGACAGGCATCAATTAAACATGAGCATCAATTGGAGACAGGTATCAATTAGACATGGGCATCAATTGGAGACAGGCATCAATTAGACACAGGCATCAATTGGAGACAGGTATCAATTAGACATGGGCATCAATTGGAGACAGGCATCAATTAGACATGGGCATCAATTGGAGACAGGTATCAATTAGACATGGGCATCAATTGGAGACAGGCATCAATTAGACACAGGCATCAATTGGAGACAGGCATCAATTAGACACAGGCATCAATTGGAGACAGGCATCAATTAGACACAGGCATCAATTGGAGACAGGTATCAATTAGACACAGGCATCAATTGGAGACAGGTATCAATTAGACACAGGCATCAATTGGAGACAAGTATCAATTAGACACATACATCAATTTGACATGGGCATCAATTGGAGACAGGCATTAATTAGACATGGGCATCAATTGGAGACAGACATCAATTAGACACAGGCATCAATTGGAGACAAGTATCAATTAGACACAGACATCAATTTGACATGGGCATCAATTGGAGACAGGCATTAATTAGACATGGGCATCAATTGGAGACAGACATCAATTAGACACAGGCATCAATTAGACACAGGCATCAATTAGACATGGGCATCAATTGGATACAGGTATCAATTAGACACAGGCATCAATTGGAGACAAGTATCAATTAGACACAGACATCAATTAGACACAGGCATCAATTGGAGACAGGCATCAATTAAACATGAGCATCAATTGGAGACAGGTATCAATTAGACATGGGCATCAATTGGAGACAGGCATCAATTAGACACAGGCATCAATTGGAGACAGGTATCAATTAGACATGGGCATCAATTGGAGACAGGCATCAATTAGACATGGGCATCAATTGGAGACAGGTATCAATTAGACATGGGCATCAATTAGACACAGGCATCAATTGGAGACAGGCATCAATTAGACACAGGCATCAATTGGAGACAGGTATCAATTAGACACAGGCATCAATTGGAGACAGGTATCAATTAGACACAGGCATCAATTGGAGACAGGTATCAATTAGACACAGGCATCAATTGGAGACAGGCATCAATTAGACACAGGCATCAATTGGAGACAGGTATCAATTAGACACAGGCATCAATTGGAGACAGGTATCAATTAGACACAGGCATCAATTGGAGACAAGTATCAATTAGACACATACATCAATTTGACATGGGCATCAATTGGAGACAGGCATTAATTAGACATGGGCATCAATTGGAGACAGACATCAATTAGACACAGGCATCAATTGGAGACAAGTATCAATTAGACACAGACATCAATTTGACATGGGCATCAATTGGAGACAGGCATTAATTAGACATGGGCATCAATTGGAGACAGACATCAATTAGACACAGGCATCAATTAGACACAGGCATCAATTAGACATGGGCATCAATTGGATACAGGTATCAATTAGACACAGACATCAATTAGACACAGGCATCAATTAGACACAGGCATCAATTGGAGACAGGCATCAATTAGACACAGGCATCAATTAGACATGAGCATCAATTGGAGACAGGCATCAATTAGACATGGGCATCAATTGGAGACAGGTATCAATTAGACACAGCCATCAATTAGACACGGGCACTAATTGGAGACTGGCATCAATTAGACATTGGCATCAATTAGACACAGGCATCAATTAGACACAGGCATCAATTGGAGACTGGCATCAATTGGAGACAGGTATCAATTAGACACAGGCATCAATTAAACATGGGCATCAATTGGAGACAGACATTAATTGGACACAGGCATCTATTAGACATGAGCATTAATTAGACATGGGCATCAATTGGAGACAGGCATTAATTAGACATGGGCATCAATTGGAGACAGGTATCAATTAGACATGGGCATCAATTGGAGACAGGTATCAATTAGACACAGCCATCAATTAGACACGGGCACTAATTGGAGACTGGCATCAATTAGACATTGGCATCAATTAGACACAGGCATCAATTAGACACAGGCATCAATTGGAGACTGGCATCAATTGGAGACAGGTATCAATTAGACACAGGCATCAATTAAACATGGGCATCAATTGGAGACAGACATTAATTGGACACAGGCATCTATTAGACATGAGCATTAATTAGACATGGGCATCAATTGGAGACAGGCATTAATTGGAGACTGGCATCAATTGGAGACTGGCATCAATTGGAGACTGGCATCAATTAGACATTGGCATCAATTAGACACAGGCATCAATTAGACACGGGCATCAATTAGACACGGGCATCAATTAGACACGGGCATCAATTGGAAACTGGCATCAATTGGAGACTGGCATCAATTAGACATTGGCATCAATTAGACACAGGCATCAATTAGACACGGGCATCAATTGGAGACTGGCATCAAGTGGAGACAGGTATCAATTAGACACAGGCATCAATTAAACATGGGGATCAATTGGAGACAGACATTAATTAGACACAGGCATCAATTGGAGATGGGTATCAGTTGGAGACAGACATCAATTAAACGGGCATCAATTGGAGACGGGCATCAATTGAAAAGGTATAAAAAAAAATGTTAAAACTTACCAGCAGAAGTATCACAGAATAATTTTGTGAAATTTGTGGAAAATCCTGTATAGCAAATCGGACAAGTCTGGTTTTGGGTGAAAGAAAAAAAAACGGAGAAAAAAACATTAAAACTGAGAGAAACAAAAATAAAAAAGAAAAATAACAAAAAAAAAAAAAGAAATTAATGTTCTTTTCATATTTTGCAAATATCAGAATCGGACCGGAAGTTGTGATAAATAAACCCGAAATAATTAAAGAAATAATCGTTGTTTTTTTAAGAGAATAATACAGATTTAATGTAAGATCATATTATTTAGTCAGATTTATTAATCAGAATAAAAACTAAATGACATGATTTTCTTTTGAATTAAAAAATGTTGATAATAAAACTTGATTAAGAATCCTCCATGTTGGACACTTACCTTTAATTTGTGGATTAGCTTTCTGTGCACGTCATCGGATTGCAAAACAATTTCCTTTCCAGTTTCTGAAAGAAAGAGTTGTTAATAATAATAATTATAAAAATAAAAATAATAATAATAATACAAATAATAATAAAAATAATAATAAAAAATAAAAATAATAAAAAATAAAAAATAATAATAATAATAATAAAAATAATAATAATAATACAAATAATAAGAATAATCATAATAAAAATAATAAAAATAAAATAAAAATAATAATAAAAAATAAAAATAAAAATAAAAATAAAAAATAATAATAATAATTATTATAATAAAAATAATAATAATTATTATGATAGAAATAATAATAATAATACAAATAATAATAATAATAATAATAAAAATAAAAAATAAAAAATAATAATAATAATAAAAATAATAATAATAATAATACAAATAATAATAATAATAAAAATAATAATAATAAAAATAATTTAAAAAAATAAATAAATAAATAAAATAAAAATAATAATAATAATGCAAATAATAATAATAATAATAAAAATAATAATAATAAAAATAATAAAAATAATTAAAAAAAAATAATAAAAAAATAATAATAAAAATAATACAAAAATATAGAAAGTATATCACACGAGTCCGAGGGAACTGAAACTACCAGAAACATCCACATACACATATGGAGGCACTGGGCTCCGCTGGTACCGCACAAAATGGTCGAGAAGCATCAAGGAACATGGAAACTGTCTGAAACCAAAACTATACTATTACTATCTGGATGGCACGGTGACTAAGTAGTTAACGACGTGGACTGAGGACCTGGGTATGCCGGGTTCGAATCCAGTTCGTTCCACAGAAACACTTTCATCAAAACCCACACCTGACCTTGTGTCTAACCTCCTGGAGAGGAGGTAAATAAAATACTATTACTATCTCTTAATGCTCAATTTAGTTTTACTATATTATTTCAGACTAATGTACTATCTTTCAGTGCTCAATTCGAGAGATAGTGTAGTATCTGTTCTATGGTAAGGATATAATCCTCCCAGGAATTACCTCTCTTTTGGGGAGGGTAGGATAGTGTAGTATCTGTTCTGTGGTCATGGCACCATCTTTCAAGGCATCTTCTTTGGGGAATAGTGTAGTACCTGTTTTGTTGTCCCCGAGACCATCCTCACAGGAATTACCTCCTCCTTTGAGGAGGGGGCGATAGTGTAGTATATGTTCGTTCGTCATGGTACCATGCCCCTCCCAGACATTACCTCCCCCTTTGAGGGGGCAGTAGTGTAGCATTTGTTCGTCCATCATCTATACTAGCAAAAATATGCAAACAGAGAGGGAGCATATTATTGCTAGTAGTAGTAGTAGTAGTAATGCTGGTAATAACAGGGAGTGAATTCGACTGTTGCAAAAGGGCAAAATGCTGTGGTGCCAATTGTCCATTGCCGCCACAACGCCCTTAAAAAAGAAGCGATGTGAAGGGCGACGCTTGTTACCATGGTTACATAAAAAAGAAGATCAAAGCATGAGAGTCTACTATCTAATCTAAAGTTGGGGGCAGGACAGATGGGTGCATACCTTCCGTAAGTGTATTAATGACAGTTATGCCATATCCCAGGACAGAACTCGAACATGGAAGGGCAAGTCCACAGTCCGCACGCGCTAAGCATTGTGTAACCACCATTTTTGGCATCAAACCAAATCATTTGGCGCTGGTTAATAGAAGTTCTTCATTCTTTTCTGAAACTTAGATATTACAGTTCTTGGCCTGTTCGCAATTCTGATATTACACTTCGTCCATAATACATATGATCAATCCTCATCTCAAAAATGAAGAAACATTATATCAAATCGGTACGAACCCGAAATAATATGAAAATGGAAACGACTCAACTTTATTTCCGCTTCATAAACGCATCACACATTTTGAATTCTAACGACTATGGTTTGTTGGAAAAAAAAAAGAACAAAAACATTCTTTCCACTATTCACCAACTTGCCTTTCTTGGCCTTTTGGCTAAGATCAAAGTGTAGTATCTGTTCCGATACTGCACCCCATAGACTGGTATTGTGTCACATCTTACCGCTGTGGGAGGGAAATTAAAAAAAAAAGTATTGTCTTGGACATTAGCACTTTTATGTCTTTACATCTAAATGAATAAATGTGAAAGTCATTTTAATTTATCACTCCTATATAACCATTAAAACAGGTTACCGTTATTTAAATCAATAATACAACTTTATATATAGCACCGACGAATAATCCAAAGACAATCATTCAAATACCTAATTAGCATAACTATTTTTTAAACAGTTCATAGTAAATTAATGTTTGGTGTTATACATTTGTAATTTTATTGTACCATTTTGTCTATATATATGCAATAATTTTGTTGATATTAACAGTAATTAAAATAATTTAATGAAAAAAAAATGGATAACTTTCTAAAAACCTTTTCTTTAACGTCGTTCTCTAGAATTCTTACCGACAGGCAAAAGAGAGAAAAGGGAAGGAAACGGGTGGCTGGATGACTGGCTCCCCCCCCCCTTCTTCCTCTCTCCCGTTAACGACGCCATATTTTTCTTTAGCGAATTGATTCCTTCTTTCTTTTGATATCATTATGGACTTATTTAAAAGATAAATAAATTTGTATCAACATTACCAAGATGTTAATGTTTATCTATTTATACGAATGAATGCGAAAGTTTTAGTTTTTTGTTTACAAGAAACTTATGAATAAAATGTTTATTATTTAAAATTTTGGTTTCAAGGATTTCAAGTAGCGAACTTTGCGAAGTGACAACGAGCTGACAAAGCCAGGTAGTTCAATATAAAATGGAGTGATAGGTCAGTTCTGCACACATTATCTGTCATCACAAAATGGCCTTTTTACCTTTTGAAAGCTTGGCTCTTACTCTTGCTTCCCTTATTTTGTCCTGTAGTCCTCAAATTTTATGAGCGATGTTTATGACAAAGAGGGAAGAATTGCTGTTTTCTGGGTCGGAATCTATCCATCTAAAAGTTATCATTGCCTAGTCTTTGACCTTGAAGTAGTATTTTTTTTTAGCTCCTTACACTAAGTGGCTTTGTGCCTTGTCTGGAGCAATTTCCATTAAAAAAAAAAGTCTTCTGTTCTGCACATATCTCTCGATGCTACTCAAATTTAATCCTCCTCTGAGGTCATCAGATCTAAGCCTAATCAGATCTATTTCTGACCAGGTCTTCATTTATCCCTCTTTCAAGTCCATCCTTATCACTTCCTCCAATGTTTTCCTTAACCTTCCCCTGCCAAATGATCCTGCTACCTTAACTGTTCTACATCTACTAACCCACGAACTCTCATCCACTTTTTTTTCAATGTGACCAAACTAGCAAAGTCTCCTGCCCTGCACACATCTCCCTATGCTCCTAAATCTTCTTCTGAGGTCATCAGATCTACGACTGTTTTTAAGACTCATTACACATCCTTCATATCATTCTCATACCATTTCTCTTCATGCAAAACAGAAAGAGGGATAAATAGAGACCTGGCCAGAGATAAGTTAGTTTGGAAGTTAATTTCTAAAAGCCGTCCAACACATGCCAACATGTGATGACGTACATAATTTTATTCTACGTTATTGTCTTGGACCCTGGCACTCTATTATTCTTGATGTTAATTAGAAATTGGTGTGCTAGGTCCTCTCGATATTATGTCATCACAAAATGGCTTTTTTATCTCTTGAGACCCTGGATCTAAAAGTTTACAATAAGCAAATAATATACTTATCTACTTACTCAAATCATCTACAATATCACTGCCAGGATTGGACACTCCACATCTTGTTTTCACGGAATAGTTGGCCGCAACTCGAATTGCTGAAAGTAAAATGGTCAAAATAGTTTTAAAAAATTTTCTTTTTAAACTTCAAATAAAAAAAACATGTTTTTAGCATAAGTAAATTATCAGCAAAGAAAATTATTAGCAATGAAAATTATCAGCAAAGAAAATTATCAGCAAAGAAAATTATCAGCAAAGTAAATTATCAGCAAAGAAAATTATCAGCAAAGAAAATTATCAGCCGGGTCTTTCTGCTAGTCTCTATCGATATAAAGTTAGGTATGTGTATATGTTTATATATTTGTATGTAGAGGATTCACTCCTAAACTGATCATTATGAATTTTGGAACACAGCTGCTAGGTGTAAGAGGTCGTAATGTGATTATATATATATATATATATATATATAGTCAAAGATATACACAGTCAAACAGAACTACCCTTCTTAGATGTATTGATTAAAATTAAAAACACTCACATAATCACAGACATCTACCACAAACCAACAGACACCCAACAATATCTCCATTTTAGAAGCCATCACCCCAAAAGCTGCCTAAAATCTATACCCTACTCCCTAGCACGCAGGATCTGTACTATAGTCAGTGACAAAGACCTCCGGATTGTCCGACTGGAGGAACTACGGAAAACTTTAAAAAGAAGAGGATACCCGCTACAAATAATACATAAAGGTATAGAACTAGCAGAAAACATTCCATTAGAACAATTACGAATCCCCAAAAAACGAAACAAAGAACAAATATTGGCATACATCTCTACACACAACAAAAACAATCCAGAATTATTCACAGAAATAACAAGAAACCTAACCCTACTCAACCATAACAACAAACTAAACGACATATTAAAAACAACAAAAATAATAAAAAGCAAACGCCAACCGAAAAACCTCAAACAAATTTTAACCTCATCTAAACTCAACCAACACACAATACAAGGGGTCACAAAATGCAACAAGGAAAGATGTGGGGTCTGTGACATAATAATGGAGGGGAACTCATACACATTTAAAAACCCAACACAAACATTCACAATAAAAAAAGACCTTAACTGCACCTCCAAGAACGTTGTCTATGTGCTAGAATGTACAACATGTAATGAAGCTTATATAAGTGCGACAAAAACATTTAATAATAGAGTATCTTTACATAAAAGCAACATTAAAATCAAAGAAAACCGTAAATTATTCGTCTCCCAACATGTGCACTCATGCAGCGGAGGAAAATTCAAAATAATGCCAATTTTCCAAAGCCAAGACTACACTCACTTACTAACACAAGAAAAAAACTTCATACTTAAATTTAATCCAACATTAAACAGATCATAACTCTAACAACACACACTTCGATCACACTTTATCCACCTCTAGTTAAGTACAAACATAAATAACTATTTATAGTTATCTATAGACTGGAAAATTCTTATTCAAGGAAGATAATATTAGTACATAACTTCTTATTACGCACTTTTACACAGCTATGAGTCAAATAGCAACTTGTGTTAAATGAATCATTTACAATAGACATTAAATTTGCACATAAAATACCGAACTATGAAATCGGCCAAACCAAGTTCAAATCTATTTGGACCGTTTGCATTAATTTATCTTTTGCAAATATGTGTGTGTATGTGTGTGTATGTATATGTGTATGTATATATATATATATATATATATACATATATATGTATATATGTATATATATATATGTGTATGTGTGTGCGTGTGTATGTATGTATGTATGTGTATATAATTCAACCTTTATCCTCCTCTCTGTCACTATAACCACACGCCTGTGTGTGCGCGCGCATGGGTATGTGTGCGTATTTATGTGTGTGTATGTGTATGTGTCGCTCACCTATTCACAAGACTCAAGGTTAGACCACACGCATACGGACACGCGCGCGCGCAGACACCACTTCATTTTTGGAGACGACAAAAAGCAATAAAAAGTATTAAATTTCAAAAGAAATTCTCGCACCCTGGGAGGCTGGGATGACCGATGGATCATGGATGGGTAACACGCACTTGACCAAGAGAAGCAGGAAAAATGACAAATAAAAAATAAAAATAAAAATCAAAGATACCCACACACCCGCAAACCCACGCATGCGCAAAAACAATAACAAATTCCTCAAATGAAACAACATTTGCTCGAATCGAAAGACATTTCTTCAAATGGATTTTCATATCTGATGAAAGCGGGCCACCGCTTGAAACGCGTTATATATAAAATCATAAAATGGTAAAACAACAAAATAATAAATAAATGTTGAAAAAAACAACAAAATAATAAATAAATGTTGAAAAAAACATTCTACAAATGTTGGTAGCCTTACTCCTTTATATATATATATATATATATATATATAAAACAGAGGCAGTGTCTATTGGGGTTGAGTGTGATTAGTCTCTGAGACACATCCTCCATTGTAAATAATATAACGCTGTTTTGGGTTTTAAATATATAATTTCCCACATATATATATATATATATATATATATATATATATATATATATATATATATATATATATGTATAGTTTAATTTAGTTTTATGTAAAAGGAAGCTAAGAGGGGGCGGAAGCCCTTCATGAAAATTCAAATGTTTGTGAAATTTTAACAATAGGTATTAGACATCCATTAACATATATTCCCCAAATTTCAGTTACTTTGAAATATTTTAAGGGTTTTTTAGGGGGCATAATATGGGCACAACCTCCCATTTGAAAATTCAAATATTTCAGATTTGCATTGAATTTCATTCATATTCATTAGACACCAATTAAGTAAGATTCCCTGAATTTCAATTTTTCTTAAGATCCCTTAAGCTTAAGTTTTAAATTTGAGACATTTTCTAGAATCAAAATCATATAATGGATTTTGATTAGAATTGGAATAAAATTCTAGACATAAGGTTTATATATCATATGTTGATTTTAATCTTCGTAACGGGACATAAAAGTGGTGCAAAACTGTTCTGTTTGGGGAATTGATTTTATCCATCCTGGGACGGGTATTCTTCTAGTCTAAAGGAATAAAAATGAAAGTTTTTTTCCTTTATCACTCTTATATTACCATCAAAACGGGTTACTGTTATTTAAATCAATGATCAAACATAATATTTCGAAATACTGTATATATAATAGAGACAAAAGAAACAGAGACAGCTTTTTGAATACGTAATTTGCATAACTCTTTAAACAGTTCATAATAAATCAATGTTTGGTGTTATTCATTTGTAATTCTATTGTCCTATTTATCCTATACATGTGCAATAGTTTTGTCGATATTAACAGTAATTAAAGTGATCACATAAAAAAAGGATAAATTACTAAAACCTTTCTTAAAACATTTGCTGATTAATTTTCAGGGGAGGTAATTTAAGTTAAACTAACTGGATAGAAAGATATACCGACGAGTAATAAGCAAGAGTAGGAGAGTAGAAAGTGACTAACTTGGGTTTACTTTCGGCAGCCTCGGAACTCTCGTTTCCTTTATTTTGTCCTTTAGTCCTCACATTTTCATGAGTGATGTTTCTGATAAAGGGAGAAGAATTGCTGTTTTCTGGGTCGGAATCTATTTACCTAACACTTATCGTTGGCTAGTTGTTCACCTTGAAGTAGTAATTTTTCTTTTTTAGCTCCTTACATCAAGTGGCTTCATGCCTTGTCTGGAGCGATTTCAATAAAAAAAAAAAGAGTTCAGAAGAGAGAGAGGGTGACTGACTGCATGCTCCCTCTCTCTCTCTCTCTCTCTCCCCTCCCTCTCATTAGCAACGCCATATTTTCTTTTTTTATTGTTTTGAATCCAATAAAAAAAATGTAAGTCAAAATCAAACACCCCCCCCCCCTCCGACACACACACACACACCATCGCTCAGGCGAATTGATTTCTTATTTCTTTTCATTTCTTTACGGTCTTATTTAAAAGATAAATAAAGTAGCGAACTTTGCGAAGTGATTACAAGCAGGCAAAGCCAACTAGACATTTGTAAAAGAATTACGAAAGAAAAAAAAAACAAAAAAAAACGAATGACAAAAACTTACATTTCTCGTAATAATCGTACAGAATGGCAATCGCAGGTTTCGTTTCTTTCAATCCAAGAGTTTGTAAAATGGTAAAGGAGAAAACTTCGGAGACGACAGTCAACTGAAAAAAAGAAATGAAAAATGGTCACATTCGTTTAAAGGCGCCACCAGCAGCAGACAAGAATTTAAATTTCAGTTTGTTAAATGGCTAACAATATTTAAATGCGGGTGTGTAAAAATAAGGTTAAAAATGGTAAAAATTCTGCATCGAACACTAAAGTAGATTTGGTATCTGTTTGTCTGAAGCCGAAACTATACTAGTACTTCTATTATAAATGGAGATTTGGTATCTGTCTGTCTGAAACCGGAACTATACTATTACTTCTATTAGTAATGGAGATTTGGTATCTGTCTGAAGCCGAACTATACTAGTACTTCTATTATAAATGGAGATTTGGTATCTGTCTGAAGCCGAACTATACTAGTACTTCTATTATAAATGGAGATTTGGTATCTGTCTGAAGCCGAACTATACTAGTACTTCTATTACAAATGAAGATTTGGTATCTGTCTGTCCGAAGCCGAAACTATACTAGTACTTCTATTACAAATGGAGATTTGGTATCTGTCTGTCTGAAGCCGAAACTATACTAGTACTTCTATTACAAATGGAGATTTGGTATCTGCCTGTCTGAAGCCGAAACTATACTAGTACTTCTATTAAATTGTACTTGTACAATCTTTTAATGCTCAATTCAATTTACTATACTATTTCAGACTAGTGTACTATCTTTCAATGCTGAACTCAGGGGTAGCGTAGCATCTGTTCGATTGTCATGAGACAATCCTCCCAAGCATTACCGCCTCCTCGGAGGTAGTGTAGTATATATTCTGTTGTCATTGGACAATCTTTCAAGGCATTACCTCCTCATTGGGGATAGTGTAATATATGTTCTGTTGCCATGAGACCATCCTCCCATGCATTACTGCCTCCTCGGGGTATTGTATTATCAATTCTGCTGTCATAGGACCATTCTTCCAGGCATTATCTCCTCCTTGAGAATAGTGTAGTATATGTTCTGTTGTCATGAGAACATCTTATCAGACATTACCTCCTCCTTGGGGGTATTGTATTTTCTGTTCTGTTGTCATTAGACCATCCTCCTTGGCATTATCTCCTCTTGGGGGGTATGTAGTATCTGTTCTGTGGTCCTGATACTATCTTCCGAGGCATTATCTTCTTGTTTTTTTTGTGGGGGTGGGAGGTTAGTGTAGTATCTATTCTGTGGTCATGAGACCATCCTCTCAGGCATTACCTCCTCCTTTTGGGGGTAGTTTAGTATATACTCGTTCGCTATGATACTATCAGACCTGGCTTGTAAGGTTAATTAAGCAACAAAATGGAATTTTCTATTAGGGTTCAAGTTAGAAGTTAGACTGAAGTGTAGCTGCGTCATGTACGTGGCAGAAAAACTAGAGAGTTCCTACCTCTGGGGAATCGAGTTTTTGTGGCCTCCACCACCTTACGAGGGTTTGTTAGGAGGATGCAGTTCATCTTGCTGTAAATTACCGTAGGAAGTAAATTAATCGAACTCCCAGAGCAAATGATGGAATTATTAGTTGTTCTTTCTGATGACTTCTATTACTTCAGCCACAAAAATAAGACGGAAAGATAAACATCTTTGCGACTGCTACGATGAGAGACAACAACAATGTCTCAACGAGAGAGACGGACAGCTGTTTCTGTCGATGTAGAGGACGACGGACAATCCTTCGTGGCGATCGAAGAAATTCGAAGAAATCCCCTCCGCACTATGTTACACTTGCTTATTTGTACAGCAATGCGACAAAGGCAGAATTTCAACTTCTTTCCGTCTTTGCTTGATGTTCCTTACCCTAACCCTAATCCTTACCCTAACCCTAATCCTTACCCTAACCCTAATCCTTACCCTAACCTGTTCCTTCGAAAAAGAAAAAGAGGAAAAACAAAACAAGAACGTGTGTCCATCCAATCTGCATGTTTAGCAATGAAAATGATACTGTGAGAGGGAGGACGAGTTGTCTGCCCTTCCCCCGACAGAACAGATACTACACTTTGTTCCTAGCCAAAGAATTCTGAGATCAATCATTTCTTTAAAAACAAAGAAAACAAGAACGAATATTGTTAAGACTAACAAAAATATGCGACTGCAGTCACATATTTTTGTTAATATACGTAATGTAATATATGTAATGTAATATATATATTATATATTATATATATTACATATATTAACAAAAATATGCGACTGCAGTCACATATTTTTGTTAATATATGTAATGTAATATATGTAATGTAAGTGTTGAGCTTGCTAATGAACAGCCGATTATGACAATTTCTTGAAACACAAAATGACGACCGCCTGTTTGGAAAGAAACTCAAACACGTGGTTGCTACAAAAACTTGATAAAGAATACCAAATACTGTAATTCTTCATTTACAAAGAAAACAAGAACGATGTGTCCATTTAATCTGCACATTTAGTGATAAAAATGATATTTTAGACTAATGGATGAAGCCTCATATCGAGATGGGAGGGTGCATCTAAAATATCAATGTGTGTGTGTGCGTGTGTACACGCATCCGTTTGCAAATACCCCCACCCCCACCCCCACATACTCCTCTGTTGGTTTACCTGCACAACAACTGGGGATGGTATCATCCACAAAAGGGGTTTGGGTGTGATAATCTGCACGTTTCGCAATGAAAATGTTATTTCAAACTATGACGTAACTTACTGATGGGCGAAGCCTCTTATCAGGATGCTATCTAAGTAGCAAATATTCGGCACTGACTTTTTAATACAAAATCAAATAAAACTTCAGAGGATACGTTAAAATTAAATAGGTTAATTGAAATAAATTAAACATCAAAAAACAAAAACAATTTTGGATTAAGGAATGTGGGAAGAAAAACAATTTTGGATTGAGGAATGTGGGAAAAAAACAATTTTGGATTGAGGAATGTGGAAAGAAAAACAATTTTGGATTGAGGAATGTGGAAAGAAACAATTTTGGATTGAGGAATGTGGGAAAAAAAACAATTTTGGATTGAGGAATATGGAAAAAACAATTTTGGATTGAGGAATGTGGAAAGAAAAACAATTTTGGATTGAGGAATGTGGGAAGAAAAACAATTTTGGATTGAGGAATGTGGAAAGAAACAATTTTGGATTGAGGAATGTGGGAAGAAAAACAATTTTGGATTGAGGAATGTGGAAAAAACAATTTTGGATTGAGGAATGTGGGAAGAAAAACAATTTTGGATTGAGGAATGTGGGAAGAAAAACAATTTTGGATTGAGGAATGTGGGAAGAAAAACAATTTTGGATTGAGGAATGTGGGAAGAAAAACAATTTTGGATTGAGGAATGTGGGAAGAAAAACAATTTTGGATTGAGGAATGTGGGAAAAAAATTTTTTTTCCGAATTACGGTCACTGATCGAGAGTAAGAATTGAGGGAAAAACAACACAGCAAGACTTGAGATCGAAGGTGAGCAGACGTTCTGCCTTTTCCTCCCTCCAGCGGGGCTAGGGACCTTACTAGATATGTAAAGCTGAACGTGTTAAGAGAATGTCAGCATTCTACCACAATAAAGTGTAAGCTATGAAAAAACATTTCTTGTTTCGACTTTTTATTTCTGTTGAAGGAAAAGGCGTTTACAAACAGCATTCGCATTTTTGGATCAATAAAAAAAAAACACAGCATAACGAGACACATGTGGGTCTACGTTTGATTTTAAACAATGATAGTTTTACAGTCCAGAAGCAGAAAGAAATCCAATCAAAACAGGAGTACACAGAGATACAGATATCCGGATGCCGAACATTTCATGTGTGAAGCAAGCGCTCGACCATTAAGGCATCGGTTACTGATTTTGGGTTTTCTGGAAAGCTTCGAGAAACAAGTGCACCGTATCAACGTGGTCAACCCGACGGTGATCAAGGACGTAATTAACACAAGAGAGACATTCTTACCTTGTCAAAGTAGATGTTCACCTGAGTTCCATCATTCTGTATTTCCGCTCGTCGAATTTGCCCGGTTTTCACCTTGACAAGCTGAAAAGAATAAAGCACAAATATTTAATGTTACAGAATTTTTTTAAATTACGATAATTTGCATTTTTTTTTTTTATAATTTGAGTTCACCCCAGACAAGGCATACTGGTACGGAGACGTAAGGGGCTACTGTGGATTAGGGGCCGGAAATTAAAGGGGGGCATTCTAAGTGAAGAGTTGTGCGGCAGGATGTTTGTTTACATTGCATTTAAATCTCTGCATGTTATGAGTAGAGTCAGGGAAACAGGGAGCAGGGAGGGAGTTCCAAAGGCTGGCAGCTCGAGGAAAGAAGCTATTAGAGTAGAAAACTCACCGGCATCTGAGGTGTATTTACGTCAAGGGGGGACCAGAGCAGCAAATTCTTGTAAAACAAGCGATGGGACAGGGGCTGGAGCTTGGTGGATAGTGAAGGGACCTATCAGATTAGAGACTCCTTTTTTTGACCTTGTCTAAGAGTGAGAGACTAGCAGATGGTGCACCAGCCCAGATGTGACAACAATACTCCATGCATGGGTGGATGGTGGCTTTGTAGAGATATAGGATACTGTCAGGTGTGAGAACTTTTAAAGATGAAGAAGAATATGAGAGGATTGATATCGTAAACTTTTGGTAGAAAGTTGCCATGGGTCTGAGATTTTGACGCCACATATCCAATGAACCATACCATTTTTATTTCTGTTATATCCTGAATTACATAGGACATACTAAATTAAGAATACGCCGAGTGGTTTGCGTTTAACAGGGATCCGGTAGGAAGTAGAGACGTTTACTCTTCGCTCACTTTCAGATATGACTGCCCGTCTTATATACGTACTTTCGTATATAGTCAATACCTGATTACTTCCCTTTATGTTAGTTTCGTATTTATGCCAATCATGACCTTTACAACAATTTCCCTCTAGTCACAATGTTTCGGCAATTCCAGAGACCCAACACTCACTGCCACGCGACAATACTGATTGCGCCATTAAATACTTTGCCTTTTGTTTTAAGGAACCTTCCCGTCAGGATTGACACGTAAAATTCATTTCCTACTATCTTCCAATGAGGACGACTGTCCTCGTGTGTTGTGTCTGCAGTGGTAGGAGGATGGTGGCGTTCCTAAAACAAGTCATGTCTGCGTTGATCAAAGAGACGACGTTTGGTTTGCTGCTTGTACGAACATGAAAATGGCCACTTCCGAAAAATTTAATTTCCGAAAGTAAACTGCGGCAGGTGTTGGCTCATGTCAGACACGGCTCATTAACATACGTGACATTTCACCGATATAAAGAACACAACAAACGTGATTTTGGGAAATGCGTTGGTCAGAGAAAGTGAACGAAAGAGAAAGGCAAAGTGCAGCATTACTTTTTGGATAGACTTTTTATTGTTCGTAAAAAAGCAGAATTGACGAAAGAATAATTCCAGGGTCGAATTATTTTTGGCTAAACGTTTATTGACTCGTTCATGCAAAATGGTCAATAACTTTGACGCACTTCTTTATTGGCACCGCCCTGATTTTGGTTGTAATGGAAGTCTTCAGTTCAGGAATAGTCTTGGGATTGTTTTGATAGACGTTATCTTTGAGATAACCCCCGCAGATAAAAATCGAGGTGGGGGGAGGGAGGGAGTAATGTTCGGTTAGTATAAAGGATTCCTCCTCCTACTGATGAGACGATCACGAAAGTGTCGCCCGATATCATTAAACGATGATAAAACAAAGACTGTTGGGCATTCATGACTGAAACTTGGTGGACAAGTCACAAATAGATTGATATTTATTTGTACTAAATATGGTTAGATTGCATAAAGGATCGTGCAGTTCATTAAAGATTCAATGGGTGGTATTTTTGTGTGTGTGCGAGGGGGGTGGGGTGGCAGTCTATAGATGGTATGGTTACCTCTTCAACAGATTCGGTATGAGCCATCCAACCAGTGGGCAGCTTAATCTCAGCCACGGCCATATTGGTTGACCCTTTAACATCATTGTGCCTGGAAAAAGAAAAACATCAAAAATTGAAAACAAAAAACTATAAACGAATGATGTCATTTCTCGAACAAAATCAGAAGAAGAAAGCAACGAGTTTTGCTTGTTTATCTGTGGAGCGAGAATAAAAAAACATTTATTGCTAAAAAGTTAAAAACAAAAAAATAAAAAAATAATAATCCTCCAAACAAGAGAAATATGAAGAAATGACTGGCCTTGTTGGCTGGCTAGCGTTTTGCAAAGTTCGCTACTTGGAATACTTTGATTCAAAATTTTAAATAATAAACATTTTATTCATAAGTTTCTTGTAAACAAGACTAAAACTTTTGCATTTATTCGTACAAATAGATAAGCATTTTGGTAATGTTGATACAAATTTAGTTATCTTTTAAATGAGAACCTAATGGAATCAAGAGAAAGAAAAATACGGCGCAGTTAAGGAGTGAGAGGAATGGAACAATCTACCTCCGTAGATAAGATAATAAAGGTTTGAGTTTGAAATTCCGTACAGATTCCGGAGTTCGACAAGACGCACCTGAAAAAGGTCGGAGGTTACATCGGCCGAGACGTTGTGAGAATAATATCCAAGATGAGAACAGTAGTCCAAAAAATACAAATAATAATTTATGCAACAAAAAGGTAAAAATAAATAACTTACCCAGCTTTAACCTCCAGCTGGGCTCGATCGCAAGCATAGAGGTACTCAGGAACGATGCTCATGTGAAGGGGCGCGGTTTTGCTATCCACTTCATACATGTTGTATTTTACATTCATCTAGAAAAAGAAGAATAACATTCATTAGATTAATTACTAACATTAATTACTAAAATTCATTAAATTCATTACTTACATTCATTAATTATTAACATTCATTACTAAAATTCATTAGATTAATTACTAACATTCATTAGATCAATTACTAACATTAATTACAAACATTCATTAGATCAATTACTAACATTCATTACTAAAATTCATTAGATTAATTACTAACATTCATTAGATTAATTACTAACATTCATTACTAACATTAATTACTAACATTAATTACTAAAATTCATTAGATTAATTACTAACATTCATTAAATTAATTACTAACATTCATTACTAACATTCATTAATTACTAACATTCATTAGATTAATTACTTACATTAATTACTAACATTCATTAATTACTAACATTCATTAAATTCATTACTAACATTTATTACTAACATTCATTACTAACATTCATTACATGGACGGCGGCACCGGGGGGGGCAGGGGGAGGGGCTCAAGCCCCTCCCCCACACTTTTTGACTTGCCCCCCCCCCCCACTTTACGGTCATCAATAATGAAGTTATATATGCATGTGTTTAACGCCCTCCACACTTTTTAGAAGAGCCCCCCCCCCCACTTTTATAACTGTCCCGCCGGTCCTGCATTACTAACATTCATTAATTGGCCTCATCGGTTAGAGTGCTTGGATTTGAGTTAAAGGTGACCTGTGTTCTGAGGTTCGAATCGTGCGACCGGTTTGAACAGTTAACTCCACACTGAAGATTCGGCAAGGATGAAACATATATGTATGCATATAATAATTAAATATTTATTATTATATAATTATATATATATATATATATATATATATATATATATATATATATATATTGACCAAGGGAAGCTTAGATCTGATGACCCCAGAGGAAGATTAAATCTGTTCAGTATAGGAAGATGTGTGCAGAAAAGGAGACTTCAATGGTATGACCACGTTGAAAGAATGGATGAGAGTTCTTGGGATAGTGGATGTAGAAGCCCATTCAGGATCACACTTCCTACTGATGAGACGATCACCAAAGTGTCCCCACAGTCATTCCAACAAGTTATTTAAATTGTGCAGAGTTGCTCTATCCTGTTGAAGCCACTTTTTATCTCTCACAAAAACTCTCCGTCTGACCATGGCTGGCATTTATTTTTATTAGGAGGCGCGTAACCTATACTACCGTAGACATTCACTTGACTATTTTGTTGGCAAGAACCTTCTTCGCTAGGGGTAATATGAACCCCGATTGGGAACCAATGTTATAGACACACGATATACATTACCTATACATTGTGCTGTTTAATATATAGTGTGTATATTAATACATACATAGTGTGTACATTTTACTTACTTGTAATATGAACCCCGATTGGGAACCAATGTTATAGACACACGATATACATTACCTATACATTGTGCTGCTTAATATATAGTGTGTATATTAATACATACATAGTGTGTACATTTTACTTACTTGTAATATGAACCCCGATTGGGAACCAATGTTATAGACACACGATATACATTACCTATACATTGTGCTGCTTAATATATAGTGTGTATATTAATACATACATAGTGTGTACATTTTACTTACTTGTAATATGAACCCCGATTGGGTACCAATGTTATAGACACACGATATACATTACCTATACATTGTGCTGCTTAATATATAGTGTGTATATTAATACATACATAGTGTGTACATTTTACTTACTTGTAATATGAACCCCGATTGGGTACCAATGTTATAGACACACGATATACATTACCTATACATTGTGCTGCTTAATATATAGTGTGTATATTAATACATACATAGTGTGTACATTTTACTTACTTGTAATATGAACCCCGATTGGGAACCAATGTTATAGACACACGATATACATTACCTATACATTGTGCTGCTTAATATATAGTGTGTATATTAATACATACATAGTGTGTACATTTTACTTACTTGTAATATGAACCCCGATTGGGAACCAATGTTATAGACACACGATATACATTACCTATACATTGTGCTGCTTAATATATAGTGTGTATATTAATACATACATAGTGTGTACATTTTACTTACTTGTAATATGAACCCCGATTGGGAACCAATGTTATAGACACACGATATACATTACCTATACATTGTGCTGCTTAATATATAGTGTGTATATTAATACATACATAGTGTGTACATTTTACTTACTTGTAATATGAACCCCGATTGGGAACCAATGTTATAGACACACGATATACATTACCTATACATTGTGCTGCTTAATATATAGTGTGTATATTAATACATACATAGTGTGTACATTTTACTTACTTGTAATATGAACCCCGATTGGGTACCAATGTTATAGACACACGATATACATTACCTATACATTGTGCTGCTTAATATATAGTGTGTATATTAATACATACATAGTGTGTACATTTTACTTACTTGTAATATGAACCCCGATTGGGTACCAATGTTATAGACACACGATATACATTACCTATACATTGTGCTGCTTAATATATAGTGTGTATATTAATACATACATAGTGTGTACATTTTACTTACTTGTAATATGAACCCCGATTGGGTACCAATGTTATAGACACACGATATACATTACCTATACATTGTGCTGCTTAATATATAGTGTGTATATTAATACATACATAGTGTGTACATTTTACTTACTTGTAATATGAACCCCGATTGGGAACCAATGTTATAGACACACGATATACATTACCTATACATTGTGCTGCTTAATATATAGTGTGTATATTAATACATACATAGTGTGTACATTTTACTTACTTGTAATATGAACCCCGATTGGGAACCAATGTTATAGACACACGATATACATTACCTATACATTGTGCTGCTTAATATATAGTGTGTATATTAATACATACATAGTGTGTACATTTTACTTACTTGTAATATGAACCCCGATTGGGAACCAATGTTATAGACACACGATATACATTACCTATACATTGTGCTGCTTAATATATAGTGTGTATATTAATACATACATAGTGTGTACATTTTACTTACTTGTAATATGAACCCCGATTGGGAACCAATGTTATAGACACACGATATACATTACCTATACATTGTGCTGCTTAATATATAGTGTGTATATTAATACATACATAGTGTGTACATTTTACTTACTTGTAATATGAACCCCGATTGGGAACCAATGTTATAGACACACGATATACATTACCTATACATTGTGCTGCTTAATATATAGTGTGTATATTAATACATACATAGTGTGTACATTTTACTTACTTGTAATATGAACCCCGATTGGGAACCAATGTTATAGACACACGATATACATTACCTATACATTGTGCTGCTTAATATATAGTGTGTATATTAATACATACATAGTGTGTACATTTTACTTACTTGTAATATGAACCCCGATTGGGTACCAATGTTATAGACACACGATATACATTACCTATACATTGTGCTGCTTAATATATAGTGTGTATATTAATACATACATAGTGTGTACATTTTACTTACTTGTAATATGAACCCCGATTGGGTACCAATGTTATAGACACACGATATACATTACCTATACATTGTGCTGCTTAATATATAGTGTGTATATTAATACATACATAGTGTGTACATTTTACTTACTTGTAATATGAACCCCGATTGGGTACCAATGTTATAGACACACGATATACATTACCTATACATTGTGCTGCTTAATATATAGTGTGTATATTAATACATACATAGTGTGTACATTTTACTTACTTGTAATATGAACCCCGATTGAGTACCAATGTTATAGACACACGATATACATTACCTATACATTGTGCTGCTTAATATATAGTGTGTATATTAATACATACATAGTGTGTACATTTTACTTACTTGTAATATGAACCCCGATTGGGTACCAATGTTATAGACACACGATATACATTACCTATACATTGTGCTGCTTAATATATAGTGTGTATATTAATACATACATAGTGTGTACATTTTACTTACTTGTAATATGAACCCCGATTGGGTACCAATGTTATAGACACACGATATACATTACCTATACATTGTGCTGCTTAATATATAGTGTGTATATTAATACATACATAGTGTGTACATTTTACTTACTTGTAATATGAACCCCGATTGGGTACCAATGTTATAGACACACGATATACATTACCTATACATTGTGCTGCTTAATATATAGTGTGTATATTAATACATACATAGTGTGTACATTTACACATACATAGTGTGTACATTTTACTTACTTGTAATATGAACCCCGATTGGGAACCAATGTTATAGACACACGATATACATTACCTATACATTGTGCTGTTTAATATATAGTGTGTATATTAATACATACATAGTGTGTACATTTTACTTACTTGTAATATGAACCCCGATTGGGTACCAATGTTATAGACACACGATATACATTACCTATACATTGTGCTGCTTAATATATAGTGTGTATATTAATACATACATAGTGTGTACATTTACACATACATAGTGTGTACATTTTACTTACTTGTAATATGAACCCCGATTGGGAACCAATGTTATAGACACACGATATACATTACCTATACATTGTGCTGTTTAATATATAGTGTGTATATTAATACATACATAGTGTGTACATTTTACTTACTTGTAATATGAACCCCAATTGGGTACCAATGTTATAGACACACCATATACAGTACCTATACATTGTGCTGTTTAATATATAGTGTGTATATTAATACATACATAGTGTGTACATTTTACTTACTTGTAATATGAACCCCGATTGGGAACCAATGTTATAGACACACGATATACATTACCTATACATTGTGCTGCTTAATATATAGTGTGTATATTAATACATACATAGTGTGTACATTTTACTTACTTGTAATATGAACCCCGATTGGGAACCAATGTTATAGACACACGATATACATTACCTATACATTGTGCTGCTTAATATATAGTGTGTATATTAATACATACATAGTGTGTACATTTTACTTACTTGTAATATGAACCCCGATTGGGTACCAATGTTATAGACACACCATATACAGTACCTATACATTGTGCTGCTTAATATATAGTGTGTATATTAATACATACATAGTGTGTACATTTTACTTACTTGTAATATGAACCCCGATTGGGAACCAATGTTATAGACACACGATATACATTACCTATACATTGTGCTGTTTAATATATAGTGTGTATATTAATACATACATAGTGTGTACATTTTACTTACTTGTAATATGAACCCCGATTGGGAACCAATGTTATAGACACACGATATACATTACCTATACATTGTGCTGCTTAATATATAGTGTGTATATTAATACATACATAGTGTGTACATTTTACTTACTTGTAATATGAACCCCGATTGGGAACCAATGTTATAGACACACGATATACATTACCTATACATTGTGCTGTTTAATATATAGTGTGTATATTAATACATACATAGTGTGTACATTTTACTTACTTGTAATATGAACCCCGATTGGGAACCAATGTTATAGACACACGATATACATTACCTATACATTGTGCTGCTTAATATATAGTGTGTATATTAATACATACATAGTGTGTACATTTTACTTACTTGTAATATGAACCCCGATTGGGTACCAATGTTATAGACACACGATATACATTACCTATACATTGTGCTGCTTAATATATAGTGTGTATATTAATACATACATAGTGTGTACATTTACACATACATAGTGTGTACATTTTACTTACTTGTAATATGAACCCCGATTGGGAACCAATGTTATAGACACACGATATACATTACCTATACATTGTGCTGCTTAATATATAGTGTGTATATTAATACATACATAGTGTGTACATTTTACTTACTTGTAATATGAACCCCGATTGGGAACCAATGTTATAGACACACGATATACATTACCTATACATTGTGCTGCTTAATATATAGTGTGTATATTAATACATACATAGTGTGTACATTTTACTTACTTGTAATATGAACCCCGATTGGGAACCAATGTTATAGACACACGATATACATTACCTATACATTGTGCTGCTTAATATATAGTGTGTATATTAATACATACATAGTGTGTACATTTTACTTACTTGTAATATGAACCCCGATTGGGAACCAATGTTATAGACACACGATATACATTACCTATACATTGTGCTGCTTAATATATAGTGTGTATATTAATACATACATAGTGTGTACATTTTACTTACTTGTAATATGAACCCCGATTGGGTACCAATGTTATAGACACACCATATACAGTACCTATACATTGTGCTGCTTAATATATAGTGTGTATATTAATACATACATAGTGTGTACATTTTACTTACTTGTAATATGAACCCCGATTGGGAACCAATGTTATAGACACACGATATACATTACCTATACATTGTGCTGTTTAATATATAGTGTGTATATTAATACATACATAGTGTGTACATTTTACTTACTTGTAATATGAACCCCGATTGGGAACCAATGTTATAGACACACGATATACATTACCTATACATTGTGCTGCTTAATATATAGTGTGTATATTAATACATACATAGTGTGTACATTTTACTTACTTGTAATATGAACCCCGATTGGGAACCAATGTTATAGACACACGATATACATTACCTATACATTGTGCTGTTTAATATATAGTGTGTATATTAATACATACATAGTGTGTACATTTTACTTACTTGTAATATGAACCCCGATTGGGAACCAATGTTATAGACACACGATATACATTACCTATACATTGTGCTGCTTAATATATAGTGTGTATATTAATACATACATAGTGTGTACATTTTACTTACTTGTAATATGAACCCCGATTGGGTACCAATGTTATAGACACACGATATACATTACCTATACATTGTGCTGCTTAATATATAGTGTGTATATTAATACATACATAGTGTGTACATTTACACATACATAGTGTGTACATTTTACTTACTTGTAATATGAACCCCGATTGGGAACCAATGTTATAGACACACGATATACATTACCTATACATTGTGCTGCTTAATATATAGTGTGTATATTAATACATACATAGTGTGTACATTTTACTTACTTGTAATATGAACCCCGATTGGGTACCAATGTTATAGACACACGATATACATTACCTATACATTGTGCTGCTTAATATATAGTGTGTATATTAATACATACATAGTGTGTACATTTTACTTACTTGTAATATGAACCCCGATTGGGTACCAATGTTATAGACACACGATATACATTACCTATACATTGTGCTGCTTAATATATAGTGTGTATATTAATACATACATAGTGTGTACATTTTACTTACTTGTAATATGAACCCCGATTGGGTACCAATGTTATAGACACACGATATACATTACCTATACATTGTGCTGCTTAATATATAGTGTGTATATTAATACATACATAGTGTGTACATTTTACTTACTTGTAATATGAACCCCGATTGGGTACCAATGTTATAGACACACGATATACAGTACCTATACATTGTGCTGTTTAATATATAGTGTGTATATTAATACATACATAGTGTGTACATTTTACTTACTTGTAATATGAACCCCAATTGGGTACCAATGTTATAGACACACCATATACAGTACCTATACATTGTGCTGTTTAATATATAGTGTGTATATTAATACATACATAGTGTGTACATTTTACTTACTTGTAATATGAACCCCGATTGGGTACCAATGTTATAGACACACCATATACAGTACCTATACATTGTGCTGCTTAATATATAGTGTGTATATTAATACATACATAGTGTGTACATTTTACTTACTTGTAATATGAACCCCGATTGGGTACCAATGTTATAGACACACCATATACAGTACCTATACATTGTGCTGTTTAATATATAGTGTGTATATTAATACATACATAGTGTGTACATTTTACTTACTTGTAATATGAACCCCAATTGGGTACCAATGTTATAGACACACCATATACAGTACCTATACATTGTGCTGTTTAATATATAGTGTGTATATTAATACATACATAGTGTGTACATTTTACTTACTTGTAATATGAACCCCGATTGGGAACCAATGTTATAGACACACCATATACATTACCTATACATTGTGCTGTTTAATATATAGTGTGTATATTAATACATACATAGTGTGTACATTTTACTTACTTGTAATATGAACCCCGATTGGGTACCAATGTTATAGACACACCATATACAGTACCTATACATTGTGCTGCTTAATATATAGTGTGTATATTAATACATACATAGTGTGTACATTTTACTTACTTGTAATATGAACCCCGATTGGGTACCAATGTTATAGACACACCATATACATTACCTATACATTGTGCTGTTTAATATATAGTGTGTATATTAATACATACATAGTGTGTACATTTTACTTACTTGTAATATGAACCCCGATTGGGTACCAATGTTATAGACACACCATATACAGTACCTATACATTGTGCTGCTTAATATATAGTGTGTATATTAATACATACATAGTGTGTACATTTTACTTACTTGTAATATGAACCCCGATTGGGTACCAATGTTATAGACACACCATATACAGTACCTATACATTGTGCTGCTTAATATATAGTGTGTATATTAATACATACATAGTGTGTACATTTTACTTACTTGTAATATGAACCCCGATTGGGTACCAATGTTATAGACACACCATATACAGTACCTATACATTGTGCTGCTTAATATATAGTGTGTATATTAATACATACATAGTGTGTACATTTTACTTACTTGTAATATGAACCCCAATTGGGTACCAATGTTATAGACACACCATATACAGTACCTATACATTGTGCTGTTTAATATATAGTGTGTATATTAATACATACATAGTGTGTACATTTTACTTACTTGTAATATGAACCCCGATTGGGTACCAATGTTATAGACACACCATATACAGTACCTATACATTGTGCTGTTTAATATATAGTGTGTATATTAATACATACATAGTGTGTACATTTTACTTACTTGTAATATGAACCCCGATTGGGTACCAATGTTATAGACACACCATATACAGTACCTATACATTGTGCTGTTTAATATATAGTGTGTATATTAATACATACATAGTGTGTACATTTTACTTACTTGTAATATGAACCCCAATTGGGTACCAATGTTATAGACACACCATATACAGTACCTATACATTGTGCTGTTTAATATATAGTGTGTATATTAATACATACATAGTGTGTACATTTTACTTACTTGTAATATGAACCCCGATTGGGTACCAATGTTATAGACACACCATATACAGTACCTATACATTGTGCTGCTTAATATATAGTGTGTATATTAATACATACATAGTGTGTACATTTTACTTACTTGTAATATGAACCCCAATTGGGTACCAATGTTATAGACACACCATATACAGTACCTATACATTGTGCTGTTTAATATATAGTGTGTATATTAATACATACATAGTGTGTACATTTTACTTACTTGTAATATGAACCCCAATTGGGTACCAATGTTATAGACACACCATATACAGTACCTATACATTGTGCTGTTTAATATATAGTGTGTATATTAATACATACATAGTGTGTACATTTTACTTACTTGTAATATGAACCCCGATTGGGTACCAATGTTATAGACACACCATATACATTACCTATACATTGTGCTGTTTAATATATAGTGTGTATATTAATACATACATAGTGTGTACATTTACACATACATAGTGTGTACATTTTACTTACTTGTAATATGAACCCCGATTGGGTACCAATGTTATAGACACACCATATACAGTACCTATACATTGTGCTGTTTAATATATAGTGTGTATATTAATACATACATAGTGTGTACATTTACACATACATAGTGTGTACATTTTACTTACTTGTATCAAAGCACATCCGACACCCTTTGTCGTGATATTAACTTCATTTGGTAAAGCTTTGATAGCAGCAGTCTGCAGGGTGAGGCTGTTCACGTCGTCCACTTTAAACTTGGTCGTCAACTGCTTGCCAGAAAATTTAACAGTCAGGTCAAGTCCGTCTTTATAAATGTAGCTTGCATACTTGGACAGAGCTTGAAGGGCAAGAACCGTGTCCTAAAAAAAAACAAAAAAAAAATAGAATTCAAATATCACATAGCACTACAACTAAAAAAAAAACAAAAAACAGAAGATAAGAGCAACGAGTGCTCTATGCAAATGAGTAGTGTCATATGCAAATTAATGCATAATGCCCAATGTAAACGAGTATAAATGACCCGTAAAAATCTAACGTAATCTTTTAAAAAGTCAAAATTAATGTGTGTAGGAAAGATTTGAAAGACATCTTTTTTTCTGGCATGCTGGCCATTGTTCTATTAAAAAATACCCAGCTGCAATAAGAAAAAACTTTTCAGAGTACATTTTATTTTACTAAGAAGGAGTCCTTTTACTTGTTTCAAGATCCCCAGTAGTGAGGAGTGTTATACAACAGTAAACTTGGAACACAGCTGCTATGCGTAAGGGTTGGTAATGTGGGCTATACTTAGTTTAATTTAATTTTATGCAAACGGGGCAAAGAGGGGATGGAAGCTATTCGTCAAAATTCAGATACCTCTGATTTTGTGAAATTTATAACATAGGCATTATTAATAAACATTCTCTAAATTTTAATTTTAGGGGGTATTTTAAATGGCTTTTAGGGGCCATGATATGAGCACAACCTCCCACTTGTAAATTCAAATACATTAGATTTGCATTGAACATTAGACACCAATTAAGCAAGATTCCATGAATTTCAATTTCTTCTGAAGACCCCTTAAGCTTAAGCCTTAAAGTTTAGACATTTTCTAGAATCAAAATTATGTCATGGATTTTGAGCAAAATTAAAATAAGGGTTTTAGACATGAGGTTAAGTATCATTATAACTTGATTTTAATCTTCGTAAGGGGACATAAAAGTGGTGCAAAGCCTTTCTGTTCGAGCAATTAATTTTACCCGTCCTGGGACGTGTATTCTTCCAATATATATATATATATATATATATATATATATATATATATATATATATATATAAGAATTACACGTTCCTTTTTACTTGATAACCACCCCTGAAGATGGATTCAGATGGATCTGAAAGTACCAAGGCTCAAAATGGGTATGGCAGACACATCAGTCAATTTAAGCTTGAATCCCGAAAATTAATAAGGAACTTAGAATGGATCAAAGCAAAAATAGGCAGACATAAATTGCCCGTGATATTTAATAATATATATATATATATTAAAGTGTTTTATAAATATAAATACTTATACATATATATTTGTGAGTTCATAAAAAATATATATATTTAAGTATATACTCTTTATAATATCCGAAAATGTTTCAAATTGCAAGCTCAATGAGGTTGTATTACAAGCTTCAGAGCATAAATACTTTATATTTACATTCCAATGAGCTTATGAAAAATCAATCAAAAACCATAATTTTCATTTGTTCTTACAATTTCTGTATTTTCATATTTCGGTGAATACCTGTATTTCTTCTTTGTCTCACAAACAAAATTTTTTTTTAATTTATGTTTTCGAAATTGAATACCTTTCCTATATCTTACGCGCGTTTCACAGCAAAGTCAAGAGAAATATATAGTATTGAGTTAACATTGCTGATCATCAGAGCAGTAGTTTATTTAATGGTAATAGGAAACCATATTATTCCAAAGACAGAAGAAACGAAGACGAGAAAAGTTTAAGAAGTCCTGACAGAAAATAACGGCATGCCGAAATACAAGAAAAAACCTCACATGAACAATGGTGACAAAAATCCAAGCCCCCCCCCAAAAAAAACTGTAGATGGGAGCAAACGTTGATTAACTCGTATTTCATATAGCAATCGATTTACCTGGGTGGAGGCAAATCCTCCATATGCGTTTCTCTGTTTGGTGAGCCACTGAATGATGGGAAGGCTCTTGGAGACGGCCTTGCTGGGGTTTTCTATCAACATGGCAAGCAGCACATAGGATGTAATTTCAACCTCGGCAGAAGGGGCCTGGTCATATTTCAACCAACTCTCCTCTTTTTTAACAATCCTTTTATTGTCTCGGGTCCAATACTTCAAACCATCTGCAAGGCAAGAAACGTAGCTTTAGTTAAGCAGTTAACATCTATAATAAAGACCAACGTGTATTTATTTGTGTGTGTGTATATAACGTATCCGACCTTAGGCCAGAAAAAATGTTTCAAATATGTGGCGGGGTTGGGACCCTAATCCCCTTGTGCTTGCACACACTTAGCCCACCGATCCATCCACTGCCGGAAACACCTCTGGAAGTCTTGTTTTGGAATGGTGTTCATCTCCGCTGTCGCGTTAGATTTGGCAGGTGTTTGTAGAAGATGCGATGGGTGTAACACAAATTAAGGAGTGGTTCAACTAATTCAAGAATGGCCGCACATCAGCAGAGAGTGACCAGCGTTCTGGCAGGCCTCAAACTGCTCGGAGTGCAGCTGTTGTTGAGAAGGTGCAAAACAAAAAGAGATAATGCGGAACATAAATACGTAACATCTTAGTTACTTACTCTCTAATGCAAATACAGAGTAGCATATTTTTTTTTCCACAAAATTTCACAACTATTTTTCTTCGTACTATAAAGCATTAAAAGCTAGATAAAGATGGAAACTGATATACCAAGGTTTTGCACGAACTCAAGAAGCGAGTATAAACTAGTTATGGTATCCGACAGATAAAAGTGCGAAACGTTATTATAACGGGGTCGATATGTTACCGTGTTCAACAGCCCGGCTCATGAGGATCTTCCTGATCGCTGTCCATTTCTTGTTTTCGACACCGTATAGGGTAAAGGCGTAGTTCATTAACGACAGAGTGTATGTGTCGTTCACTTTAGAATCCGTTAGACATTTCATCGCATCTTTTATGACATTCTGCAATATAGAAAAATCAAAATTGAAAGTAAATGTATCTGGTTGCTTGAAAGTATGACACGTTAACAAGTGTATCGAGTTACTTGAAAATATAACATTAATACGTGTATCAAGTTGCTTGAAAATATAACACAAATAAGAGTATCAAGTTGCTTGAAAATATAACACAAATAAGAGTATCAAGTTGCTTGAAAATATAACACAAATAAGAGTATCAAGTTGCTTGAAAATATAACACAAATAAGAGTATTAAGTTGCTTGAAAGTATAACTAAATAAATGAATCTGGTTGCTTGAAAGTATTACATTAATAAATGTATCGAGTTGCTTGAAAATATAACACAGATAAGTGTATCAAGTTGCTTGAAAGTATAGCACAAATAAATGGTTGCTTAAAAGTATGACATAAGTAAGTGTATTTAGTCGCTAAATTGAAGGATTGAACAATTTCAACAGTGCCGATACCAACCTTGTTTTCAATTTTAATTTCCAAGAAGGTAATCAGGGCATAGGCAGTCAGGGCCACATCTTCATCTCCGCCGTCGAGTCCGCCCTTAATATGTTTACTCCAGACATGACCGAATTCGTGGAAACAGTTGTTTTCCCGCAAATTCAACACAAACCAATTAATCATCTTCATCATGATTGCGTTGTCGATGAAAATATATTTATCGGCTTTTGCAAAAGATCTCAAAACGAAAGCAGTGAGCCAGGTGCTCCCAATCTCATCAGTCTCACCAAAAGCACTGAAAGTACCGTCTTTATGCTGATATTGTAGTTGGCGTTGATAACCTGCAAACAAAAAAAAATGGAGAAATTTGGTAGATTTATGCTACAAATAACGATCAGAAAAATTCATGTGACTAGATTTCATCATCATCATATTCGGCTTAACGTCCGTTGTACATGCTGGCATGCGTTGGACGGGATTAATTGATTGATTGATTGATTGATTGGTTGGGTTTTACGGCATATCAACTACTTGTTTATTTAATGCCGGAAAATGTTTGTTCATTTTTTTTTTTTGGGTTGTTATTGGGGGAGAATTGTCCACAAGGATATGTTGAGAGTTGTTTTATAGTATAAGAGTGTTTAGTTTGTTTTCATTTTAGAGTTTGTGTATATTTATGTTTGAGAAAATTTTTTGGATGAGGGGCATGAGTAGGGAGAAAGTGGTTAAATTTTGTTGTAGATATTGGCTTCTTTTAGGTATTCAAAGATTTTATTTAGGTTTGTTGGGAGAAAAATGTTGTTTTGTTTGTTTTCTTTGTAATACTTTTGTCGGATCCGTTTTAGGTCCACGCAGTTTGATAGTATGTGTTTTATAGTATATGGTTCCTGACAGGGTATGCAGTAAGGGGGTTCTTCCCCTTTGAGGAGATGGGAGTGGGGTTGGACGGTTTTAAGGAATTGACTTACAAACTAACCTATCTCGGACCAGGTCTTTATTTATCCCTCTTTCCTTCAGTTCCATTTTTATCACTTCCTCCTATGTTTTCTTTGATCTTCCTCTACGAACTGATCCTGCTACCCCAACTGTTCTGCATCTACTAACTCAAGAACTCTCATCCAATCTTTAAAGAAAGCCATACAATCGAAGTGTCTTGTTCTGTATGTATATCTCTATACTTTCCAGATTTAATCTTCCTCCGAGGTCATCAGATCTAAGCCCTTCTTTAAGACTCACATTACACATCCATCATATCATTCTCATATCATTTCTCTCCATGCAACGCATGTCCTCAACCCTCACTTCCATACATCATCACACTGTGTACACATGCCTGGTAGACTCTTCCGATATTGTTGATAAAATTATTACCTTCTTCAGATACGTAGAGCTTAGCAATACGTGAATTAGACAGAACAGATGCTTCACTTTGATCAATGAATCAGCTATGTACTAGCGGAACCCGTAGAAATTCTAGTCGTATTCTTCATCTGTTGTATATTGGCGCCATGCTTAAGAATATTTCCATATCGTTGTAACCCCTTTTTTGTTCAAACTGAAATATACTTACCTAAGTAGTAGTTTCTACATGCTAATAAAATTCTCTACTTGGCCTTTTGGCTAAGATCAAAGTGTAGTATCTGTTCCGACGGATACTGCACTCCATAGACTGGTATTGTCTTGGCCTTCGGGGCTTGATTTACGCCGGTCTATGAGTCTGTCCTGTGCAGTTCTAGAAGGTCCACCCTCCCAGGCTTTGCCTCCCCTCTTTGAGGAGGAGTAAGTTTATTGCTTACTGCCTGAGGCGCCCCTACCGGGGGATGCCGACGGGGCTACCCAAGCAATTTTTAAACCCCACTTTCCCGACCCGACCGTGGGTCACATCTTACTTGTGGGAGTAGGATAAAAACTGGCCTTGTGCCTAACTCCTGGAGAGGAGTAAATCAATACATGCTCATAAAATATGAATCTTAAAATGTAGCATACAACAGTGTTCAAATGTTCATCGAATTACACTGCGTAAAAAAAAAAAAAAAATGAAGCCCTTTACCTTGTTCCCAATGTGCAAGAATTCAATATAGCTGCAGCCCCTGTCCCATCGCTGCAATGTTGCATCCTTGTGCTTGTTTTACAAGTACTTTAATGGAATGTGCTCCGATAAACTTGCTGCTCTGGTGCCCCCTCGACATAAATACACTCGACCAACCCGACAATCAGCTAAATCCCATTCATTCACTGTGGAGGCTCCCAGATGCCTAACATTCACAGGTAACATGAATTGGAACAAATACATAGAAGACATTGCCAAGGCGGCTGCAAAGAATGTGGGCTCCCTCTTCCGAGCTAGAAAACTTCTCACACCTGACAGTATCTACAAAGCCACCATCCGGCCATGCATGGAGTATTGTTGTCACATCTGAGCTGGTGCACCATCCACTAGTCTCGCCCTCTTAGACAAGATCTAAAGAAAGAGTCGCTAATCTGATATTTCCCTCACTATCCACCAAGCTGCAGCCCCTGCCCCATCGCCGCAATGTTGCATCCTTGCGCTTGTTTTACAAGTACTTCAATGGAATGGGCTCCGATGAACTTGCTGCTTTGGTGCCCCCTCGACATAAATACACTCAACCAACTCGACAGTCAGCTAAATCCCATCCATTCACTGTGGAGGTCCCCACATGCTGGAGAGATTTCTACTCCAATAGTTTATTTCCTCGAGCTGCCGGCCTTTGGAACTCCCTCCCTGCTACCTGTTTTCCCCCGACTGTACCGACATGCAGAAATTTAAAATTAATGTGAACAAGAATCTCGCTGCACAGTTCCCAATTTAGGACGACCCCCTAAACTTTCACCCTAATTCTAAGTAACCCCTTACGTCTACAGTGGCAACTTGCCTTGTTTGGGGTTGAACTAAGTTTTAAAAAAAAAATTTAAAAAAAGAAAATTCAACATTTACCTTTTTCCATATATTTGACAGCCATGTCCATCAATGATGACTGATTCTGGTTGCTACTTTTCAAATATTCCAAGACGTATATATTTGGCACAAATCCAACCATGTTTTGTTCTCCACAGCCGTAAGGCATCTGGACAAGGTTTTCAAGTCCAGACAACGTGGGGCCCATCAGATCACCTGTTACAACACACAAAGATGATAATCACAATTCAACTCCCCAATAAAAAAAATGACGAAAGCAAAAAAACAAACATGCGCTGCATTATTTGGACATCAGCGAGTTAGAATGGCGGACAGAACCTCTTATAGAATTGCGGACACATCTAACAAACTACTTACATCTGTACTTTGGTCAGATTCGGTCCTAGGAGCTCATCCTCCCAGGCATTACCTCCTTCTTCGGGAGGAGGTTGGTTTATTGCTGGTCTCCTTTTTTTCTGATTTAAACAATCTAACTCAAGCTCAATGAGTGACTCAACAGGTCACATTTTCTCTCTCATATATATATATATATATATAGATATATATAGAGAGAGAATGGTAGTTTGCTTGAAGCATTGCTGGGAATAGTAGTAATATTTATAAATAAATATTAATTATTTATTACCTACATTATATATATATAGATAGATAGATAGATAGAGAGAGAGAGAGAGAGAGAGAGAGAGAGAGAGAGAGAGAGAGAGAGAGAATGGTAGTTTGCTTGAAGCATTGCTGGGAATAGTAGTAATATGTTTTTTAAAAAAGGCTGTTGGCAATGCAAAGTGCCGGGTAGGTTGTAAGCTGGAAGGAACAAAAATAATAAATCGAAATGGGACTTACTATTTATTTTTTCTTAAAATCTTACATAACAGCAAGTGTGGTGTTAACTGTTTGTGTGTTATCCGGATGATTATAAAATTCATTTATTTAATATTTCGGTAAAAGAAACTTCCCTTTGTCAAAAATAATAAACACCAGAGGAAAACTCCGTCTGTGCAGAGAATATGCCAAAATGGATGCCAGAAGACAGCGTAGGTGCAAACCAGTCTTGCAGAGAATAGAAATTAATAAGTTTTAAAGTTATGTTATGTATATAAATGTGGTACATATATATATATATATACACACACACACACACACACACTAGAAGGATACTCGTCCAAGGACAATAAAAATGAGTTCCTCAAACAGTTTTGCATCACTTTTGGTTGGTTGTTTTGTTTTATGGCATATCAACCCTTTTTCGTGTTATTTCATGCCGAATCCGGTCATTTTGATAAAAGTTTTTATTCTTCAAGTTCTTGATATGTTCAAGTATGAATTCATGGTGTTTGGTTGAGTGAAAGGAATGAATAGAGGGAGAGGGGGGAAAATGGGAGAAGGGGAGGGACGGAAAGTGAAGAGGGGGAGGGTAGGGGAAAAGGGGGAGGGAAGGTGAAGAGGGGGAAGGAGGGAAATTGTTTTGAGTTTTGGGTTTTGCAGAACATGATTGAGTTTTGCAAAGAGAAAAAAAAACAATAAAACATCAATGTTTGCTGCATTTTGGTTCGGAGATGGGTTGGGGGCGACTGGGAAGAGAGAGATTGTTACACTTTTGACTGCAGAGAGGGAGGGGAAAACGGGAGGGGGGGGGGGTGAAGAGCCCCGGGCAACGCCGGGTACCCCTGCTAGTATATATATATATATATTTCTCAAAATCAACTTCTCAAAATTGGAACACAGCCACAATAAAAGAGCAGATCCTGCACACACGAAGGGCTCACTATTCTTTCAGATAGAGCTCTATAACAATAATAAATAGTAAATGTCGCTTGTGTTTCGGAATTTTTTTTTAGATGAGGCTTGATAGTTTGGATTATTTGCACCTGAAGAAGGTCGGAGGTGACATCGGCCGAAACGTTGTAAGAATAACATCCAACATGAGAACAGAGTCTGAATAATACATATGTCACTTAATTTAACCCATTATTCTATTCCGACGATCGGAAACCCTGTGAAACTGCAGTAATTTATTACTTGTTATTGTTATAATTATATACAGGGCTGGTCATGTGTTTCGCTGAAGGTAATTACTTAACTACATATGAAAATAAAAATAACTAAACAAACTTTTATTAATTACTAGTGGGACCCGTCTCGACGTTGCCCGGGATTAACTTGTGAACTATAAGAAAAACAAAGACATAAATGTTTGTTTTTTAAGGAAACAATAAAAAATATGTTGATAACACGAAAAAGAAAACTATAAAAATTTTAATTTAATAAAAACAAAACGGTTAACGAGTACCACCACTACCACTACCACCAATAATAATAATAAATAATAATAAATAAATAATAATAATAAATAATAATAATAATAATAATTATTATTTTTAAAAAAATACTAAAAATCATAATCATAATAAAAATCATGTAATGAAATAATTACTTACGTTTGGGTGAGGGCGAAATTGACTATTCGTCCGACAATTATTTTCACAGTAATAAAAAATACGCTCTTTTTAAAAGATTTAAATTATTGCAATGAATTAATTAAACGTTTGTTTTATCGAAAAAATATTTTACTGTAAGAAGAAAAAGACAGCGGATAAGCCACCGTAGAATTTCTGTGATATCTCGTTACTCTATATAATAATTTGTTTCATATTACCGTTTCAATTCCTATTTGGCGCTGCCTGGGATGCAGTGAAGTCTTTTTAATTTTTATTTGTTTGCCAATTTTTAGAACATATACAGAAAAAGTAATTAAATTTTAGTTCTAAGGGACACATATCAGTTATTCCCCATGTTGAATTCGATTTTTCGGTGATGAGTAAAAAATCTTTCATGATATAGATAGTCTAGGTCAGACTAAGTATTTTTTTTACTAAATTGTAGTGAAGTACATTATAATATTGCCAATAACATAGTATAACAATAACAAATGAATATGGACTAGTCAGAAATAAACGCAGATTTGTCAGCTAAAATGCTATTTGGGTGTGACTTTGAAAATCGGACAAAATAACTTTATTTGTTAGATAATAAATACAGGTTTTCAAATTTAATATTTTAAAAAGAGCGGGAGTTTTGCAGAATTTTGGTCTTGGCCTGAATGCAGTAACGTTTTCTTTATAAATATGTTATTACTGTTAAATATTGGAAATTATAATGCGGTCGTTTGTTATGTGCTTTGTGATTGGATGAAAAGCAACCAATCACAGGCCACCTTTTTAGAACCTGTGCTGAGCCCCACATGAGCTGGTTTTTCAAAGTATCTAGCTTTTTTCCTCCTTGTGTGCTCGATCTAATAAGACGCAAACTGCTGTGTCTCTTCAGCACCCTTCCTGAGCAATCAGGCATATATTTCTGTGTGTATTATATGCACATCAACGACCCCGAAGCCCCATATTAAAAATTCTTTTGAATATACTTATTTCCACTAAGATCACACGGACCAAGAGAGAAGTTAACAGACGAAACTCCAGTTAAGTCTGCAAAAATACCACCTTTTTTGCAAGCAACGTTTTTCTTCTCATTCTTCCTTTTAGTTATATAAAAATATCTATATTAACTAAGCCGTTTGTTCTCTTTCCTGTCAAGTCATTTTTTAAGCTTTGTTTTTCTATACAGCGGACCCGAAATTTCGTCCCTTATTTGAACAGGAAAAATCCCAATATAAAAGAGACTATATAATTTTCCGAACACCATTTGAAGCCCCACTCCGTCACTATCCACCAATAGGATTCATTAAGTAATATACAAAACGTATAGTTAGATAAAGAAAAAAAAAAAAAAAGATCTGGATTCTTACCAATTACTGACACGCGTCCTCTTTCAGAATCGGGCACAAAATGGAGCTTCGGTAACTTCAAGCTAACCATCTCGTGTTTTGGCTTGTCATTTTCTGAAAATAGCAATATAAATATTAGAAATTAGAAACATTACCAAAAAAATGTTTGGATTCGTGCCGCAATTTAACATGAAATGATAACACCTTTTAATTTGAAATAGTCTCTACCTGCTCTTTGAGCGGTGTTAGCACAGTACCTGGGTATGTCAATTTCCGTCACATTACATAAATCTATTTTTTGTTTTTAATTAAATGACCTTTTTATTCATACTTCGCAAAAGAAGAAGACAAAGAATATTCCGCATTAGTTCAAAGAAAATTAATTTTGCATATACATCAACAAATGCGGCGATCTCAGACTGCTGAAAGTGTCAGAGTTGGCGGAATCCAGCCGTAAACCCCCTGTTCTAGAACCACATGGCAGTCAGTGAAAAAATTTTAAATGGACACAGAGCCGGAGATAACAAATCGTAAGCAGTGGTAAATGGACACAGTCAATCCCCACAATCGTGATCACAGGAGACTTAGCATAAGGACAGCCAGACAGCATTGAACCTCTTGTCGAAGGGAACATAGACGATAAACCAGTATAGTGAGTGAGTAAGTAATAGGTCCCTCACTGTCAACCATGCTCCAGTTCCTGTCCGATCGCCGCAATGTAGCATCCTTGTGCTTGTTTTACAAATGCTTCAATGCTCCGATGAATTGGCTACTCTGGTGCCCCCTCGACGTAAATTCACTAGACTAACTTGACAATCAACTAAATCTCATTCATTCACTGTGGAGGTCCCCAAATGTCGGAGAGCCTTCTACTCAAATAGCTTCTTTCCTCGTGCTGCTGGCCTCTGGAACTCCCTCCCTGCCTCCTGTTTCCCCGACAGTACTGACATGCAGAAATTTAAAACTAATGTAAACAGACATCTCGCTGCGCAAATCCCAATTTAGGTTGACCACCCCCCTACCTTCTCCCCTTTTCTTTTTTCTCAGTAGCCCCTTACGTCTACAGTGGCAGCCTGCCTTGTTTAGGGTGAACTATGTTAAAAAAAAAAAAAAAAAAAACAACACGCAAATACATTCATCGTAGTTACTTACTCTCTCATCCAAATATTAAGGAACATATTTTTTTTTTTTCACAAAATTTTATAAATATTTTTCTTCATACTAGCTACAAAGCGGTAGAAGCTTGGTACAGATGGAAATTGACATACCCGGGTACTGTACCAACACTGTTCAAGGAGCTGTGATAAACTATAATAATACAAATACTAATACATTTAATCATAATATTTATACGTTCGTAACAAAACAAACAAATTACTTTTGACATTTTAAAATATTTAAAAAAATTTTCAACCATTGAAATAAAAACTCATGTTTGAAAAGATGCACCTGAAGAAGCTTGGTGCTCACATCGGCCGAAACGTTGTAAATAAAACACCAAGATGAGTATTAATTTACTCCTCTCCAGGAGTTAGGCACAAGTAAGATGTGACCCAAGGTCGGGTCGGGAAAGTGGGGTTTTAAAAGCCAGCGCCCGAGAGGTGAGCACTCTGGCCATTAAAAATTGCCTGGGCAGCCCCGTCGGCATTCCCCGGTAGGGGCGCCTCAGGCAGTAAGCAATAAACTTACTCCTCCCCAAAGAGGGGAGGCGAAGCCTGGGAGGGTGGACCTCCTAGAACTGCACAGGACAGACCCATTGACCGGCGTAAATCAAGCCCCGAAGGCCAAGACAATACCGGTCTATGGGGTGCAGTATCCATCAGAACAGATACTACACTTTGATCTTAGCCAAAAGGCCAAGCAACCCATAAAAAACTCATCTTCATCTAAAAAATTCCAAAAACATAATTTAACAATAGGAGGTTAATGTAGTTTGCTTGAAGCATTGTTTACGTGTATATATAAAAGGTAATTTGTAGAAGGCAATACAATGCAGAGGTGTAACGGATAAACACGAACTGAAGCAAATTAAGAAATATAATGGAGTGTGTTTTGCAGTTTCCACCTTTTTTATTATATATATATATATATATATATATTACAATCTTACTTGCGTCAGTGTGGTTTAATGAAAGTTCTGTATAATATGATATTTTGGGAACATTTCCTTTTGCCAGAGGTGTGTTCAACCTTAATTCAAACGTATCAAGAAGGCCGTTGCTGGTGAGGGCTATTCGGCAGAAATTGAAATGGATTGAAATCAAATTTAATGATTCTGATGTTATCACTGTTCATCAATAATAATAATAATATTGATAATATACTTTAGTAAAAAAAAAAAAGAAGTAGAATTTATTGTGATGCTGCTGATGATAATTCTACTTATAGGAAGTAAATAATTCAAATAAAAATATTCTGGGTTGGAATCAAAAGATTCCTGGTTTACTCAATTTTCCCGGGAAATGGATCACACAAGTGGGTTAATAAATCTAACATATTTTATTCAATAAAGGTTTTAAAAGTAGATACATTGTATTTAACAGGAAGGCCGTTTTTTATGTACATATAATAGGCAAAACTATATACGAATATAAGAGAGTTGTTAAACTCGGTGATGACAAAAACGCTCTTGTTGTTCATATAATTGATTTCGAGCATGAATTTGACTTTTCAAGAACCTCGATAATCAAAAAATATGCACAACTTATACCACAGACGTCTCATTGAAGCTGTTGTCATCGCCGATTTCAACAGTATAATCAGATATAAAGTGAAAATTTTCAGATTTTTTTTTTTTTTTTCACTGATGAGTACGTCATCACTTATTAAGACTAAAAAACACTTGAGGATAAGCGTTAATGATAGATTGAGAGTTTAACGATGCTGAATACTATGAGAGGATTGAAAATTTTCATATACCACTCATGCAAAACAACAGCTGCTCTAGAAAACAGTAATTCTTCCCTCTTTATCGGAAAAATCGCTGATGGAATGTGAAGACTAAAGGAAAAAGTAGGAGAAACAAGAATTACAAGTCTGCCAAAATGAAGGGAGGTCTTGTTATTTTACTTTTAATCTGTAGTAGGGAATTTAATCTGCTGACCAATTTGGGTGTGTACCAGGTTTAAAGTATTTAGTGCTGCTGTAATAAAAAGCCGAAAAAAGTTTTTTTGTCTTTTAGTGTAGGAGAGGTAAATAAGGGCAGATAACTCTTCTCATCAGCTCCAGCTTTCAAACAATATTTTTCCATAAAATACAATTTTTTTGTTCTATTAATCTAAATTACATTTAGGGTTATGGTTAGATTAAATTTCCTAATTTCAGAGAAAATCGTGTTTAAAAAGCGTCGTAAGAGTTACCTGCCCCTTATTTACCTCTCCTACACTAAAAGACAAAAAAAAAAAATTTTTTTTCGACTTTTTATTACAGAAGCACCAAGTAGTTTTTTTTTGTGGTTCAAAATTTTATTATGCCTATATAAAGACCATATTTATTCTCAAACATGATGAATTAAAAAATAAAAGACTTTCTACTTTCCGTATACCTTGTTCGTCTTTCTCTTTTCCTTTCTTCTTGGCTCCTTAGTATGTTTACAAAATAGAGATGCATTTGTTAACAATCATCAAAAAAATTACACAGGAGTTTGAATTACCTACTAGACACTATCCTCGAGTGTCTTCGGTCTCTCTGTACAAGGGTTTGTCAGGACAACCTGACATGAGGATACTTACCCCTACAAGTAAACCCTGACCAAATATTCAAAATTACATAGTATCCGCAGCACAAATAAGATCCCCTCATACGAGGAATAGTGCATCTTCTCCTAGTGATGTTACCTCAAGTAACACCACGTAGCTGGATACTCCACCAGACTAGATGAATTCTTGTCCTGGAATCCGGTAAGACCAACAGACTACAAAAAAGATATACTACTACATACTTGACTGGTCAGTTGGGGAGAGAAGAAATTATTCTTAACTTTTTTACTAACTCAATGCTTGAGAAATAAAGGAGAATTTTAATAGAATACGCGGGTATCTATGTATCTCATATAGAGATCAAGTGTTAGCCCCAGGAAGGGGCCCCTTGATTTCTGAGATCTTCGACTGAAGTAAAATTAAACAGTGAGAAGATAACTCTAGTTACTTCCGGCTTCAAACTATATCTATCTTTCTGGGTAATTTCCAACTTTACTGCCATAAATTCTGGATTTGTTATTGAGGTTTGGGAAAAGATAACCGTTGCAACCAGTGTTGCTATAGTGTTTTTCGTATTGTGGAGGACACAACTTTTCAGGACAGGCCCCCAAAACACACACACACACAGCATAATAGATATAAAGAGTTACTTACTCTTCATGCAAATAAAAGCGTTGTATGTATATTCTTTGGAGACACCTTCAGCCTAGAAAATATAATTTATAAAGACACATATATTGCAATATGAGGATAAAATACACATTATATTATAAGATGAAAAGGCGTGGAGATAGAATGTATGAAAGACAGAAAGGAAAAACAATTAAAGATTTTTTTTTTTTTAATTTCTTCCTGCGTTTGTTTTTTTCTTTCTGTTTTTCATACATTCTGTCTCCATGACTTGTTCTGAGAGAGCAATACATATTACAATATACAAATAATAATTATTTCAGTATGGAAAAGTAAATCACATGTTTGTTATATATATATATATATATATATATATATATATATATATATATATATAACTTCTTTGTAATATAGCAGGAAAAATCCCAGCAGAGTGCTCGATTAATTAAGAATAAAAATTAGAAATTAAGAGCGTAATATTTATTTATTTTGGTACAGAAAAATTAGTACAACATTCGTACCGTCGGTTTCAAGCACGGAAGGACTTAGCCATCCGGCCCTCTTCAGCTTTTGTTGTCATCTGTTTTGGACGCATTATTTGCTAAGAGTGTTGTGTATGTTTGTTTAAATTTAGTGTAAGGAAGGTTTTATAAGGTTTGAAAAAAATGGGGGAGGGTGAAAAGTAACAGTTGAGATTTAAACCGGAGGAGATTTAAAGAGATATAAAAAAATATTTTAAAAATTAAAAAAATAAAAAAAAATTAAAATATTTCTATATATTTCCTGTGAGTCAATATTATGAGTTTCGTATATTTGGCCGTTACTGTTTTGGGGTTTGATGATGTGTGTTCTAAAGGAATTAGGATAGAAAATGGGTTTAAGGATTAAAGGGGTTTAAAAGGAACAACATTAATTAATTTTGTGTTTTTAAATCCTGGATTAAAGGACTTTAAATCAATCCTGAAGGAATTTAAATAAATGTATCATCCGGGCGGTCTAAGGGCAGTACTCTGTAGGGGTTTTAAATGGTTTGAAACCGTTTAATTGGATCTGTTTGGGAGATATGGGAGATTAGTATCATGACCGAGAAATGGTGGGGATTTATATATATATATATATATATATATATATAGATATTTAAATTTGGAAAACCTTAAAAAATGTGTTATTTTTGTTTGTTAAAATCTTATATAATAGGGATTTTGTCTGTCTGTCTGTCAGTCAATCAATCACAATTAGTAAACCCAAGTTAGTCACTTTCTACTCTCCTAATGTAGTATGACGTAAACTAGTGTTATATAAACAACAAAATGAAAGAGGGGTCTGATAGACGAAGCGAGTCAAACATGGGGTCAGAGTTTACGCAAAAGACCAGGTATTGTTTAGTTGTTCTGACTGTGAAATAAAGGAAAGAACATTATTTTTGTACAACTTGTTTCTGTTTGTTGTTGGGTTTTTTTTTTCAAGGAGAACAAACAAACGAAAGTAAGAATCTGGTTTCCTCCCTTACACCCTAATTGATTTTATAATTTAAGACAATTCAAACGTCAACTCGTGTGATAGTCAAAAGAGAAAAAGGAAATATCAATATATATTTTTTCAACTTACATCTACTAGTAATTTTTTGGAGATAATGTCCGTAACCAAGTTTTTCTTGGTCAGTTTTTGACCGCAATCTCCATTATTATTGTTTGACTTTGCCTAAAAAAAAGAAAAAAAAAGTTTGCGGGTCTCATTAAACAATTGTCTACAGTGAAATGAGTTTTGACAGAATTTCAGCAAAATGCAAGTTTGTATAAAAAAGCAATGTCCAAGAGGAAAACAAGAAAAATGAGCTAGTCAGAATGAAATAGCGATTATATTAGATTACTTCCTATTGATGACAAACTCTGAAAATCCGACAAGATAACTTTATATGTTACATAACGAAAATATTCAGTTCTATTTTAGAATTGTGGCGTCCTGTTTATAAAATTATAAACCAGAAAGTTTTATTTTATTTTTACAAGAATTTTTATACTTTTATCCATCAAATATAAATAAAAAAAATTACTGTTTGTTTCCCTTTGGCTTCCCCCCCCCCCCCGATATACAGTCAAACCTCAACATACGAATTTTTCTCCAACATACGAATTTTTCCAACATACAAATTTTTTTCCAACATACAAAATTTTCTCCAACATACAAAATTTTTTCCAACATACAAAATTTTCTCCAACATACAAATTTTTTTCCAACATTCAAAATTTTTTTCCAACATACAAAATTTTCTCCAACATACAACATGAAATTCGATCAAATTATCCACTCTATACCCGATGGAAAATCCAACATACGACATCAAAGTTTCGTGGTTAGCCCGCTATGCGACAACACTCATGCATTATCTATCACTCTCGATTCCATCACTCTCTCTCTCTCTGTTTATTAACGGTCGAAAATAATAAGGAAAGGAAAAAGATTGGAATAGTCCATAATAAACAAAAGGGAATATCCTAAGGTAGTAATATTATTTATCTCGTAGTTGTAGATACAAAGAAAGATATGGGTGTGAATATAGCGATCAGTAAGAGTAATTTTTGATTTTGTCTTTTTACTTTTTTATATTTAACTGGCTTTGCAAACTCACATTTTTCTGATTCAAACAATCTAACACTAGCTCAGTGGGTCACATTATTTCTGGTATATATCTCTTTCTTTCTTCTAATACATAAAATTAGGTCTGTAGAATTTTACAGCTTATTTCAGAAACTGCTTATTCCGGCTAAGGAGTTTGTTAGACTGGAGACTTTTTTAGTTTATGCTGTAAAAACATCCAGCCGCTTAGGAAATTATTAAAAAAATAATTTTTTTCTGGTATATATCTCTTTCTTCTAATATATAAAATTAGGTCTGTCGAATTTTACAAGTTAGACCTAAATAGCAATACGTCTGACAAATCGATATTTGACTTTGACTAGCAATTTTTTTCCTCCTCACCCTTGCAGCATCTACTTTACACAGGAATTTTTTTTTTTATTTCAGAAACTGCTTATTTCGGCTAAGAAGTTTGTTGGACTGGAGGCATTTTTTGTTTATGCCCTAAAAACCTCCAGCCACTTACGAAATTATTTTTAAAAAAAAAGAAGAAATTTCAGATTAGAATAAAATTTGAAAAATAAAAATAATAGATTGTGTATACTTACAGTGACATTGATATCAATTTGTCCCAGTTGCAAAGGGATGATGGTATAAACGACTGTATGAGATTTATCTTCGCAGACACAATAGTTAGTTTTACTTGGTCGCTCACTTATAAGGTAGCTTTTCGATTTGGCTAAAGTTATTTTGATCTGTAAAACACAAACAATATTTATAAATAAAAGCAATATATAATAACGTATATTATAATATATACCATATATAACATTATAACATAATTATATATATAATAAAAGCAATATATAATAAAAAGCAATTAAAAAAAAAAATTTTTTTATAAAAAGTAATACTAATAAAAATAAATAAAAATAATAAATAAATAAGAGTAATAAATAATAATATAAATATATATAATATAATAAAAAATAAAAATAATAATATAATAACCTAATAATAAATAATATAATCAAAATAGATAATATAATAAATAATATAAATAATAATAATATAATAAATAATATAAATAATAATAATATAATAAATAATATAAATAATAATAATAATATAATAAATAATATAAATAATAATAATAATATAATAAATAATAATACAATAAATAATAATATAATTATATAATATAATAAATAATAAATAATATAAATAATATAATAGATAATACATAATATAATTATATAACATAATAAAAAATATACATTTTTATATATAAATAATTATATAATAATATAAAAATAATATAATAAAAAATATTTAAAATAATATAGATAATATAAATAATAATAAAAATAAATAAATCAATAAAAAATAAATAAAAAATAAAAAGTTATACTAATTTTTAAAAAAATAATTAAAAATAAAATAAAAGCAATATATATTAACGTAATATATATAATAACGTATATTATAATATATATAATATATAACATAATTATAAGATAATTATAACATAATTATATATATAATATATAACAATATATGATATATATAATATATATAATAATGTAATAGTAGGTTCTTTTATAAAGCTTCTTTGGGTTGTATACTTCCGATAGTTTTCGTTTTTGCGGCTTCATTATTTTTTTTGTTTAATCTTTTGCGCTAGTTGGTAAATTGTTAGTTTAATTCAATTTGTGGAGGTTAGGGTTAGGATTGAGGATTAGGGTTAGGGTTAGTGTTAGAGTTAGATTAGGGTTAGGGTAAGGGCTAGGTCTATTTGATTTTCAAGTCGTCTGCTTCTTTTCTCTTTCAATTTCTTCCGATTATATTTCCCCATATGCTAAAATCTGGAACACTTTCATCATTCGAAGTGAATTCGGACGAACAAAGATTCTTCATTTCAATTGCAGTACGCTGCATTTTTTTTGTGTGATGAAAATAATTAAGTACCTCGTAAAAGGCAGGGACTCATGCTGTGAGGTTCACAGATGGTCTCCCTGATAACCCTGTCTGACAGTTATCTCCAGGGATATCTCACGTGATCAGTGCCTGGGTGGTCCAGTGATGACCAGTGAGAAAGACCCGGCCAGGAGAAAAGAGATGGGAAGGGGAAGTTTGTTTTCCTGAATGCTAGCAGGCAGTTGAAGCTGGGTACCCTTCGAGGCAAGGTGGGCCCATTTTGGGGTTCTTGACCAAAGAACTGTGTGGGACTTATATTTTATTTCGCTAGTATAGATAAATCTCATTTGCAAGTCTGCCATTCAACTTGGAAACATGAGTATTATTTATAACCAACAAATAAATTTGTTACTTGTTCATGAACTGGACTCATGGAATGTGAGGACTAAAGGACAACATAAGTGAAGCGAGAGTTACGGGCTGCCGAAAGTAAACCCAAGGTCCACTTTCTACTCTCCATTGCGCCCTACAAATAGAAAGTTCTAGGAAAGAAACTTTGTTCATGGTAGTTCCGTTTTGTTTTAGGTATAGAAAGGGAGAAAGATCATTTTTTTGCTGTGAATGTAGCTAGGTGAGTCACCTAAATTTAAATTAATCAGCGAAACTCTTTTAATTTTTGTTTTTTTTTGTTTTACATTAACTCACATAGGAAACTGAACCCTCTGTTGCAAATTGAACAGGTCAGTTAAAAAAAAAAATCAACAGTTATAAAATTTTTTCAAAATGTCAAAAAAGCGGAAAGGAAACAAGTCATCATGAAATACTGAAATATGAATAATTCTACGCACATTGATGCAAGTTTCCAAAAAGTTGAACACCGTCACTTTAAGCGGGAGTTTTTCGCCTCGTATTGCTGCATAGGGTAGTGTGTAGGAGACAAAGAACGGCTTGAAGACAGTCAAAGAAGCCGGTTCTGAAACACCGATTCCAGTCTCGTTGTTTGTGCAAATCGTGTTTCCAACCCAAGTTGTAATGGAATCCGGAACCTTCTCGATCATTGTCAATTTTCCATCAGTTCTGAAAAAGAAAAAGAAAAAAAAGGATTGTCACAATTTAGATCAGGTTTATCTCTACGGCCTATTTGGCATAATGGTTTTAGTGTCAACCACCTCAGCAAAAACAGCCTATTCAATGACAAGCAACATGGATTTCGTCCTGAAAAATCAACAGCTGATGTGCTGACTGTAATATCAGCCAAGGATCAGCCATGTCGAACCCCTAACAACATCTCAGGAAGAGACCAGACGGCTAGATAGTGGGAAATGGGAATCCCTGCTTCTGAGGAACTCTCTCCTGGTTCAGAGGCATCCTGGCTCCAGTGGAAAACACTAAGCCGCCTGAGAACGGGAATGGGGCGACCAAAAGTTGGTATGAGTAGATGGGGCTACAAAACTGACCCAACCATCTGTGAATGTGGAGAGGAAGACCATACGATGCAACACTGCCTGGTCTGCACCTAATGCCCAACCGGTGCAGCTGGAAAGATCTTGTAGAGTACAACAATATTGCAAAGGACTGCATAAAAATGTGGGAAACCGCCATATGACCACATGCTTCCAAGACACACAAAGCAGAAGAAGAAGAAGTGAATCTATTGACAGGGGCTTCATTTCTAGAGCAATGGCTCCTGACATATCAAAGACCTTTGATTAGGTTTAGCATAAAGGTCTACATCACAAGATTTCTTGCTATGGAATATCTGGAAATGTCCTCTCAACCATCAAATCCTTTCTCTCTGATAGTTTCACGCAAGTTGTCGTTGATGTGCAAAAATCTGAAGCTCATAGTATCAATGCTGGCGTGCCTCAGGGATCCATTCTGGGCCCAACTCTCTTTTTGATCTTCATCAATTATCTCCCAAATCACATTCTAAGATCATTCGTCGACATTTATGCAGATTACACAACCATCTATGGCAACACTTTGAAGAGCATTGATGATCAAGATCATTCTGATTCTCTCTCTTCTGACCTGGAGCAAGTCGTGCAATGGGGAAAACGATGGCTGGTTACTTTTAATATGTCTAAAACCAAGCTTCTCTCCTTTCACCACCAACGCTCTGATCTTGACTTTGCCCCAATTGAAATGAATGGATCTCACCTTGAGGAAGCCTCCTCTGCTTTGATAAGCTTCTAGGACTGACCTTCACTCCAGACCTCAAATGGAAGCCTTACATCAAATCCGTTGCGAAGGTTGCGTGAAAAATGGTTGGATCATTCTACCGCTCTAGAGAGTATCTCCTTCCTGATGCAATCCTCTACCTGTATAAGAGTCAAATACGTCCGAAGATGGAGTAATGTTGCCACATCTGGGGAGGTGCCGCTCAGAGCACCTTTTCCTGCCTAGACAGAGTACAAAACCGGCTTTGAAATCTAGTCCTCTTCTCAACCCTACAGCCTCTTTCTCACATAAGAGGTTGCTAGTCTTTCTCTACTCTATCCTTATTTTCATAGCAGGTGCTCAACTGAACTTCAATCTATGGTCCCCTTTCCCTGTAAAACATTCACAGCAAAAACTCAGATAGCTACAACCATTGTTAATAAATTCCTTTCTCCCTCTGTGTACCTAGAACTAAATGAAACTTCCATGAGCAAAGTTTCTTTCCTAAAACTGCCTGTCTGTGAAACACAGTACCACGGGGCTGCTTCCCGGCTGACTATAACATTGCCGTTTTCAAGTCCAATGTAAACAAATACTTTCTGACCAGTTACAACCATCGTTACTAATCCCCTCAGTGTTTCATCGTCTACCCGTCAAACTCAATAACCCTTATCCTCGAGTGGCCTTTTGGCCTTGACAAGCAGTGACTAGTTTGTAAAAAAAAGTGTTTGCTAATAAACAGGGATCTCGGAGTTCAATCTTCAGCCATGCCAAAGATTTTAAAAAATGGTACTTAATGTCTTCTAGCTAAACACTAGGCACAAACACATCACTCAATAAGTCTCGGGCCTGACGTATAGATGGCACCATTAATTAAAAAAATTTATGATTTTTTTATAAAGTACTAACCTTCAAATGGCACCACTAATTAAAAAGATGTTTATATGATTTCTTTATGAAGTACTAACCTTCAAATGGCACCACTAATTAAAAAAAAATTATATGATTCTTTTTATAAAGTACTAACCTTCAAATGGGACCACTAATTAAAAAAAAATTTATATGATTTTTTTTATAAAGTACTAACCTTCAAATGGCACCCCTAATTAAAAAAAAATTTATATGATTTTTTTTTGAAGTACTAACCTTCAAATGGCACCACTAATTAAAAAAAATTATGATTTTTTATAAAGTACTAACCTTCAAATGGCACGTGTCAAAATCAGAGTCGAATCGGATTATTACTTTACAAATTACAGTTATTTAAGTGAAGCTACTGTGCTTCAAAACAATGGAAAAATCTGAATTTCGTGTTTTGATAAAGCATTGCTTTCTGATGGGAAAAAATACTGTTCAAGTAAAGCAGTGGCTTGATAAGTGGTATTCGGACTCTGCTCCGTCGGAAACAATGCTGCCTTTAAACGCGGTCATACAGACAAATAATGCTGAACGCTCAAATTCGGCAGTTGTCCCCGAAAACATAAAGAAAGTTCACAAACTTGTTTTAAGATAGCAGAGGAGTTGGAGATATCAGAAGGCAGTGTATTCACCTTTATCAATGAGAAAGCTATGTTCAAAGTGGGTGCCGCGTTTGCTCACAGTCGATCAAAAACAACAACACGTCAACAATTCAGAGTGTTGTTTGCAATTGTTTTAACACAGCATAAAGAAGTTTTTGTATCAATATGTGACAACGGATGAAAAAAAAACAAAAACGAAACGAAATAACCCGGAAAAAGCAAAACGATGAAAAAACCCTTACCCAACATCTTGTAAGTCCCAGAGCCAAGTCTCAGGAAAATAGGAACGGACAGTTGGTGTTTCGGGTACGACTGTACTCGAAGAAGAATCGTACGCTTGACTGTTTCGGCTGGCTGGTATTACAAAAGCTTAAAAATAATAATAATAAAAAAAACAACAACTTCATAACAGACTATTATATACAACGACTAAACTGAATATATATATATATATATATATATATATATATATATATATATATATATATATAGTGAGTTATGAAAATATATTCATGGCAATTAAGCTACACAGAGGCGTCCGCGTTTCATCCCCGTAGGGAATCGTCAGGCACTTACCCTCTGTGTAGTTTTATTGCCATAAATAAATTTTCATAACTTACAACCTAGCTCTACTCACGTATTAAGCACTGTTGAAATAAATACTGAAAATCGATACATGTGGATACATGAAAAAAAAGAAAAAAAAAGAAGCTATATATATATATATATATATATATATATATAAAATTAACACACTTTAAATTGCAGTAAAAGCATACATGGATTTATCATATCAGTTCTGAGAAAAAATTCACCTAAAAAGATTCCCGGGCAACTCTGGGTAGTTACGATGGCCAAACTTAACTACAGATTACTTAAAAAACATCCGATAAATTTATAATTTAAAATATTTTATTTCTTATTTTCCTTTTAACAAAGATAAATATTTATTTTATTTTCTACGTATTCGATTTCAAAGTTAATAAACAACAACAACAACAAAAAAAGAAATAAACAATTTTTAGCGACAAAGTATAAACTTTTTATATCGAAAAGAAAATGGTCGCGACGGATAATCTTTTTGTGTAAAAGTTCCATTTTATAGACTTTAAAATGTAACATGGTCAGTCGACAGTGTATTGTTATTCGATAATGAAATAAAAAACAAATTAGAGGGAAACAATGAAGGCTATACTAAGCGAACAGATCGAAATCGAAAACGAGGCTATTCTAATTAGCAAAAAAAAAAGGCCATTTCTTTCTCGTTCGTATTTATCTCCAGCATATTTCGTTGCCAAAATTAATTCTACTGTTTACATATTATCTTTTTATGTCTGTGTCTTGTGTAGTTTTTGACTTTTTGTTGACGCACACGAACATAACTTTTCTTTATATAAGGGATAATCAAAGAATAATAAATTTTTTTTATTTCAATAAGTCCCTAAAGTTTTTGTTTTCTTCATCAAGACTTAGCCGTCGTAGGATGATGTCATAATGGACATGGCGTTGTCTCAGATGATGGAGTTATATAACTCCTACCCACAATAGGAATATGTGACACAAGGTCGGAAAGTGGGATTTGAAAAGCCAGCGCCCAAGAAGGTGAGCACTCTGGCCATTAAAAATTGCAGCCCCGTCGGCATTCCCCGGTAGGGGCGCCTCAGGCAGTAAGCAATAAACTTACTCCTCCCCAAAGAGGGGAGGCAAAGCCTGGGAGGGTGGAACTCCTAGAACTTCACAGGACAGACCCATAGACCGGCGTAAATCAAGCCCCGAAGGCCAAGACAATACCAGTCTATGGGGTGCAGTATCCATCGGAACAGATACTACACTTTGATCTTGGAGGCGCTGGAACATCCAAGCTGTTTCCTGGGTCTTATTCCTACAAGTGGCTATCATAGGGGTGGGACGTAATGGGTGAAAATTTCAGATTCATGCGAGTAGTATTTTTTTGTGTTCATTTACACATAAATAACACTAAACAATCAAACATTTTGAAAATTTTGCAAAATTCAGAAGGTGCAGGCCACTAGATTTTGGCTATTTTACATTCATGAAAACCCTTTCACAGCCTGAAAATGGTCCTAAATTAAAGTACTATATCAGATTTAACCATCTATATCCATTCATAGCTTTTGAGGATGTTTTAGGACCTGCAGTGTCGCATGAAACCACTTTTTCACTGAAAAATGATGGATTTTGAGTCCTGTGGAGCTCTAACGACTATTTTTGGCCTGCACCTTCTGAATTTTGCAAAGTTTTCAAAATGTTTGATTGTTTAGTGTTATTTATGTATAAATGAACACAAAAAAATACTACTCGCATGAATCTGAAATTTTCACCCATTACGTCCCACCCCTACTATCATCCATCTAATGTCTCGTATGACTCATGAGGTAATGGGACCGAGGACACCTGATGTTTTGATGAAGATAAGCTGGAAAATTAAGCGGTCAGTTAGGGTTAGGGTTGTATTTGTCTTCTTTTTTTTTTTTTCTGGTTTCCGCAAACTGAGCTGCAATGCCAAGATTGATAACAAATTCTGCAACTCTTGATAGCGCGAAAAGGTCAGAGCAAATGTTGTTCCATATAAGTGGCTTTTCGACTAAAAAAAATCAAAAGTGTCATGTCGTCAGGTCCACGACCATCGCTTTTGTCTACGCTGACTGGCTTGAGAATTGAGGTGAACCTGGCAAAATCAACACCTTGTTAGACTATGTCATCGAGTGTGGTGGCGATGGTTAAGTGGATAACGACCTGGGTGTGCAAGGTTCGAATCCAGCCGTTTCCACTATACCACTTTCACTTAGGGATGTTGGCAACCTTCATGTGGTCCCTCTTGCAAGAATGGCACCAACAGAATTAAGCCGGTCAACAAAGTTGTACCATTCTGATTCATACGAATTTTCTTTTATTGAACAGTGGCAAAACAAAAACTGTTTGACATTTATGACTGAAACTTTTGTAACGTCATTGACATAAAAATTCAGAAAATTATATAAAAAAAGAAAACATTTAAAAAAAAAAAAAAATGATAAATCAAAATTACCAGAACTTTGTGACGTCATCGACATAAAAATTCAGAAAATTATATAAAAAAAATAAACATTTAAAAGAAAAAATGATGAATCAAAATTACCAGAACTCATTTTTGTGATGTCATTAACATAAAAACTAATAAAATTATAACATTTTAAAAAAAAAAAAATGAAAAAATATTATTTAAGTAAGATAGGTTTAGTTTAGATTATGTGCATACTCCAGGGAGATTCGTCACATGCTTGAGAACAAAATTCTGCCAACCATCATGGTCTTTGGATTAGGATCAAATTGTTTTGTGTGGTTTAAAAGTTTATACTGCAGTACCTGCTAAAGACATCTTCAGGGCTGAATAAGTATACGGCTCGCAAAAGGAGAGTAGAAAGTGACTAACTTGGGTTTACTTTCGGCAGCCTCGTAACTGTCGCTTCTCCTCTATCGTGTCATTTAGTCCTCTCATTTCATGGGCGATGTTTCTGACAAAGGGGGCAAGAATTGCTGTTTTCTGGGTCAGAATCTATCAATCTAACACTTATCGTTGGCTAGTTTTTTACCTTGAAGTGGTAATTCTCTTTTTTTTTAGCTCCTTACACCAAGTGGCTTCATGCCTTGTCTGGAGCGATTTCTATATAAAGAAAAAACCTCAAGGTTACATTTATTAGTTCAATGTTCAAAACGCCCAACATTTCTGTTCGCTGTCTCTCTAGTCAGAATGAAATATAAATTTGTCAAATGCATTGCTATTTAGGTCTAACTTGCACAATTTGACTGATTTTATTTTATATATATAGATATATATTCGAATTGTGTGTATTTAGGCAGCATTTTCTCATTTATGCAAACATTATTGAAAATAACAGAATTCGTCTGTTTAATTATACTTTTCTTTATTTTTTTTTCAATTTTTCTGATGTTTTTTTTTGTATTAAAAATCAATAAAAATAACAAATGTCCCATAGGTTTCACGAACGTTTTCGATTCTTCATCGAATCATCCTCAGGTGTCAGTCTATCCATCTAACAATTATCGTTGGCTCGTTTTTGACTTTGAAGCGGTAATTTTTTTTTTTTTAGCTCCTTACATCAAGTGGCTTCATGCCTTGTCTGGAGCGATTTCCATAAAAAAAACCCAAAAAAAACAACTGTACATTTTACACTTCTTTTCTTGACAACAGAGAGGGTGCACTGCTCTAGTGAGCAGAGATGTCTTCCAATCCCATATCAACAAATACTTGCCATAAACCACTCCATAAATGATCAAGTCAACGCAGTTCAAACCACTGATCAATGTTAATACTTCCATAGTGTTCCTCATCTTTCGGCGGATAATCATTCTAATCTTATCCTAGAGTGGCTCTTGGCCTAAATAAGTGCTTCTTGACCTTTTGGCTAAGATCAAAGTTCAAAGTGTAGTATCTGTCCTGATGGATGCTACTATTGTCCTGTACAGGACTAGGAGGTCCACCCTCCCAGGCTTTGCCTTCTCACCCTTTGAAAAGGGGTTAGTTTATTGCTAATCGCCTGAGGCGCCCCTACCGGGAAATGCCGACGGGGCTACTCAGGCATTTTTTGTAGGCCCAAGTGCACTAATTCTAGTGCGCTGGCTAACCACACCTGATCTTGTGTCTAGCCCTCCCCCCCCTGGAGAGGATGCAAATAAAGATACTTTGACCTTGTGTCTAACTTGGCCTAAATAAATGGTGACAAAAAAAAAAAAGAGTGGTAAGGAGAGTAGAAAGTGACTAACGTTGGGTTTATTTTCCGCAGCTTTGTAACTCTCCGTTTCTGACAAAGGGAGAAGAATTGCTGTTTTCCATCTAGCACTTAACGTTTGATGTTTAAAAATCAATGTACAGCTTCACCAACATGGAGTAAACAGAAAGGAGAGTAGAAAGTGACTAACGTTGGTTTACTTTCCGCAGCTTTGTAACTCTCGCTTCCCCTCTATCGTCTCATTTAATGCTCCCATTTCAGGAGCGATATTTCTAACGTTGCCCGGGAACGCAGTGAAGTCATTTTAGTATTTTATTTGTATTTGTTTCAGACACCTTATAACTATCATCCCCGCTTCACTTTTGTCCTCCCATTCCATGAGTGATATTTCTGACAAAGAGGGAAAAATTGCTGTTTTCTGAGTCAGCTGTTCTTTCGAGTGGGTGCTAGATGGAGATTTTCAACCTTCTCATAATGTTATTCATCATTCAACTGTCAATCTATCCATCTCACTAACCCTTATTCTCGGGTGGCTTTTTGGCCTTGGTAAATGGTGACTCATTAGCACAAAAAAATATTTGAAAAAAAAAACAAAAAAAAACATAGTACGAGTATTTACATATGGATATATTATAACTTTTTAATTTGTTGGACGTTGGTCCATGTTGTTCAGAACAATAAAATATAATTCGAATTAATTCCTTCCAGAAAAGAATTTATCCGATCATGTTTATTTTCGTATAAACGCCTTTTTTTTTAAGAGAGGGGTGGGGGTGGGGGTTAACTCTGTATAGATCCATTGAAAACTTAATTCCCTTTGTTTAGAAGGGAAAAATAATATTTTGAAAAACAAAACAAAAATGGACGTAACTCTGTATTCGTCTATTACAGATTTATTTCTCTTTCATTGGAAAAAATATAAAAATTAAGAAAAGCAAACCAAATTGCAACGCCGGGTAGGTACAGCTAGTATATATATATATATATATATAGGTATTTTTATGTAATTTTTTTCATAGGTGATTGTAGCGTTCTGTTTGTCTTACTTGTTTTTCACTTCCTAAGTGATAAAGTAGATTGCATTTTTAGGACATATTTTTTGTTCATATATATATATATATTTTTTTTTTTTTTTTAAATTAATTTTATACGTACATAAAAGTAATCCATGGACACATGTTTCTAGCAAGGCTAACTTGGACAGGGATCGAACCTTCGATATCATGGTCTAGAGTTTTACCATTGGACCAAGACGCCTTGCCCGGAAATATGTAACATTTTAATCATTTAAATATTTCTAAGTTATGTATTTTTGTAATTATTTTTATTGGTGATCGTAGCTGTCAGATTTGTCTTATTTGTTTTTCACTTCCTAAGCGGTAAAGAGTAATGCAGAAGATTGCAATTTTGTCGCCTGTAACTTTATAGGACGTTTTTTCCTTTGATATATATATATATATATATTTATTATTAATTTTATACATACATAAAGGTAATCCATGGACACGTGTTTCTGGCTATGAGCCGTCACCAGATTGGCTAACTATACACATACCTTTATGTACGTATAAAATGAATATATATATATATATATATATATATATATGAAAAACGAAAAAGGAAACACCAAAATTATTTATATATACATCAATGTTTCGTCTTTATTTTAAGACTTTCTCAAGATGATTGATTTGAAGAAATAACGCACAAGTACAATATTTGGAGCGCTTTTCATGTTACAAGTGCACCAAATATTTTCAATTAGTCAAATGTTTTTGTTCAAAACCAATACGCAAATTAGTTAACCTTGCGACTGATATGGCATATACATAGGCAGTATACAAAAAAGATGGCGCGTCTATTATTGGCTAAAGTTGAATTAACTTGAAATAGGACGTTTTGAGCATTAGTTCATTCATTCATTTAGATTGGACGATTTCATTTTTTAAATGGGTGTGAAAGGTGGTAAGGTATGTACAAACATGAATATGATAAGTAATTTTCAATTAACTTTCGCATTCATTCATTTAGATTGTAACAATTAGATTGGACGATTTCATTTTTTAAATGGGGGTGGAAGGTGGTAAGGTATGTACAAACATGAATAAGATAATTAATTTTCAATTAACTTTCGCATTTATTCATTTAGATTGTAACAATTAGATTGGACGATTTCATTTTTTAAATGGGGGTGGAAGGTGGTAAGGTACGTACAAACATGAATAAGATAATTAATTTTCAATTAACTTTCGCATTTATTCATTTAGATTGTAACAATTAGATTGGACGATTTCATTTTTTAAATGGGGGTGGAAGGTGGTAAGTTATGTACAAACATGAATAAGATAATTCATTTTCAATTAACTTTCGCATTCATTCATTTAGATTGTAACAATTAGATTGGACGATTTCATTTTTTAAATGGGGGTGGAAGGTGGTAAGGTATGTACAAACATGAATAAGATAATTAATTTTCAATTAACTTTCGCATTCATTCATTTAGATTGTAACAATTAGATTGGACGATTTTATTTTTTAAATGGGTGTGGAAGGTGGTAAGGTATGTACAAACATGAATAAGATAATTCATTTTCAATTAACTTTCGCATTCATTCATTTAGATTGTAACAATTAGATTGGACGATTTCATTTTTTAAATGGGGGTGAAAGGTGGTAAGGTATGTACAAACATGAATAAGATAATTAATTTTCAATTAACTTTCGCATTTATTCATTAAGATTCTAGGTTTTAGACAGAGCAAAGCTGAGAGGAAACCATTTTTCTGAAGCCCAAAATGGAAAACAATTTAAAAAAAAAAATAACATTTAATGTAGGTGAGAGAGATATGGTACAATAGAACGAGTTCGTTACAGCTCAAGAGAAGTGTCTTTGTGATAGTGGTGGTGGTGGTGGTGTCTGTAGGCATGTCAGATACGAGTGTTGGCTAACGGGTGCGTTGGTTTATTAGTATATATTTAGGTGGATAGGTACGAGTGCAGGTGACCTTGCCCGTGTGTGAAACAAAGAAAGTTGAAAGAATTCATTCAGAATAACCTAGCATCAGAGGGGGGGGGGGGGAAGATTTATGTGTGAGGTCAGAGTGCCAAAAATCAAAGCGATATGCAGATGAGATCCCACGGATGTGACGTCACGTGGAACCAAAGCAATGAAGAACGGTTAGATTTTGAATCAGTACCTGTTTTGGATTCAACGCGTCTGGTCGCTGGGAACCATGCTTTAAGAGGGATCACTATTGAGTCTTGTACACGGCCATGACGCTGATGTCTGTATCTCTGACTCTCTATCTATCTGACTCTCCAGTAGTTACCTTAGGTTAAGATTTCCGTCTCATAGTGAATTATAAACTGTACTTGTGACTTATTTAAACTATTTCTCTTAATAAACCTCCATTTCCGCAACCATGTTTTCGCTTAATTGTTCTTACGTTAACTAAACAAGAAGATTTGAGACAACGGCAAAATAATGGCACAGGTCCCGACGAAGTAATGAATGACAATCCAACACTATTAGAGCGTTGGTATTTAAACTGGCGGTTAAAAACAAGTTTATTGCTTTTGAGAAATGCTTATGGTGGTGGTGTCTATAGATTAGTCAGATGCGACCAGAGCATTGGAATTGTGTGAACGAAGATGTATATCTATGTGTAACATAGGGGTTAATTGATAGCAATTGAAAAAGAAAGTGTACTGGTGTTAGTCACTGAAGTAAAAGAAAGAGAAAGAAAGGAAAAAATAGATAGACAGAAAGGAAAGTAAGAAACAAAAAAGAAATAGACGAACAAAAAGAATGAAAGTAAAAGAAAGAAAAGAAAGAAAAGAAAAGGAAAATGTGAAAAACAAAGAAAACAAGAAAGAAAGAAAAAAGAAAAGAGAAAGAGAAGAGAAAGAAAAGAGAAAGAAAAGAGAAAAAAGAAAGAGAAGCGAATAAATGTAAAAGATAACAAAAGAGAAATATTTGACAAAAGAAAGAAGGAATAAACGAAATAAAAAAAAGAAGTGTACGATCTTAAAAAGATGTGAAAGAGAAATGAAATTAATGAAAGAAAAATAAGATAGAAATGAAAATGAGACAGAAAAAAGAAAGAAAAAAATGAAAGAAAAAGCAATGGGCGAGTAAAAAGAATGAAAATGTGTAAACGACGAGAAGAAAAGAAAAAAAAAATAAGAAAAATAAGAAGGAAAGTAAAAAAACAAAGAAAAAACAAAGAAAGATTTAAGTGAAACGGTGTGAAAGATTTTTAAATAAGAAAGAAAAAAATGAAGGAAACAAAAAGTAGACTAGCGAAAAAATATGAAAAAGAAAAATGAAAGTCAGAAAAAAAATATGGAGAAAAAATGAAAAGAAAAGAAAGAGAGAATAGACGAACGAAAAAGAAATTAAAAGAAAAAAATGTGAAAGATACAAATGAAAAAAAAAAACGAAGGAAAAAAAATTTTTAAAAACGAAAAAAAAAAAATGTGAAAGATACAAATGAAAAAAAATGTTAAAGATAGAAATGAAAAAAAATGTGAAAGATACAAATGAAAAAAAAAACGAAGGAAAAAAAAAGAAAAAAAATGAAAGAAAAAAATAGACGGTCATAAAGAACGAAAATAATTTAAAAAATTACAAAAAAAAAAAAAAAAAGAAAAGAATGGAAAAACGTTAAAAAAACGTCAGGGATGTAAGTGGACAATTACAAAAAAAAATAATAATCAGAAAACAAGATGAATTTCTCAACCTGTGGACCAAGACTCCTCTTTTCACTAATTTCCTAACGGGTGGGGGATTGGCGGTTCAAATTTTCCGAACTGCATCCCCCTAACCCGCGCATGTGAAATTTAAGTCCACCCCCAACCTTCCTTAACCCTGCCACTAACTCTATGTTCGAGTGGTAACCCCCCCTAAAAACTCCATTAACCCTATTACTAAGCTTATCTGAGTAGCAAACAAAAACATAGTAAAACGACATGTAAATCGTATAATAAAGTAGCCCCCAAATAATGCACAAAATTTATCTCCCATAGCAAAAAAAAAAAATTGGTTACATGCCATAAAACGCTGAAATGGCCCGAAAATGGGGGATTATTTTACGTTAAATTCATATGCGTAAATGAACTCCCACTCTAAATTCTAAATTAATTGGGTTTTTTTGTTTTTTTTTACTTCTTTCTCGCCAAGTTTTTCATATTAAAAGTATCGACTGATATGTTTTAACATTATTTTTTTGTTGAAATCCGTTAAAATTAGCTTTTCGTGTAAAAAAAATGTTTGAAGTTTAGTTTGTATGTTAGAAAAAAAAATTGTGTTTAATAAAAGTTTAATAAAACATTAAAAATATGCTTGGTCCAAAAAATAAATAATAAAAAAAAAACATGGCCATTAGCAAGAGATAGACCCGAATTGAGTTTGTGAAACGGGAGGAGGGGACATGAAATCATTCTTTGATGAAATAAAGTCTTCTACCTCCCTCTACCAGCATCGTAAATCGTTCGAGAGAAAGAAGTGAGAAAAAACTGGAAGAGAGAAAGAAAGATAAAGTGAGTGAGAGAGAGAGGGGGGGGGGGAAGAAAAAAAAAAAACATCAAGCTAAATGACAAACTCTAACAATTCGGCAGAAATCAGTTTAAAAAAAAAAAAAAAAAAAAATTTAAGCGGAAATATTAAATTCAAAGAAAAAGCGAATTTCCACTAAAAAGCGGAGATCTCACATTCCTGATGCATAGGATGAGTAAGATATTCACCTTTTAGGATGCGGTGACGTCTTACTTCGCCTAAGGAAGAGGTGAAAAGAGGACAATATGAAAGCGACGTCTTTTCAGCTTAGTGGTTCATGTGTATGAAATTTAGAGTCATGTGATTGGTGTCACAGCGTTCAGAATGTCACAATAATGAAACATTATATATTAGCCGAGTGGGACCCGAAGAAATTCCATCAATCTGTATGATTTACTGTTGTTAATAATAATAATAATAATAATAATAATAATAATAATAATAATAATAATAATAATAATAATAATAATAATACTGATAATAATAATAATAATAAGTTAATAATAATAATAATAATAAGTTAATAATAATAAGTTAATAATAATAATAAGTTAATAATAATAAGTTAATAATAATAATAATAATAATAATAATAATAATAATAATAATAATCCTTTTAAAATAATAAATGCCTGTCAGAGTCAATACTATTGAGAAAAATCCATTGACTCATTTTGTCGTAAAAATAATTGTCATTGTCAGATAAATATTCTTTAAATAATAAATAAAATAAATATGTCTCTTTATTGTTTAAAATTATAGCAATTTAATTATTTTTAAAACAATAAATATTCTTTAAATAATAAATAAAATGAATATGTCTCTTCTTTATTTTTTAAAATTAAAGCAATTAAATTATTTTTAAAACATTAAATATTCTTTAAATAATAAATAAAACGAATATGTCTCTTTATTTGTTAAAAATTATAGCAATTTAATTATTTTTAAAATAATAAATATTCTTAAAATTATAAATAAAACGAAAATTTCCTTTATTTATTTAAAATTATAGCAATTTAATTATTTTTAAAACAATAAATATTCTTTAAATAATAAATAAAACGAATATGTCTCTTTATTTATTGAAAATTATAGCAATGAAATTATTTTTAAAACAATAAATATTCTTTAAATAATCAATAAAACGAATATGTGTTTTTATTTTTTAAGATTATAGCAATTTAATTATTTTTAAAACAATAAATATTCGTTAAATAATAAATAAAATATATGTCTCTTTATTTAAAATTATAGCAATTTAATAATTTTTAAAACATTAAATATTCTTTAAATTATTAATAAAATGAATATGTCATATTTATTTAAAATTATAGCAATTTAATCATTTTTAAAACAATAAATATTCTTAAAATTATAAATGAAACGAATATGTCTCTTCTTTATTTATGTAAAATTATAGCAATTTAATTATTTTTAAAACAATAAATATTCTTTAAATAAATAAAACGAATATGTCTCTTCTTCCTTTAAAATTCTAGCAATTTAATCATTTTTAAAACAATATATGTATATACTTTCATCTAATCTAATATATAAAGTAGAGACGATTTTTCCCCTGTGCCTTCTCGGAGTATAGGAAAATAACCACATGCATCACAGGCTACTAAACTCACCGCTATGCTACACTTATTCACTCGAGCATGTTTTAGTAAATTTGTTATTCTTTTTTCCCAGCTAACACTAAATATTACATTTGGCCCGCCATCTACGACTCTCCGCCAAACCAACTCCATATAGGTTGTAGAAAAAACTTTTCTCCCTAACAATTCTGTACTGTCACTCCACTCATCGACACCGGGAACTAATAAACACAGTTTACTTTTCACAAAACAGTCCGTCCTTATTTATTATTTGCCTGGTATTAATTTACTACATAATATAAAGCAATACGCAAATAATTAATGACCGCTCCCGTTCACACCGATGATTTTCCACTAATATCAGATTACATTCTTTCTCATTCTACCTATGATTTGGCCTATTTTCACATGTATTTTTAAGTCGAAACTGTGGCGCAGTGGTTAAGAAAGCAGGTTTCATGATCGAATGTTTTAGCGTTCGATCCCATTCTATGCGGCCACTTTTTTCTTTTAATTCCAAACATTCGCCAACACAGTAACTATAAGCCGTTTTTTAAAAACATTCATCGTATTTTGCTATCTTTTTTACTTCATAGAATGTAGTAACCTTATAAAATGTAGTAACCTCATAAAATGTTGCAACCTCATAAAATGTTGTAACCTCATAAAATGTTGTAACCTAATAAAATGTTGTAACTACATAAAATGTAGTAACCTCATAAAATGTTGTAACCTCATAAATGTAGTAATCTTATAAATGTTGTAACCTCATAAAATGTTGTAACCTCATAAAATGTTGTAACCTCATAAAATGTTGTAACCTCATAAAATGGTGTAACCTCATAAAATGGTGTAACCTCATAAAATGTTGCAACTTCATAAAATGTAGTAACCTAATAAAATGTTGTAACCTAATAAAATGTTGTAACCTAATAAAATGTTGTAACCTAATAAAATGTTGTAACCTAATAAAATGTTGTAACCTTATAAAATGTTGTAACCTTATAAAATGTTGTAACCTTATAAAATGTAGTAACCTCATTAAATGTTGTAACCTCATTAAATGTAGTAACCTCATTAAATGTTGTAACCTCATTAAATGTAGTAACCCTATAAAATGTTGTAAAAATATATATAGAGAGAGACACTTTTTAACAGTTAACAACATCTTAAAAATAAAATTTATTTTCAGGGCCTTGGTGGCCAATAACCTACAGATGGTGTTTTGATAAAACCACTGGTCCCCATCACCTCACTGGGTTGGCATCAGGAAGGGCATTCAACCTATAAAAATGTTGTCCCTGATTAATAAAATGTCTTCCAATAAAAATTAGTCAAATTTGAGGCTGTGCAATATTCCAACACATCTGTCCTGTTGTCTGGATGACCGTTGGGGTACCAAAGACAACCTGGCAACAAACTTTCTCAAGCCCTTCCCAATTTTCTGCATTCCTGAGCATGTTACTCAGTGCCTGCCCTTTCATGTAACATGGCGGTACCACTTTATTTTCCTCTTGTTCACAGTGGTCAGTAGATCCTGATATAGCCCGACTGCTTGTATGAGCCTGTTCTTTGCTTCCTAATTTGTAATGTGATCCCTTCATAAGATGTATAGGATATTCTGGAAGCATCTCATCTCTGTGGCCTGTACCCTTCTCTCCGGTTAGGGTCCACTACCAACGCGTACAAAGAAATATTGAGATGATCATCAGTGAGCGCATCAATCTGAATTTTGCTGGGTGCGATGTTTCTATCATTCCATATGGACCTACGTTAGGCCAGTGCGGGTGTTGTCTGCAAAATTCTTGCAAGGACTTCAGTCTTGGGTCCTTCGTCTGTCACAGCCGGCCAAGGTACTTGAAGCTGCTGACGGCTTCCAGCTTCTCGCCTCTGACCTTCATGACTTTGCTGATGCCAGTGGTGTTGTTGGCCATCACTTTGGTCTTTTCTATGCCAGTATGTAAAACAGACGTTACACAGATTATGATGATGGGCATATTTTCTGAAATAAGATTGTAAGAAGTACATTCCTATTTCTACCTATATTTTATCAGCCCACTTTTGTAACAACCCCAGTGCTCTTGTCATCGCAATAGCTATTACGAATTATCATTATTATTAAACAACAAAACACCAGTGTTTTTTTTAAAAATTTCAACCTCTAACTCACAACAAGTCAAAACAGATTCAGTTTTGAATTCCAAAAGTGCACCAGGAAGTACATTCCCATCTTGTAATAACCCCAGCTCTGTCATCCTCGTAATAGCTATTACGAATTACCATTATCATTAGTAGTAATAGTAGTAGTAGTAGTAGTAGTAGTAGTACTTCCAAAGGGAAAATATTAATTTTCTCACGCGTACATGTCATAAAGATAGTAGAATTCATTGAGCAGAACAAACTTTCAAATAGAGATACAGGAAGAGTATAAAAAAGAATTCACAGTGTGACACTGACCTACGGGTAAGAACATGGGTCTTTGGTCATATTCGCAAGGTCTTGTTACAACCCGCCGGTCTGTAACGACTGCAAGACCTGCCGTCTAAAAAAACAAAATGCAATTTCAATGAAGCAAGAACAGGAATCATGTAGGACAACATTCAATCAAAAATTCCTCTGAGACATTTAAATTCACAAGTATTTTGGCTGTATAGCACTTTGCAAAAAAAAAAAAAAAAAAAAAAAAAATGACTTCTTAAGAACAATTTGACAAGGCTTTAGTTAAAATCAGAGTTTTACAGGGTAATCATTACTATTACCGACATAAATTATTTTAAAGGAAAAACAGTGGGGAAATTAGTCAAAAAAACAATTTTGTTTGGTTCGCCTACTCATTTGTGACATAGTTGCGATTAAAAAAAAATTGTAATAGATTTTTATCAAAATTGAAATAAGGATTCTAGATATAGGTTAGTAGCATTATATCTTGATGTTAATGTTCGTAAGGGGACATAAAAGTGGTGCAAAGTTGTTCTGTTCAGAGAATTCAGTTTATCTGCCGTGAGACGGGTACTCTTTTAGTTATATATATATTATGTAGGTACGTGCAAAATCAATGGCCGATTCCCAAAATGAAAAAAACATTTTGACCCCCCTTCACGTAAAAATTCACTAAAATTCAGGAAATCAAACAATTTTAATGAAATTTTCAATATTTATTAATCAACAATCACGGAATATAATGAAACCATTTTCATTTTTTAAATCTTAGTGAAAATGTATTATTTTTTTTAAACAAAATACACCTTTATTTACTAAAGTTATATTTTTATATATTAATAAAAAAAAAATGCATTAATTTTTTTGTTGTTTTTTTTTAATGAAAATATAGCATTGTAGATGTTAACAATTAAAAAATTTTTTTTTTAAATATTTTTTATATATTACAAAAAAGGCCCCTAAAATATATATTATCCTCATAAAAAAATAAAACGAGAACATAAAACCCCAGACATCTGGTAGTTGGCATATCAAATTATCTAAATGAATAAAGGTGAAAGTTGAGCCGATTTCTCGTACTAACTGTAAAGTAAAAACACCCCATTCCAAGTTAGTTCAACTTTACACAATAGACCAGGGGCGGGCAACCTTTTCAGAGTTGGGGCCAGATGAGACTTTTGGAAGGAGATCGCAGGCCGGAGTGAAAAACGAAATCTCAGAATTACTATATTTTGTTTACATGAATAAATTGTACAAAAATTGCATTGAACACTCTACAAATCTGATATTTTTTCTCAGGAGACTTCTGTATGTGATGTTATAAAAGGCGTCGATGAAGAGCCATTTTGGAATCATAAAAAATAATGACGGGGGAAGTAGCAAGTTGATCCAGCATTCGTTTTGACACACCTCACATAAGTTCTATGTTTCATGCCCTTTCCTCGTCTCACGTTTCCTCTTTGCATCTCTCTTTCTCTATTTTTATCTCTTAATAGTTAAAGAAAAATGAAATATACATGCATCATCGCTCGCTGATATTCATACATTTTTATCCCACTCTAAATCTTAATTGAAACCTACTTTTACGTCTATGGCACAAAATGATATGAGTTTTACTGGGAGGTCCGCGGGCCGGATTACAATAATAAAGCATAGCAGGGTGACAGGCCGGACGCTAAGCCTTCGTGGCCCGGAAGTTGCCCGCCCCTGCAATAGCCGCGCCATCTTTTTTTATATACTGTTTATGTACGTGCGATGTCAGTCGCAAGGTTAACCAAATTAAAAAGGACATGTATAATTTGGATTATTCGGACTACTGTTCTCATCTTGAGCGTTATTCTCACAACGTTTCGGCCGATGTAACCTCCGACCTTCTTCAGGTGTATCTTCACCCGAGAATCTTTCTATTAAACTCGGGAATCTGCACGGAATTTCGAATGGACCCTTTATTTATTAAATATTATTAAAAATATTCATGAAGATTAAATAAAGGCTTCCGTTTGAAATTCCCCGAGTTCGACAAGATACACTTGAAGAAGGTCGGAGGTTACATCGGCCGAAACGTTGTGAGAATAACATTCAAGATGAGAACAGTAGTTCGAATAATCCAAATTATACAAATTATCAATCCTCATCTAAAAAATTCAGAAACATAAACGATACATACATATATACATATATATATAATTATTTTTTATTTACAGTCATGTACAAAATCTGCGACACTGGCATGTCGATGTTATCAATCAACAGCTGTTATAAACTGAGATCTCATCAGGTAGAATTAAAATCCGATCTTAACCTTAGATCATATTTTGAAAGAATGAAATGGCAAGAAAAGAAAAGAAATTTAAAATTAAAATTTGGAAAGTCACGTGGTTGGGACCGTTAAGAATAAAAAATCAAGGGAGGCGTGAGAGCGCTCTATCCCTTAATAAACCTCAAGAATGGCCTATGCTGGAAATCTCATTTCTTTGATCAATCATAACTCAAAAATCAATAAACCAAATTAGTTAAAACTTTGCACAACATTTTTATTTGATAGGTTCTATAAGTGTGTAGAATTTCAGCATCATTAGTCAAGGCAACCCAGAGATCCAGAAAGTTCAATCATGAAATCTGTGTGTACGTACGTACGTATGTACGTACGTATGTGCCACCCTGTATCTCATCAACTATTTGATGGATTCAGCTGATTTTTAGCAGAGATAGAGGTTCTAGGGTCTAGTTGATGGCATTTTAATTTCAGTTTACCATATACCTTAGTTTTCCAGAAAATTCCAAAAAAAACTTTAAAATGACCATTGTATTGAGGCATAGCCTTTACAAAAGTAGTGACATTCCATGATAAATGCCAGTATACTGAAATCATATGCCCTTAATAGGGTTAAGATGAAAATTCATATACACTAAATGTACAAAAGCAAGGAAATTCCCAAATTTTTACACTTTTATTGTCATTAAGGGTATGCGAGCACAACATGGGCTATGTATGTTACTGGTAGGAATTTTTCTTCAGCGCACCTCACACACTTCATTCACTCATGCATAGAGATTTATACTGTAGTGATGTGATAATGAAATGGTTTGGTTGATATGTAGTCATACTCTTAATGACAATAAAAGTGTAAAAATTTGGGAATTTCCGTGCTTTTGTACATTTAGTGTATATGAATTTTCATCTTAACCCTATTAAGGGCATATGATTTCTGTATACTGGCATTTATCATGGAATGTAATATAAAGTCAAAAAATATAAAATGGAATAAAAAGAGAGAAAGAAAAATAAATAGAAAGAGAGAGAAATAATAAATGAATATATAGATAGAAATAAAATAAAATAATATATGAGATAAAATATTATTTTATTTCTATCTATCTATCTATATATATATATCTATATATTTATTATTTCTCTCTCTATTTATTTTTCTTTCTTTCTATTCAATTTTATATTTTTTGACTTTTACTGGTCCAAATTCTAACCATCTTTCCAAATTTTGATTTAAAATTTCTTTTCTTTTCTTTTCTCCCCATTTTATTCTTTCCAAATATGATCTATGGTTAAGATCGGATTTTAATTTAATAACATCGCAGATTTTGTACATGTCTGTAAATAAAAAATAAGCATATATATATATAAAAGGAAGTTGTAGTTTGCTTGAAGCATTGTTGGTAAATATAAATGTAAGTTCATAATCCGAGGCAGGAGCAATGTGATATAGGTACCGGAAGGTGGAACAGATGAACAAAAATAAATGAGAAGAGAAAATATGAATGGAATCTCAAATCAATTTATTAATATTTCACTGTATAACGGTTTAAATACCAGAGCAGTAAATAGAAAAAAGTTTACTGTCAAGCAATTTAAAAAGGTCCGGAAAAGGTATATATATATATATATATATATATATATATATATATATATACACACACACATATACATGCTAAGATCATCGGGTTTACTTGCATGTGTGTTCCGTAATAGGCTAGATAACTTTCTATATATATAAAATTCAATGTCTGTGTGAACCCTATAGAAAGAAAGGTTAGAGAATCTACATACACTCTAAAAGTGTATTCTTATGTAAAATTTACTGAGGAAGACAATGGAAGCGTTCGTGAATCTCTAAATGCACCCCTAAGGGCATAACCCTCTTAAAACTTCCAATATACCTTATTTTTATGAAATTTAAATCATATGTATAAAATTTTCTGGGGAAGACAATGGAAGTGGTCCTGCATTTCTACTTGCTCCCACCTTTAAGTGAACCATGGGGAGAAAACCCCCTTAAAACTTCAAATACGGATATCCGATTGTAATGAAATTGAAACCATATGTATAAGACACTAATTCAGAAAGTTTTCCAACATTTCAGCTTCTTGCGACTAGATTAGGGGGCGAAACAGGAGTAGGGGCAGTACAAACAAATAAAGTAAAATGGTATTGTGAGCATAGTGAAAAGGTACATAGTGGTGATCCTCATTCAATCCCTGCTAGTATTGTTTATATTCGTACTTTATATACTGGATTTACTTATTAACCCTTGACCAATATTACTAACAATCTTTGGCACTTGTGCAGTTTAGTAAACAGCGGCAGGTAATCCACGGGAAGTAACGACCAATAGATTAAAACATTTTAATAAATTTATTTATTTAATAAAATATAGTTTCTGAAAGAAAAACATTGTAATAAAATAAAGTTTATTTTCAATAAAGTAACATTTTGGCTCAAAAAATTGTAATAAAATATAGTTTTATTATTATTATGTTCGTTTTATAACATTTTAAATTACAAAAAACAAAAATCACTGTCAATTTCAGAAACTATATTTTATTACAATGTTTTTGCCAAAATGTTACTTTATTGAAAATAAACTATATTTTATTACAATGTTTTTGCCAAAATGTTACTTTATTGAAAATAAACTTTATTTTATTACAATGTTTTGACCAAAATGTTACTTTATTGAAAATAAACTATATTTTATTACAATGTTTTGGCCAAAATGTTACTTTATTGAAAATAAACTATATTTTCTTACAATGTTTTGACCAAAATGTTACTTTATTGAAAATAAACTATATTTTCTTACAATGTTTTGACCAAAATGTTACTTTATTGAAAATAAACTATATTTTATTACAATGTTTTGGCCAAAATGTTACTTTATTGAAAATAAACTATATTTTATTACAATGTTTTTGCCAAAATGTTACTTTATTGAAAATAAACTTTATTTTATTACAATGTTTTGACCAAAATGTTACTTTATTGAAAATAAACTATATTTTATTACAATGTTTTGGCCAAAATGTTACTTTATTGAAAATAAACTATATTTTCTTACAATGTTTTGGCCAAAATGTTACTTTATTGAAAATAAACTTTATTTTATTACAATGCTTTTCTTTCAGAAACTATATTTTATTAAATAAATAAACTTGTTGAAATGTTTTAATCTATTGGTCGTTACTTCCTGTGGATTATCTGCCGCTGTCTACTAAACTGCACAAGTTCCCAATCGTTTTTCCCTTACTAGAGTGTTAATCTTCTTCTTTGTGTGCCTTTGAAGTGTCATGTGGTCATACGACAGTTTCCCACTTTTTTACGCAGACCTTCGTATTATTGTTGTACTCTGCAAGATATTTCAAGCTGCACCGGTTGGGCAGTAGAGGGCAGATAAAACATTGTTGCATTGTATGGTCCTCCTCTCCATATCCACAGATGGTCCTGTCAGTTTCGTAGCCCCATCTAATCATAGCAACATTTGATCGCTCCATTCCCGTTCTCAGGCGGTTGAGTGTTTTCCACTGGAGCCAGGATGCCTCTGAACCGGAAAGGAGGGCCTCAGAAGGGGAGATCCCCATGTCAGTATGAGAGGAGGCATTCTCTAGAAGTCTAGTCCACAGCTGTAGTCTGGTCTCTTCCTGAGATGTTGTTAGGGGTTCGACATGGCTGAGGAAGCTTCTACTTGACTTCAGTCGTTGGACCGTTGGTTCACGTCCATGAAGGAAATGGCGTTCGTCACTGATAGCCTTTGTGATCTCTACTCGGCTGGTAACTTCCCGTCTCACATCCGAAGGGGCAATGCCAGTGAGGAGATGCAGGTTGTTAGGCTTCAGACAGCCAGTGATCAAGCGGCCGGTGTTGTTCAATGCTGAGTCTAGGTTTTTGGCATGTGTTGATCTCTCCCAAACCGAACAAGCATACTCCGCAGAGGAATAGCACAGGGATAAGGCAGTACATCTTAATGTGTGTGCTGTGGCTCCCCACTTTGAGTTGATCAGTTTCCGTAGGATGTTGTTCTGGGAGCTGACTTTCATTCCCAAAATGAGAGGATGCAGTCCAGGGTTACGCCAAGGTAGACAGGGTTAGTGCGATTCTCAAATTGCATTCCAGACCACGTGATGTTTAGGGGTCGGTCGGTTTCTTGGTTCCTGAGATGAAACGAGCAGACTTGTTTTTGCAGGGTCTGCATGAAGGTGGTTACTCTCGTAGTAGAGTAGCTCACCTAAGGTTGAGTTGAGGTTTGTTTCTACTGATTCAAACGTACTCTCTTGAGATGTTACGCAAATGGCGTCAGCATAGATGAGCCGCTCAGTGTTCTAGCTCATTGGTTGGTCATTAGAGTAGATGTTGTACAGTAAGGGAGCCAGAACACTACCTTTAGGTAAGCCATTCTTTTGTCGGCTTCAGCGACTTTGTTGTTATGGGTAAGCGCCTGTCTTTTAAGATGTCTCCGATTAGGTTTGTGAGTGCCAGGTCTTTGTCAGATCCAAGATCTTTTTCAGGAGGAGGTAGTGGTTTACAGTGTTATATGCGGCAGACAGACCAACAAAGACGGCTCCCGTTACCAATCCTTTCTGAAACCCATCTTCGATGTTCTGAGTGAGATTCAGGAGTTGGCTAGTTGTGGATTTTCCAGGCCGGAATCCTGCTTGTTGGGGGGATAATGGCTGGTTCAGCAACTGAGACCAATCTGTCGAGAATTAGGCGCTCGAACAGCTTAAACAAGTGACGTAGTAGGGAGATCGGGCGGAAACTCTTTGCATGCGCTGGATCTTTGGGTTTTTTCTTGTTAACATGCAGTTGTTCATCTCAAGGATCTACTAGAAATGTGCAGGACCAGACCGACAGAGAGATAGGCACACCAGCATGATACGGTTATGGTAAAGATTGTGTAGTGATCATTGATTAGAAGGAACCATATAGCCGTCTCCAGAGCAGAAACCGGAAGTCAAGGAGAGCAGACAATCTTGACTATAACCACTTTTTTTCATGGGGAAAGTTTTGTTTTTTTTCAGTACTAGTCCAGCTTTTGAACCAGACAAAAACCGATTTTTTACCCTCACTCTGAACTACTTTTAATTTCTTTGCAAACAGTTATTTGTTGACTATTTGTTTTATTTTTTCTCTGTTTGAAATTCTTGACAATCGCTAATTTACAAAAAAAAAATAAAAAAAATATGGCTTCAGTTCGAAAAATCATTTTCGTTGATCTAAGAATCTTAAGTTTGAAATATCATTTTCATTATTCTGTCATGCTTAAGTTGAAATATTATTTTCGTTGGTCTTATACGCTTAATATACCAGTCTGATTTTTGTATGAAATAACCACCTCGAAGGGATGTGTTGGCTCGATCAGCGTAGGGGGGGGGGGCAGGTCATTATCTGTATCTCACCTGTTGAAATTAAATTGACAATAAAGTGTCATAAGTAACAGGTTGGATTTGTTCTTCAATTTGTTGGGGATGACTCAACCACCCACCCCCAACCCCCAATCCACTCTGCCTCACGGTTTGAAGAAAAAAAAAAATTAAAATAAGTATTGACTCATTTCGCGTGTTCCAAACGAACACAAAGCATAAAATGTTAGTCGAAATAGCAAGGATATCTAAAATATATTTTTTTTTTAAATTCAACGGCTACATTAAAAATAATTTAAAATAAAACCCATATCATGTGATCATTCGGCTTGTAACCTTTCTGAAAATGTGTTCATTGTCCTCTTCGCCTTCACACTAAGAACTTGGCCTGAAGAAGCTCGGCTGATTTTCTAGCTAGAGCTAGAAACAGGTCTGAAAAATGTGTAGTCAAAATAGTTTTATAAACAAACCCTTATACTAAAAACTGTTTCGGCGATTTAAAAACAAAACAGTATTTTATCTCATGGCTTTCCAGCAGTGTTGATCAGACATCACCTTCCTTAAAAAAAAACACAAAAAAACAAGAACAAAAACGCCCCGGATATCAGATCTAGTTTTTTGTTCCAGATTAATTTAGAAAAACCTATTTTGTTATTAAAGATCAGGAAATTATATATATATATATATATATATATATATATATATATAAAATAAAGTAAAGTAACACGGAATCGCATAATCACCGGCGATTATGTGATTCAGTGTTACTTTACTTTATTTTATTCTTGCTCTGTTTATTACATTGAGCTCTCATACTCGGATTTCCTTTGGAATTTATTTCACTCTAACACACACACACACATATATATAAGTAAAAAAATATATATATATAGATATATATATATATATATATATATATATCTTTTGTTATACTAAATGTGAGTTAATCAACGTTTGTTTTCCTAAGGCTTTTTACCTATATACTTTAATAACACAAAATACATGCTGAAATAAACTTTAGTTCTGGGATTGAGTTATGTTGGAAAAAAATTATGGGTGCTTCTGCATTATTGGGGCAAATGAAATTTTCATTTTAGAAGAGTCAGTTGAAAGGAGAGATAATTCAAACTGTTTTTGTTTTTTTTTGTTTATTGTAACCATACCCCATAAGGAAAATCCAAAGAATTAGTAAGAAAATAAATTTTAAAAAGGACTGGGCTGAAATAATAACACTATAATTTAGAAAGCCATTCTTAACATGAGGCGGCGGTGGTGGTGGGCTGATTAACTATTTTGTACTTTCACCTAACAATTTAATAAACAGAATAGTTCATCTTCTTTTTTAGTTTTACTTGTTAGCGTGAGTCATGGTACCAAAGACAAAAGGCCCTTGTCTAACTTATTAATACCATGGCCCACGTTACACTTTAGTTTATTGTTTCTAGTCAGAACAATTCTGCAGCTCCTTTAGTGTGAAGCCTGGGGTGGTATTTTTGGAAATGCCTGGATATTCAAGTTTCCAATATCTTCAAATATTTATAAATCAATTTGCTTTGTAGGCCTATAATGTTTATGTAACCAGTCTGTAAATGATAGATAACATTTAAGGCATAGATGGAACCCGACAAGCAATGCCACTCTGGACCAGAGTGGGCCTGGGAGCAATGATAACTATGAGGTGGCTCCACATTCCTCAAAGCCCCCAAAATGGGGCCTCACTACTGGATGTCATATCCATGAAATTTTCATCGGGGAGTCTAAAGAGTTGTTTCTTTAAGTATTTTAGTTGTTATTTTTTTGGAAACAATGAAATAATATTTACTACTATGCTGAAGAGCAAACTGTGTTGGTTGGGACACGTTGAACACAGCAACGGCTGGATGGCGAAAGTCAGACTGTTGAATGCGCCGGCAGAGAAGACCACCACTGGCAGACCCAAGTTGTCTTGGGAGGACGTGGTTAAACGTGATAGGTGAGGCATAGTTATGGATTTCGTCAGGCTTCACCAAAGAGAAAAATGAAAAGGAAGATTTAGATCGAGACTAGACGATCAGGCCCCATCCTCATCAGAGGATTGATTGTGACCTGATTCAACAAATAAACCGGTTTTTGATGATGATGATGATGATGATGACTTTGCTCAGGGATAAGAGTTAATGAGACGAATAGATTGGCAGTTGAATGATGATGGATACGATGAGATGATTGAAAATTATCACATTGCACGCACTCAAAACAACAGCCGACTCAGAAAACAGCAATTCTTCCCCCTTTGTCAGAAACATCACTCATAGAATGTGAGGGCTAAAGAAAAAAAATAGGGTGGGGGGGGGGAGAGCGATAGTTATGAGGTTTAGGAAACAAATAAAATTTAAATACCACAATGACTTCACTGCATTCTCGGGCAACGTGTTGTTTGCGTTGTTTGTCTCTTGTCTTCATCGCGATCATATTATTATCCCTGACCCCTTAATTGAACAGCAACTAAACAAAACACATACGAATCCTTTCTAAGTCTGACAGTAGACACTTTCCGTCCCCTATACATAAACCCTGGTATGGCTCATTCTTAAGTACGCCACTAAAAACAACAAATCCCTATCTTCAAAAAAGATATCGTATCCCTGGAGCGGGTTCACTGGTTTGCAACCAGGATGGTGACGGGATTCTCCACACTCATCTACAAAGAATAATTTCATAGACTAAATCTGTCCTCACTTGAGCAGCGAAGCATGCGAGGAGACCTGATTCTGTCATACAGCATCATCAACGGGAATGAAAATCTACTTTTAGAGGAGTTTTTCACCCCCGACCCCTAGTCGTGGTCTCTGTGGTCACCTGTCGAAGATGTACCATCGTCGCTTTTGTCTCAACAGAAGAAAGACAGCATTCTCTGTCCGTGTTTCTGCTCCCTGGAACAGCCTGCGGCCAGAGGAGATCATGATGATGCCTACCATATCCAAGTTTAAAGTCGCCTTGGACAAACATTCAGACGGTATGTAGATGCAATATCTTCTGTCTTTTTACATGGCTTGTAGCACTTTGCTATTTTTGGGCAATAAAATTGATTGATTGATCAACAGGCTCCATAGTCGACAACCGTAACATCATGTGACCTAATCCTAACCCTAATCCTAATCCTAACCCTAATCCTAATCCTAACCCTAATCCACTGTAGCATTAATAGAAGCCGTCATAGATTAAAAGAACAAATAAACAGGGATTAGAATTAATGAGATGAATAGATTGGCAGTTGAATGATGATGAATACGATGAGAGGATTGAACATTTTTATATACAACCCATTCAAAACAACAGCCGACTCAAAAAACAGCAATTCTTCCCCCTTTGTCAGAAACATCACTCATGGAATGTGAAACAGTGAGTAGCAATAATTACGAGGTTTGGGAAACAAAATGAAAATTAGGCGCTAAAATGACTCCGCTGCCTCCCGGGCGACGTGGTTGTTTGCATTGTTTTTCTCTTGTCGTCATCGCGATTATATTGTCACGTATATTTCTAAAACTATGCGCCTAATTGAACGGCAACCAAAGCGCATACAGATATTGTAAACGTTGCGTCAGTCTTGAGAAAAAGAAGTGCACAAAAAATGAGCTCGAGTTGAAAGAGAAAATCTGGAAAAGGATAGCGTATAGGTACACACCTTGGGGGCCCTGTTGACCTTTCAGAGGCATGAGTGAGTGAAACGCAACAATATCCTCACAGGGCCTCATTTCTACATCTAGATCTGTCAAAGCAGCCAAGCCAACCGCCTATATTTAAAAAGAAAAAGCGGAAATAATTGTCTCTACGACTAAAAGAAAAGTCAGCATTCTTTTATACGACAGGGACGCACGTGAAAATTAATATCCGTTTTTTACCTTCAAACTTTTAATTCGAGCCAGAATTCATCAGTATCACAAGTCAGCCATTTTAATGTTACTAATACATAGACCGGCATAGTGATAGGAGTGTTTGCTAATGAGTCTGGAGATCAGGGTTCAATCCTCAGTCGAGTCATACCAAAAACTTTTAAAAAATGGTACTTCATACCTCCTTACTAAACACTCAGCATTATAAGGTTAGCATCAAGGATAAGTGGAGTAATCCTGAAAAAAAAGGGAGCGTTTGGGTCGCCATCGACTATGGTCGACCACTTAGATTACAAAACGGCTCAAAAATCGCTTTCAAATTTTCAAACGGTCACAAAGTAAAAAGATAGCAGCCATTTTGTTATTTATTAATAATGCATTAAAATGACCGACGTGTGTATACTATTCTATTATACTTTTCTAACCGACAGTCTAAAGGCTTAAAAATTACTTTAGAATAACAGTATGACAATAGTTAACACAAGAAAACCATTTTAATCTTATTAATGGATTACAAAATCTCTCAAGGAAGTCATGACTTTTCAAGATGGCGTCCAAGATATAGTTTTATGATGATGACACCGAGATTCAAAAGTGATTTCGAAAACCTTAATTAGTAGATTAGAAAATAATTTCTGGCTTGAATTAAAGTTTAGAGGCAAAAAGTCAAGTATTATGGTTCATCTGTGCTCCTAAACCAAAAAATAAAACATGAATTTTCGTATACGTCCCCGTCATATCAAAGAACCAAAGTTAGGTTAGCTATGAAAAAATAAATAAAAAATAAAATAAAGAAAAAAGACAAAACTGATTTGTGTTAAGAGAGCGAAAGAGAGAGAGAGAATAGGGGAGGGGGGGATACATGGCACTTGCAGACATACCAAAAGTCTTTGAGAGCAGTAGAAGAGAATCGTCAGACGAGCAGGCTTTGGTTATATTAAAGAGAATATAGCATTGCAAAAAACAAAATGGGGTCAGTCTTGGGGTCTAATTATGTCACAACATCGTCTAGATCAGTGTTTCTCAACCGGGATTCTCAAGAACCCTGAGATTCTGCAAAAGGTTCCCAAGAGTTCCGTAAAAACAAGTAGAATAAACTAATGTATTCTTGATTTTTTTTTTAATTTAATTTTACTAGCAAAAATATTTTCCCTAGGAAGGGGCGCATATTTTTGTTAGGGTGGGAGGATTATTTAATTATGAAAGAACTACCTACAATACATACGTTAAGCAAAATAAATTGTTTTAGACTATTAAAATAAGTTCCAACGCTATTGATACTTTTAAAAAAAATTTTTTATTATCGCTTATGTTTGAATTCATGTTTTGAAACATGACGTAAATCATAAATCTATGACGTCAGGCCAAGACTATAATTATTTTGTTACGGTAAGGTTTTAAGCTCAATTTATGAGAAAGTCCAAATAGGTCGGATTTCCGGTCATGGCATCCGCTTTATTTGCCGGGAATTTTTTTTTTTTAATATTAATGTAATATTTTCCATTTCTAAAAGTAGTTCAAATCTCTGATATTTCGAAATTTTACAAATTCCGCAATGTATTGCGTTTAAAAAAATTTGATTTAATGTTCATTCGATCAATTTTCAAGAGTTGCAGACGAAGGAGAGATGACCATTAAAAAAGCACTGAATGACCAAGTAAGAGTGTATGGCCAGAAACGAGAGGAATAGCATAAGGAACAGTGTAAAAAGCCCAAGGGACAAGATGCCAAAGACAAGAGACAAAAGCAGACAGCGCATGCTCAAGCAACTCTCTTCTCTTCAGATGTTTCGATGTGTCCTTTGCGGTTTTTTTAATCCGCAACGACTCAGACAAGTTGTTAAGATATTCTCATTAAGGAAAATCTGAAAAATTAATTATAATCACTGCTGGAATAAAAAAGAAAAATTGAAATATCCCCGACCCACCCGGCTAGCTTCTAAATCTCACCCCTTTCACTGTAACGGCCCCTAGATGCTTCTAGCTTCTAAATCTCACCCCTTTCACTGTAACGGCCCCTAGATGCTTCTAGCTTCTAAATCTCACCCCTTTCACTGTAACGGCCCCTAGATGCTTCTAGCTTCTAAATCTCACCCCTTTCACTGTAACGGCCCCTAGATGCTTCTAGCTTCTAAATCTCACCCCTTTCACTGTAACGGCCCCTAGATGCTTCTAGCTTCTAAATCTCACCCCTTTCACTGTAACGGCCCCTAGATGCTTCTAGCTTCTAAATCTCACCCCTTTCACTGTAACGATTCTCATAATTTTTTCCTGGCGTCATTTCCTTTATTACTTATTGCTAAGTAATATGATTTTGAAGTTGAGTCTAGATTTAATCCCATGAAAAATGCCAGTATACTGAAATCATATGCCCTTAATTTTGACAGTAATTAATTCCCATCCCTCGACACTTTTTTAAAACCTTTAAAAAATCCTCCCCCTCCGCTCTCTATACTGACAAAGAGAGACAGCGATAAAAGACTAGTAATACTACTACTTAACCCATAGCTAGAGAGAGAGAGCGAGAGATAGTGAGCAAACAGTGACTAATTTTGCATGGTCTTTTTTATTTAAAAAAAATTTAACTGGCTTTGCAAACTCACTTTTCCTTATTCAAACAATCTAAACAGGACTCAATGGGTGATCAAATGGGTCACGGTTCTTCTACTATTTTTACAAATTCGATATGAATTATAAATCTATTCCATGAAAAATGCCAGTATACTGAAATCATATGCCCTTAATAGGGTTAAGATGAACATTCATATACACTAAATGTACAAAAGCAAGGAAATTCCCAAATTTTTACACTGTTATTGTCATTAAGGGTATGCGAGCACAACAGGGCTATGTATTTTACTGATAGGAATTTTTCTTCAGCGCACCTCACACACTTCATCCACTCATGCATAGAGATTTATACTGTAGTGATGTGATAATGAAATGGTTTGGTTGATATGTAGTCATACCCTTAATGACAATAAAAGTGTAAACATTTGGGAATTTCCTTGCTTTTGTACATTTAGTGTATATGAATTTTCATCTTAACCCTATTAACGGCATATGATTTCAGTATACTGGCATTTTTCATGGAATGTCACTACTTTTGTAAAGGCTATGCCTCAATACAATGCCTTCTCATAAGTTTTTTTGGAATTTTCTGGAAAACTAAGGTATATGGTAAACTGAAATTAAAATGCCATCAACTAGACCCTAGAACCTCTATCTCTGCCAAAAATCAGCTGAATCCATCAAATAGTTGATGAGATACAGGGTGGCACATAAGTACGTACATACGTACATACACACAGATAACATGATTTCATGATTGAACTTTCTAGATCTCTGGGTTGCCTTGACTAATGATGCTGAAATTCTACACACGTATAGAACCTATCAAATAAAAATTTTGTGCAAAGTTTTAACTAATTTGGTTTATTGGTTTTTAATTATGATTGATCAAAGAAATGAGATTTTCAGCATAGGCCATTCTTGCAGTCTATTGAGGGATAGAGCGCTCTCGCGCCTCCCTTGATTTGCCAAATATATACGATTACTTAGGTAAGAGTGATAATCTTTGTCATCAGATGGACCTGTCGCTTGATACGACTGTAAATAGATGGTTGATTAATTCATTCACGAGAAACGGACCAGGGGGTCAGACGTACCCGAAACTTTAAGGTCCCCACCCCAAGGACACAAGTGCATTACTGTTATTTTAAAAAAGATGTTACAGTTTGATTGAAGCATTTTGTGTAGCGTATAAGTTGAATCCTTCTTTTCAGGCGATGCCAATGCAATTTTGGTTGAAGACACCGTTTGATAGGAGACAACGGTAAATAGATCAAATGAAATATTGAAGAATTCAATAATTTTCAAGTTAATATTTATTTACAAACGTAGTGTATCGAAGCAGGATGGAATGATATGGAGCCATATTTTATTTTATTTTTTTTAGGGTTATACTATACTTTTACCCCAAATGCAGCAATACCTATTGTTATACTGTTAGGATAACTAAAGAAAACGCAGTTCTGTCCCTTGGACCATTTCAGAGTTATCCCCCCTTGTCGAGTGGCTTGCGAGGAGTGAAAAGTAAATATTGACACGGATCAGACTGGCTCATATTACATCACGCGTTACAGCGGCTAAATAACTCATTTCATTCTAATTACACTTTTAATAAATCTGTTAAACCTTTCTGTTGAAAAGTCATCCATTTTGTTTTACGGGTTATAACCTAAATTACATGGTTTACAACATATACTAAATCCGAGTTAATCAAAGTTTTTTTCTATATATCTTAATCGCACAAAATACATGCTAAAATATTCCTCAGTTTTGCGATTGAGTTAAGAGAGTAAATATAACACTAGTTTATTATTACATTAGGAGAGTAGAAAGTAGACTTTGGGTTTACTTTCGGCAGCCTCCTAACTCTCGCTTCCCTTAGTTCTCACATTCCATGAGCGATGTTTCTGACAAAGGGGGAAGAATTGCTGTTTTCTGGGTCGGAATTTATCCATCTAACACTTATCGTTGGCTAGTTTTTGACCTTGAAGTAGTATTTCTTTAGCTCACATCAAGTGGCTTGATGCCTTGTCTTAAGCGATTTCAAAAAAAAAAAAACACACTTTTAAATGACCTTACTCCATCCCGGGCAACGCTGGGTAGGTACAACTAATCGATAATATAGGATCCCCAACGGGTGACTGTGTAAACAAAGCAATGTGTTAATTTTTTTTTTTTAATCACCAAAATTCAGAAAATTATACAATTTCAATGAAATTCCCAGTATATCTCTATATTTAGAAAGTTGGTCCATTTATCGCACTAACAGTGAGATTAAAACGCCAAATTCGTATTAACAATAAAAAACAATAGTTTTATAATATACCGATCATATGTATGCGATAGGTATCGTAAGATTAATTTGCATATTGTTTTGCAAAAGAACATCTCATTAATTAACTATTCGTTTTTATTGTTTTCTAATTCAATGATTGTTCTCATTTTATTATAACACAGTTCTATCTATGAATATTTTTTTACATCGTAGGTAATGGCTTAGCATTTTTAGGTGAAAAAGTTTTTCCGGTCCTTTTCCGTCAATTGACTTTTGAGGGTCCCTCTAGTAATAAATACATTGTATATTTTTAGAAGCAATTTTGAACAAAACAGTGGAAGTTTGACGAAATTGAAGTTTGGATCAGATTAATGTGCATTAACGTTTTTTGTTTTGTTTTAATATTTTGTTACTGTTAAAAGCGACTCTATATGATTTTTATAGCAACATTTTTAGTAAAAGGGAGAAAAATAAAACTATGGAAACCTCCCAACTCTGCTGAAATCATCCGCAGAAGGTCATCATATGTAAGTGACGTTATTTTTCAGGATAGTGAAGTCAGAGATTTTGGAACTAGTCAGAGTCGGACTCGTAAGAATACTACGTTTGTTTATTTCGGTTGTTTTGTTTTACGGCATATCAACCCTTTTCAGGTTATTTAATGCCAAATCAGGTAATTTTGGTAAAAGTTTTTATGCTTCAAGCTGTTTATATGTTCAAATATTTATTTATGGTGTTTGGTTTGGTTGTTTTGTTTTATGGCATATCAACCCTTTTCGGGTTATTTAATGCCAAATCCGGTCATTTTGGTAAAAGTTTTTATGCTTCAAGTTCTTTATATCTTCAAATATTTATTCAAAGTGTTTGGTTTGGTTGTTTTGTTTTACGGCATATCAACCCTTTTCAGGTTATTTAATGCCAAATCAGGTCATTTTTGATAAAAGTTTTTATGCTTCAAGTTCTTTATATCTTCAAATATTTATTCATGGTGTTTGGTTTGGTTGTTTTGTTTTACGGCATATCAACCCTTTTCAGGTTATTTAATGCCGAATCAGGTCATTTTGGCAAAAGTTTGTATGCCTCAAGTTCTTTATATCTTCAAATATTTATTCAAAGTGTTTGGTTTGGTTGTTTTGTTTTACGGCATATCAACCCTTTTCAGGTTATTTAATGCCAAATCAGGTCATTTTTGATAAAAGTTTTTATGCCTCAAGTTCTTTATATCTTCAAATATTTATTCATAGTGTTTGATTTGGTTGTTTTGTAGAGGAAAATTGTTGTTTTTATTTTTGACTTTGCAGAACATGATTGAGTTTTGCAAAGATAAAAGAAAAAAAAAACAATAACATCAATGTTTGGTGCATTTTAGGAAGTCAGTATTTTCAGACAGCCTGATCTGGTAGCACGAGTAAGAATACTAGGAGTTAGAGTCGGATTTTTTAATCTCTTAAAAATCAACAGGCAAACTGAATATTGGAAGACTTTAAAATAAGGAGTCGGAGGTTTTGAAACAAGTTGGAGTCCTAAGAATGCTAGAAGCCAGAGTTGGAGTCTGAGTCTGATTTTTTAAATCTCCGAAGAATCAACTGACAGTTTGAATATTGGAAGACTTTAAAATAAGGAGTCGGATATTTTGGAACTCTACGAGTCAGAGCCAGAAGGAATATGGTCCGACTTGACAACCCTAGTTGTTTTCAATCATATTTACTTCATTAATTTCTGGAATTGTTTTTTTTTTTAATTACTTTTCTTCCCCACAAATTCTTTAATAACCCGTGAAATTTAATTTAATTTTTTCTAATATTATTTTATCAGTTTTATGTGTATTATTTTGGAAATTCATATCTGGAAACAAAACATTTTTATGTTTACGATAGCTGATTCGTTAATTAAAATCATGTGACAGAGACGGATTTGAAGTTAAGAGAGTTGGAGTTTAAAAAGTTATCACGGAGACACAACTAATGCAAAGTCATGCAAGATAGGGGCGACCATACCTTGGTAGAGCCGATCCATCCAGGAGCAACTCATAGATAAGGAAATGAATCCACAGTCCAGTAAATAAAAACATATATTTTAAGATTGAATTTTTTTTTTTTTTTTTTGTCTGCTTCTTTGTGGCTTCCAGCTACTTGCATGAGTGGAGAAAAGTATTCAGGCAACATCGTGAACCCCCGGATCACGACAGAGAGAGGGGGGGAGAGAGAGAGAGAAATGGACAACATGCATAGCACCAATCCTCTAGTTTGCAAATATTCAGATATAAAGCCAAATAACTCTTTTGAAAATAAATGTCTCAGAAGTAAATTTAATTTGCATTCAATAAACGGACATTTATGTATTATGACAGTGTGAAAGTCTTTAAGAAAAAAGAAAACTCCTTTGTCTGCATGAAGATGGTGGTTATAAATAAACGTGAAAGGTATTCTTGAAGAAGGAATATATGAGAAGAGTAGGATTAATAAGCAAAGAACAAACTATATAGGACAAAAAGAATTAACACAGGGTCATGCTTATTTCATTTCGATATTTCGTTTCATTTACAAAACTTTGTCAAGAAAAGCCCTGAAAAAGTTTCGTAAATGAAACGAAATATCGGAATAAGCATGACTCTGGGTTAATTCGTTTTTGTTGTCCTATATAGTGTGTTATTTGCTTATTACTCTTATTCCTGTTTATATCTATAACAACATAAATAAATTCCATTTGTATATATCAAACAGACATATATGTACTAAAATAACAATACACTGGCATTAATAACATCAAGATACTTGTACAACAGGGCGTCTCAGTACAAACGTGGACCATCTACCCATAACGCATACTTGGCCTTTTGGCTAAGATCAAAGTGTAGTATCTGTTCCGATGGATACTGCACGCTGTCCTGTGCAGTTCTAGGAGGTCCACCCTCCCAGGTTTTGCCTCCCCTCTTTGGGGAGGAGTAAGTTTATTGCTTACTGCCTGAGGCGCCCCTACCGGGGAATGCCGACGCGGCTGCCCAGACAATTTTTAAATGGCCAGAGTGCTCACCTCTCGAGCGCTGGCTTATCTAATCCCACTTTCCCGACCTTGTGTCACATCTTACCTTGTGGGAGGTAGATAAATAAAACTTGGCCTTTTGGCTAAGATCAAAGTGTAGTATCTGTTCCGATGGATACTGCACCCCATAGACTGGTATTGTCTTGGCCTTCGGGGGGGTTGATTTACGCCGGTCTATGGGTCTGTCCTGTGCAGTTCTAGGAGGTCCACCCTCCCAGGCTTCGCCTCCCCTCTTTGGGGAGGAGTAAGTTTATTGCTTACTGCCTGAGGCGCCCCAACCGCGGAATGCCGACGGGGCTGCCCAGGCAATTTTTAAACCCCACTTTCCCGACCCGACCTTGGGTCACATCTTACTTGTGGGAGTAAGATAAAAACTGGCCTTGTGCCTAACTCCTGGAGAGGAGTAAATCAATACCCATAACTTAAGGTGACCCATTCACACGCTCATAACTTATGAACCAGACAAGAAAAAAAAAAAACTTCTGTTTCTTAAAAGCTGAAATGATCACAATTAAAATGAGTGTTCATTCAGTTTCTCTTGTTATAAAATTAAAATCCTCCAAGACGTGCTCGTAATCTATGCCTCGGCACGGATCGTATTTTATTTACCTCCTCTCGAGGGGGGCAGACAGAAGTTCAGGTGTGGTTTTGAAAAACCAGCACACTAGGATTAGCGCGTTCTGGCCTACAAAAAAAAAAAGCCTGAGCAGCCCCGTCTGCGTTCCCCGGTAGTGGCTCCTCAGGCGATAGCGCTAAACAAATCCCTTCTCAAAGAGAAGGTTAAACCTGAGAGGATGAACCTCCTGAGACTGAACAGAACTGAACCATACCTCCGTCCGACAGCACTGTCTGATTGATGCCAAGGACGTATCCCCGACTTCTAAGAACACACCTACTCAAGCTGTGCTAGCGGCGCTGATGGTATATTTGGAGCCATCAAGCAAAGTTGTTGATTACCCCAACACGCTTTTTCATTGCTACGCCGTGGATCTGCTGTGTGATGGCTATATCGAGTTCTGCAATTGTTTGTAGATTGTCGTGGTACACATCGTCTTTCAAAAAAAACCCAAAGATAGAAATCCGGTGCGTTTAAATCCGATGAACGTGGTGCCAATTCTGGAACGCGTCGGCTTCTGCTGATTCATCGACCTGCAAGGTGATGATCCAACCGCTTTAGAGTGATGTTAGTTCTGTGGAGAGTTTCTCCATCTTGTTGAAACCCTTACCCCTCTCATTGTATACCATGATGGGTACCAAGTGCACTCCTCAATTTGTTAAGCACCACAATGTAAACGCTCTTGATTGACTCTCCAGCATCGTTCTCAAATCAAAACGGTCCGATTATGCCATGTTTCGAGATGGCAACCCACACTTCACAGAATGCAGTGGCATCTGAAAGACTTCATCTGCTGCTTGAGATCCCCAGAATACAGAGTTGTTGTTGTTGTTTTTTTGTGTTTTTAAAAAAAATCATAATTCACCCCAAACAAGGCAGGCCGCCACTGTAGACGTAAGGAGCTACTGAGAAAAAGGGTGAAAGTTTAGGGGGTTTTTTTTTTCTGGGTCAACCTAAATTAGGAGCTGTGCAGCGAGATGTCTGTTTACATTAGTTTTAAATTTCTGCATGTCAGTACCGTCAGGAAAACAGGGAGCAGGGAGGGAGTTCCAGAGTCCAGCAGCACGAGGAAAGAAGCTTTTGGAAGTAGAAAGCTCTTCGGCATCTGGGGACCTCCACAGTGAATGGATGGGATTTGGCAGACTGTCGGGTTGGTCTAGTGAATTTGCATCGTGGGTGCACCAGCGCAGCAAGTTAATCAACTAAAAGACTTCATCTGTCGCATCAGATCTGTAGAACACAGTTCTTTCTGTCGACATGAGCCTCATCACAGATCCACACATTGATTGACTCTCACCGTCTCTCCAACATCGTTCTCAAATCAAAACAGTCCAATTATGCCATGTTCTGAGATGGCAACCCACACAGCGCACTTCACAGAGTGCAGCTGCATCTGAAGGACTTCATCTGTTGCTTGAGATCCCCAGAATACAGAGTTGTTGTTACTGTTGACCTGGGCCTCGTCACTGAACCACACATTCTGCAGAAACAAAACGTTCTGCGTCAGAGAGGTCGGCTGATCAGTTGACCTGCAAAGCAACGATCAGTGTGGAGAGTTGCTCCATTGGGTTGAAATCATTGTTCCTCTCGCCACATGCTATGACGGGCACCGAGTGCCTTCCGTAACTTGTTAAGCATCAAACTGTAACACCCTTTATTGATTGCCACTACTTTTCCAACATCATTCTCAAATCAAAACGGGGGGTCGTACTATACTGTGTTTCGAGATGACAATCAACACAGTGCACTTCAGAGTGCAGTGGCATCTAAAGAACTTCATCTGCAGAACACAGTTCTTTCTGTTGACGTGGGTCTCATCACAGATCCACACATTCTGCAGAAAATCTAGCATCAACCTTGCCAACCTTCAGAATTTGTTAAGCATTACAATGTAACACCCTTTATTGACTGTCACTGCCTCCCCAACATCATTCTAAAATCAAAACGGTCCGATTATGCGATGTCTCGGGAAACAGACCCACGTGGTGCACTTTAGAGTACAGCAGTCTCTGAAGAACTTTATCTGGTGCTCGAGATCCCTAGAATACAGAGTTGTTCTTACTGTTGACCCGACCTGATAAAAAGAAATGGGCCTCATCACAGATCCACACATTCTGCAGAAAATCTAGCATTGACCTTGTCATTTCCTTGGCTGATTTGAAAACGTTATTCTATTTTCTATCAACTCTGAAAAGTACAGAGTAATATCATTAATATTGGTGGAGGTATTAACCCCCAAAGGGGTCACGTTTATACTGAGACACCCTGACAATTAACTGACATTAGCATCATCAAACCGACATATACATATGTATTATAACAATAAAAGAAAAAAGAAAAAAGAAAAAACATAAAATAGCAAAAACATAAATAATTGAAGACAAAGAATTATTGGTTAAAACGTAGTACAGAGTCCTGAACATAATGCGATACAAAAATTGTGTATAAGCGATAAATATTGTTTCCTGTTGTTATTTTTGTTAAATATCAGTAAATTTGGAAGAATTTCGCATTAAAATCTAATTTGTTTTACGCATGTAAGTATAAGAACAACACGCTTGAAATGTGTAAATAATCGCTAGTAAAAAAAAAAAAAATGGAGTCTTCGCAGAACCGGAAGTAACAGAAGTAGTGTAAATAATCGCTAGTAGAAAAAAAAAAATGGAGTCTTCGCAGAACCGGAAGTAACAGAAGTAGTGTAAATAATCGCTAGTAAAAAAAAAAAATGGAGTCTTCGCAGAACCGGAAGTAACAGAAGTAGTGTAAATAATCGTTAGTAAAAAAAAAAAATGGAGTCTTCGCAGAACCGGAAGTAACAGAAGTAGTGTAAATAATCGCTAGTAGATAAAAAAAAATGGAGTCTTCGCAGAACCGGAAGTAACAGAAGTAGTGTAAATAATCGCTAGTAAAAAAAAAAAATGGAGTCTTCGCAGAACCGGAAGTAACAGAAGTAGTGTAAATAATCGCTAGTAGATAAAAAAAAATGGAGTCTTCGCAGAACCGGAAGTAACAGAAGTAGTGTAAATAATCGCTAGTAAAAAAAAAAAATGGAGTCTTCGCAGAACCGGAAGTAACAGAAGTAGTGTAAATAATCGCTAGTAAAAAAAAAAAAATGGAGTCTTCGCAGAACCGGAAGTAACAGAAGTAGTGTAAATAATCGCTAGTAAAAAAAAAAAATGGAGTCTTCGCAGAACCGGAAGTAACAGAAGTAGTGTAAATAATCGCTAGTAGATAAAAAAAAATGGAGTCTTCGCAGAACCGGAAGTAACAGAAGTAGTGTAAATAATCGCTAGTAAAAAAAAAAATGGAGTCTTCGCAGAACCGGAAGTAACAGAAGTAGTGTAAATAATCGCTAGTAGATAAAAAAAAATGGAGTCTTCGCAGAACCGGAAGTAACAGAAGTAGTGTAAATAATCGCTAGTAAAAAAAAAAAAATGGAGTCTTCGCAGAACCGGAAGTAACAGAAGTAGTGTAAATAATCGCTAGTAAAAAAAAAAAATGGAGTCTTCGCAGAACCGGAAGTAACAGAAGTAGTGTAAATAATCGCTAGTAGATAAAAAAAAATGGAGTCTTCGCAGAACCGGAAGTAACAGAAGTAGTGTAAATAATCGCTAGTAAAAAAAAAAAATGGAGTCTTCGCAGAACCGGAAGTAACAGAAGTAGTGTAAATAATCGCTAGTAGATAAAAAAAAATGGAGTCTTCGCAGAACCGGAAGTAACAGAAGTAGTGTAAATAATCGCTAGTAAAAAAAAAAAAATGGAGTCTTCGCAGAACCGGAAGTAACAGAAGTAGTGTAAATAATCGCTAGTAAAAAAAAAAAATGGAGTCTTCGCAGAACCGGAAGTAACAGAAGTAGTGTAAATAATCGCTAGTAGATAAAAAAAAATGGAGTCTTCGCAGAACCGGAAGTAACAGAAGTAGTGTAAATAATCGCTAGTAAAAAAAAAAAATGGAGTCTTCGCAGAACCGGAAGTAACAGAAGTAGTGTAAATAATCGCTAGTAGATAAAAAAAAATGGAGTCTTCGCAGAACCGGAAGTAACAGAAGTAGTGTAAATAATCGCTAGTAAAAAAAAAAAAATGGAGTCTTCGCAGAACCGGAAGTAACAGAAGTAGTGTAAATAATCGCTAGTAAAAAAAAAAATGGAGTCTTCGCAGAACCGGAAGTAACAGAAGTAGTGTAAATAATCGCTAGTAGATAAAAAAAAATGGAGTCTTCGCAGAACCGGAAGTAACAGAAGTAGTGTAAATAATCGCTAGTAAAAAAAAAAAATGGAGTCTTCGCAGAACCGGAAGTAACAGAAGTAGTGTAAATAATCGCTAGTAGATAAAAAAAAATGGAGTCTTCGCAGAACCGGAAGTAACAGAAGTAGTGTAAATAATCGCTAGTAAAAAAAAAAAATGGAGTCTTCGCAGAACCGGAAGTAACAGAAGTAGTGTAAATAATCGCTAGTAAAAAAAAAAAATGGAGTCTTCGCAAAACCGGAAGTAACAGAAGTAGTGTAAATAATCGCTAGTAGAAAAAAAAAATGGAGTCTTCGCAGAACCGGAAGTAACAGAAGTAGTGTAAATAATCGCTAGTAGAAAAAAAAAAATGGAGTCTTCGCAGAACCGGAAGTAACAGAAGTAGTGTAAATAATCGCTAGTAAAAAAAAAAAATGGAGTCTTCGCAGAACCGGAAGTAACAGAAGTAGTGTAAATAATCGTTAGTAAAAAAAAAAAATGGAGTCTTCGCAGAACCGGAAGTAACAGAAGTAGTGTAAATAATCGCTAGTAGATAAAAAAAAATGGAGTCTTCGCAGAACCGGAAGTAACAGAAGTAGTGTAAATAATCGCTAGTAAAAAAAAAAAATGGAGTCTTCGCAGAACCGGAAGTAACAGAAGTAGTGTAAATAATCGCTAGTAGATAAAAAAAAATGGAGTCTTCGCAGAACCGGAAGTAACAGAAGTAGTGTAAATAATCGCTAGTAAAAAAAAAAAATGGAGTCTTCGCAGAACCGGAAGTAACAGAAGTAGTGTAAATAATCGCTAGTAAAAAAAAAAAAATGGAGTCTTCGCAGAACCGGAAGTAACAGAAGTAGTGTAAATAATCGCTAGTAAAAAAAAAAAATGGAGTCTTCGCAGAACCGGAAGTAACAGAAGTAGTGTAAATAATCGCTAGTAGATAAAAAAAAATGGAGTCTTCGCAGAACCGGAAGTAACAGAAGTAGTGTAAATAATCGCTAGTAAAAAAAAAAATGGAGTCTTCGCAGAACCGGAAGTAACAGAAGTAGTGTAAATAATCGCTAGTAGATAAAAAAAAATGGAGTCTTCGCAGAACCGGAAGTAACAGAAGTAGTGTAAATAATCGCTAGTAAAAAAAAAAAAATGGAGTCTTCGCAGAACCGGAAGTAACAGAAGTAGTGTAAATAATCGCTAGTAAAAAAAAAAAATGGAGTCTTCGCAGAACCGGAAGTAACAGAAGTAGTGTAAATAATCGCTAGTAGATAAAAAAAAATGGAGTCTTCGCAGAACCGGAAGTAACAGAAGTAGTGTAAATAATCGCTAGTAAAAAAAAAAAATGGAGTCTTCGCAGAACCGGAAGTAACAGAAGTAGTGTAAATAATCGCTAGTAGATAAAAAAAAATGGAGTCTTCGCAGAACCGGAAGTAACAGAAGTAGTGTAAATAATCGCTAGTAAAAAAAAAAAAATGGAGTCTTCGCAGAACCGGAAGTAACAGAAGTAGTGTAAATAATCGCTAGTAAAAAAAAAAAATGGAGTCTTCGCAGAACCGGAAGTAACAGAAGTAGTGTAAATAATCGCTAGTAGATAAAAAAAAATGGAGTCTTCGCAGAACCGGAAGTAACAGAAGTAGTGTAAATAATCGCTAGTAAAAAAAAAAAATGGAGTCTTCGCAGAACCGGAAGTAACAGAAGTAGTGTAAATAATCGCTAGTAGATAAAAAAAAATGGAGTCTTCGCAGAACCGGAAGTAACAGAAGTAGTGTAAATAATCGCTAGTAAAAAAAAAAAAATGGAGTCTTCGCAGAACCGGAAGTAACAGAAGTAGTGTAAATAATCGCTAGTAAAAAAAAAAATGGAGTCTTCGCAGAACCGGAAGTAACAGAAGTAGTGTAAATAATCGCTAGTAGATAAAAAAAAATGGAGTCTTCGCAGAACCGGAAGTAACAGAAGTAGTGTAAATAATCGCTAGTAAAAAAAAAAAATGGAGTCTTCGCAGAACCGGAAGTAACAGAAGTAGTGTAAATAATCGCTAGTAGATAAAAAAAAATGGAGTCTTCGCAGAACCGGAAGTAACAGAAGTAGTGTAAATAATCGCTAGTAAAAAAAAAAAATGGAGTCTTCGCAGAACCGGAAGTAACAGAAGTAGTGTAAATAATCGCTAGTAAAAAAAAAAAATGGAGTCTTCGCAAAACCGGAAGTAACAGAAGTAGTGTAAATAATCGCTAGTAGAAAAAAAAAATGGAGTCTTCGCAGAACCGGAAGTAACAGAAGTAGTGTAAATAATCGCTAGTAGAAAAAAAAAATGGAGTCTTCGCAGAACCGGAAGTAACAGAAGTAATGGTCTAAGAAGACTCCATTTTTGGCACTCCAGAAAAACATTCGACTCTGAGTCAGCGTGCCGCTATTCCGAATACACAACAGCAAACCGCAATCAATAAACTGTCTCTCTGGTCATAATTTTTGAAAAGTCAAATTTTTTTTCATGTAAAACTTGATAATTAAAATTTGCTGGTCATTTTTTTTTTAAATGAAAATTAAATATAAAGTAAAAATGTTTTTTTTTTTAATATTTGCGATCCAACAGCACTTTGATGATTGGTAGAAAAATTCATATTTCAATGTTTCGAAAAAAAAAAAAAAACCATCTATCTGATTACTTATTTTTCTAAAAGAAATTATTTAAAATAAAAATACAAAACTTTTTCTTTTCAACAAGTTTAAATGTAAAGTTTTACATGAAAAAAAAAATGTGGCTTTTTAAAAATTATAACCGCGAAAAGACAGTCTATTTGATTGCGGCTTGCTGTTGTGAATTCGGAATAGCGGCACGCTGATGACTCAGAGTCGAATGATTTTCTGGAGTGCCCCATTTTTTTCTACAAGCGATTATTTACATATTTCAAGCGTGCTTGTTAAGCTTTGAGGGGTAGAGCGTAACATCGTGGTAGACTATGAGTCACGAAGACATAGAAGAAAAGACAAGAATAGAATGAGGTAACAATAATACGTGCGTATTGCACAACTTTTATTCTCGGACTGAAGATACAATTTTGAAAGAACAAATTTGGCGCCTAATTTTCATGTCACGTGATACCTCTGCAGCGCAGTAATTATCACGTAGTGCGGTGATCAGGTCGATGGCCTCATCACCACTTGGTTGAGTGGAACTATATTCAGTTGCCAATTCAACAGTGTTCATCTTAAGGTTACACGCGTAAAACTAATTTGATTTTAACTCGAAATTGTTCCAAATTTACTGATATTTAACAAAAAACAACAACAGGATACAATATTTATCGCTTGTACACAATATTTGTAACATAATTGTTCCAAACTCTATACTGGTTTTTAACCGAATCATTTGTAAAAATGAAATAAGCAAAAAAATAATAATTCACGTCGTATATGTACAGGTTTTACTTACCTCCCTTTGCGCAGAATATTATATACACACAGACATGAAAGAAGTAATTAAACGCCCCCACACAAATAATTCATACATGTTACAAGTTTCTGCTTACTTCATCGACGGCCTGCACTCGGTGCCGTACAAAGCAGCAATAAAAGTTTGAAACATCGATATTTTACACTGACTGACATTTTTTTGTGTTTTAGATATCAATTAATCTATTATATATCAACATATTTAAGTATGACACAAGGTCAAGGAAGTATTAGGATTCTCAGAGGAGAAATATTATGGGCTCATCTGAAGTTGGTCTGAATCTAATGTGACCTTTTGGCGAGGAGCAAATTGTAGTATTTATGAACAATAAAATTTCCAATCAATTAGGTGACATCATAAGTAGGACGACCCCTAGAGTAAATGTGGTATTGTGGTGACTGAAATAATTCTACTTAAGAGTAGAATAGACATTTGTATCACGTTAGACCAAGAATGCCCAACGACACCCATTTTCCCCACACATTGATGGCCTTGTGCCTAATTTGTTTTAAATGTAAATGTTTTCATATTTTCTGCAAATAAATAATACAAAGTGTAGTATCTGTTCTGATATTACACTTCTGTCGTCGATCAGTGAAAGAGAAATCCTTCTCGACTGAGGCACTTTTCTTTTTTATTTTTGTCTCAATCCAGAGCGTCCCTTTTTGGGAAGCTGAATTTTTACCCACATTAAAAACCAACCTTGTGTCTAACTCTGCACTCGTGGGGAGGTAAGTAAATAGGACTTAATCAGCATAAACTCGCTGCAAACTTCGGAATTCCACTTTCCACTGTTAACCAAGTGGTTGTCTAATTGATCAGTAAGGGGAAGTAATCAATATAATCTTGCCTCGCTCCGTCAGGACTCTCTGATAGCAGTCTTTATTATTAATAATAATAAAGATATGTGAGGAGATAGGTTAGTTTGGAAGTCAATTTCTTAAAGCCGTCCAACACATGTCAGCATGTAAAATGGATGTTAAACCGATGATGATAATGAAGGCTGTCTATTTACTTCTTTCATGTGTGTATGTATATATATATATATATATATATATATATATATATATATATATATATATATATATAAGTAAACAAAGTTCAATTACATTCCAAAAGCCAAGATTTTATTTTTCTTACAAACCATTTTTCAAAACAAACATATTTCGGTGTAAATTATTTTACGAACCGTTTCGCTTAAAGTAAACCAACCAACATTATTATGGCAATATAAGATATGTTTACCTTAAGTTCGTCAGAAAAAAAGTACATGAAAAGTTGTCAATTTGAAAAAAATTACAACGTATTTTGACATGGAAGACAAACGTTCAGAAGAAAAATTTTGAACTCACGTGCGACCCTCAGAAAAAAAGAATGGAGACACAACATCTTATATATATATATATATATATATATATATATATATATATAGATGTTGTGTCTCCATACCTACATTCTTTTTCATTGTACCTGTTTATTATATAACTCAGGTTTTTTTTGAGTAATTACTATTGGTGACATACATTATTTTAAAGGAAATTGTTCTAAAACGATTTATTTTGATTTACCTACTCATTTGTGACCTATTTGCATTTTAAAAAAAAATATTTAATTTAAAAGGCAATTGAAAAAGCAATTAAAAAAGCAATTTAATTTGTCGTAAATAAGGACTGTGAGTAAAATAATCCGGTTATGTACTCACTTCCTGGAATGGCTGAAGAACGCAGATTATTTTACTCAATCACTATTTACGGCAAATTAAATTGCTTTATTTTTTTTTTGTCAACAAGCAAAACAGAGCACATTCTCCTGAACCAACATGGAAATATCTCTTCCCGAAATGGGACTTGTCTAAAAAATGTCGACAAGTTTACCCATCTTGGTAGTAAAGTTGCCAAGAAAAATTGCGCAAAGTGTGAATTGAAGGTGCGAATCAGCAAGGCCTGGGCAAGAGTGAACAAGATGAAAGCGATCTGGAAGTCAAGTCTTACCACCAAGATGAAACGTGACTTCTTTGTAGCCATTGTTGCATCGGTACTCGTATATGGAAGTAGCACTTGGACTTTCTCCAAAAGATTGGAGAAGAGAATTGATTGTGTATTCACCAGAATGCTAAGATCTGTTCTTTACATCTCATGGAGAAAACTCCCCAAGAGATAGCAATTATATGGACACCTCCGTCAGATTTAATCCTGACCAGAGAGAGAAAAAACGGATTTGCTTGACATTACTGGAAGGATAAGGATGAAATCATCAGCAATGTTCTTCGGATAGTACCGCTATCACTAGTACTACGGAGAAGGGAATGTTTCTGTATTGTTAGCAGTGGGGTCGAGTTTTAGCGAATGTTGTTTCTTGTGGGGGGGGGCACTATAAAGTGGGTGTTGTTGGCTCGCATTATATTATTAATATTGAACATATATATATATATATATGCATTTAAAAAGGATGCGCGGAAAAGATGAAAGCCATCTGGAAGTCAAGTCTTCCTACCAAGATGAAACGCAACTTCTTTGAAGCCATTATTGCATCGGTACATGGAAGTAGCACTTTGACTTTTACCAAAAGATTGGAGAAGCAAATTGATGGTGTATACACCAGAATGCTAAAAGCTGCTCTTAACATTTCGTAGAGACAGCACCCCACGAGAGAGCAACCCTATGGACACCTTCTTCAGATTTCAGCCCTGATCAGAGAGAGAAGAACCAGATTTGCTGGAGGGTTAAAGATCAAATCATCAGCGATCTTCTTCTGTGGATGCCGAAACAGGGATGTGGCTCAGTGGGTAGACCACACAGAACCTACACAAAACAACTAACATAAGACTCACAATTCACCTACGAAGACCTCCCAGGTGTGATGAAGGATAGAGCGAGATGGCGCGAGAGAGTCAGGAGGATCCGTGACACTACCATGATGATGAAATTGCTTTAAACTTTTTTGAAACAGTTAATTTTTAATGCAAATAAGTCACAAATGAGTAGGTAAATCAAAAACGGCTTTTGACTAATTTCCCAACTGTATTTCCCTTCAAAATAATTCATGTCGGTAATAGTAATGATTACCGTATGTTTTTTTTTTGTTTTTTTTTCTTAAATTGGTAAGATTAAACAGCGTTATTAATAAATCATGCGCGGTCAAGCTTGGTCATCCAGAAAGGTCAAGAAAAAGAATAACATGATTCGAAAAAAAAAAACCTGTTCAAGAACCAAATTTGGAAAAAATATTTACATTACAAATCGTTGCTTGAATATATACCGAATTACCTCCCTTGGCGTTGCACGCAAAGAAATAGCTATTTATACATAGCTATATTGAATGCAACCGGCAAAGACTCAATGGTCACAGATCCTAAAATGTCGTACTTATAGGTTTCAACAAATGTAATCATCATTGCACAATCGTTTGCGGCCCTTAATCTGCGCTCATTTTGTTTCAAGCAATTGTCAAGCAACCTGCATATATTTTAATTGTGCAGAATTTTTGAGATAAGTATTGATAATTTGTCTCATTCAGACTACTATTCTCATCTTGGTTGTTTTTTTTTTTTTTTTTTTTTCACAATGTTTGACCCGATGTAACCCCCGACCTTAAAACCGCCCTATAAGTAATCAAACTCAGTTCATACCGTTGAGCAATGTTAGTACTTCTATAGTGTTCCTTATCTTTTCCGTCCCCGTTAACCCCGTTAAGTGGCTCCTGGCCTTCATAAACGGTGACCCAATATTAAACAAGCCGTGCGTGCGTGGTGCCCCTCTGTATGTGACTCGATGTGGCGAGTGTAAAATGCAATAAATTTGGGCAATTTGGGGCATTTTTGACCCCCCCCCCTTTGACCCCCTGGGGGCGCGAACCAGAATTTTCCTGAGGTCAAGGATGCTCATTTTATATCCAGAACAATTGCCTCTACATTTTGGCCAAGTTTCAGAAAAATTGAATGGATAGATCAAACGTTATGAGAGAAAAAGGTCATTTTTTGCCATTTTGGGGGCTTTTGACCCCCTGGGGGCGCGAACCAGATTTTTTCCAAGGTCAGCGATACTTATTTTCTATTAGGAACAATTGCCTCCACATTTTGGCCAAGTTTCAGAGAAATTGAATGGATAGATGAAAAGTTATGGGTCAAAAAATGTCATTTTTTGCCACTTCGGGGCCTTTTGACCCTCTGGGAGGCTAACCAGATTTTTTTTTTAAATCTGAGAATGTCACTTTCTAACCTGACCAAAGTTACAACTTCATGCAAAATTTCAGAGAAATTCAATGGATGGTTGCGGAGAAAAATCCGGACGGACGGACATGCCTCAAAACACAAGTCCCCCGATTTATAAATCGGGGGACCAAAAAGAATATTGCATCTTTTTGAACTTGGGAACCTAAACAGAATTTCAAACTTAATCCTCTTTAATCTATGTGGGTAGATTGTTCTCGTCCGGTCAACCATGACAATACTAACCTCTTAGAATTCTTGCAATTCTATAACAAACAGAATTTTTGCAATACGGATTGATAATTTGGAATATTCGGACGACAATTCCAATCTTTATTCTCACAACATTTCGGCCGATGTAACCTCCTACTTATTTTCAGGTGCATCTTTTCGAATTTGGAAATCTTAATATCAAACTCAGGAACCTATACAGAATTACGAATTGAGCCATTTATTAAATCCATGGGGGTTGATTGTTCTCGTTCGATCAGCCGTGACCGAGTAGAAGTCTTAATTAAGTGTTTATTAGTATCACATATCGTAAGTTGATTAACGATCAGTTCTAGGTGATAGTCTCTTGGAGATTGAAGGTTCAATCCTTGCTACAGGCGATAATAACGAAGAATCGATGTAATAATACGCTATGGCATTTCATGTTCCTACGTACGTTATCACCTTTCACACATTTAAAAAAAATAAGATTGTTCGGACAAGTGATGCAATAAACATAGGCGTTCATTAACAATCATTTCTAAGTGATAATTTGATGGTTCAATCCTTGCTACAGGCGATAATAACGAAGAATAACGTTATAATTAAGATTTCTACCTGATAATGGCTGACAGAAATAAAAAACTGTCTACTCTCTTGTGATAATTAAGATTTCTACCTGATGATGGCTGACAGAAATATAAAAGACTGTCTACTCTCTTGTGAATCATTGTCAAACTTGGAAACGTGTACGTAGAGATCTTGAAAAGTTGGGTATGGTTGGCCACAGATGGAGGGAAAAGGGAAATCATCTATTTTTGTGGGACGAAGTAAAAAATTATAGACAAAGAAGAAGGTTGGAGAGTAAGACAGCTCAAAGAATCAGTGCATATGTTAGGCGACAATATCCTTTTGCATAAACCTAGTATAGAATTATTTACAAAATTTGCAACCAATAATAATAGAATAGAACAACATTAATATGTATATATATATATATATAAATTTCTTTAAGATAGTAGCTCAGTAGTGTATAATATGACTAGAGCTCTTAATTTAACATGATATAATCCAGTTAATTCACTTTTCAAACACATTTTAAAAAATGAGATCGTCCGATCAGCAAAGATGTTGATTGGTGATTGATCTGATGTCGCTAAGGTAAGAATTCCAACTTTACCCATTTTAAAATGAATTGTTCCAGAATCAAATTATATTCTCCCGTCATTTTATACAATTTTATATAAATACATTTTAAAAAGTGGCATTCGTTTTATTTATTTCAAAAAAAATTTAGCTGACAATTATTTTTATGGAAGAAAAGAAAAATCTATTTTTTCTTAATAGTATTGTATCGGAGAGAAATTTGTTAATTCAAAATGAATAATATTATTAACCGTAAATTATACAGATTGACCGCAGCGTCTGGAGAAGAGCTGTAAAAGAGAGGGGGGGGAGGAGAGACCAGCAGTGGAGGGAGAGGAGAGAGCACAGACGGCAGAGGGCTGCAACAGAACTCTCACAACCAGGCACCACATCCATCTGTGGCAACTGCAAAAGGTCCTGCCGATCCAGGATAGGCTTGCACAGTCACAGCAGACACTGCAATTCAGCAACAGACGACAAATCTGAGGCGCAAAACTACATTATCTCCCGAGATAGACGTATGCCAACAACAATACAGATTAATGCAGAAACCACCATGGAATTTCCACAGTGTACCACTAGTAATATAATAATTAACTAAACTTCCACTAGTAATATAATAATTAACTAAACTTCCACTAGTAATATAATAATTAACTAAACTTTCACTAGTAATATAATAATTAACTAAACTTCCACTAGTAATATAATGATTAACTAAACTTCCACTAGTAATATAATGATTAACTAAACTTCCACTAGTAATATAATAATTAACTAAACTTTCACTAGTAATATAATAATTAACTAAACTTTCACTAGTAATATAATAATTAACTAAACTTTCACTAGTAATATAATAATTAACTAAACTTCCACTAGTAATATAATAATTAACTAAACTTCCACTAGTAATATAATAATTAACTAAACTTTCACTAGTAATATAATAATTAACTAAACTTCCACTAGTAATATAATGATTAACTAAACTTCCACTAGTAATATAATGATTAACTAAACTTCCACTAGTAATATAATAATTAACTAAACTTTCACTAGTAATATAATAATTAACTAAACTTTCACTAGTAATATAATAATTAACTAAACTTTCACTAGTAATATAATAATTAACTAAACTTCCACTAGTAATATAATAATTAACTAAACTTCCACTAGTAATATAATAATTAACTAAACTTCCACTAGTAATATAATAATTAACTAAACTTCCACTAGTAATATAATAATTAACTAAACTTCCACTAGTAATATAATAATTAACTAAACTTCCACTAGTAATATAATAATTAACTAAACTTTCACTAGTAATATAATAATTAACTAAACTTTCACTAGTAATATAATAATTAACTAAACTTCCACTAGTAATATAATGATTAACTAAACTTCCACTAGTAATATAATGATTAACTAAACTTCCACTACTAATATAATAATTAACTAAACTTCCACTAGTAATATAATAATTAACTAAACTTCCACTAGTAATATAATAATTAACTAAACTTCCACTAGTAATATAATAATTAACTAAACTTCCACTAGTAATATAATAATTAACTAAACTTCCACTAGTAATATAATAAATAACTAAACTTCCACTAGTAATATAATAATTAACTAAACTTCCACTAGTAATATAATAATTAACTAAACTTCCACTAGTAATATAATAATTAACTAAACTTCCACTAGTAATATAATAATTAACTAAACTTCCACTAGTAATATAATAATTAACTAAACTTCCACTAGTAATATAATAATTAACTAAACTTCCACTAGTAATATAATAATTAACTAAACTTCCACTAGTAATATAATAATTAACTAAACTTCCACTAGTAATATAATGATTAACTAAACTTCCACTAGTAATATAATGATTAACTAAACTTCCACTAGTAATATAATAATTAACTAAACTTCCACTAGTAATATAATAATTAACTAAACTTTCACTAGTAATATAATAATTAACTAAACTTTCACTAGTAATATAATAATTAACTAAACTTTCACTAGTAATATAATAATTAACTAAACTTTCACTAGTAATATAATAATTAACTAAACTTCCACTAGTAATATAATAATTAACTAAACTTCCACTAGTAATATAATAATTAACTAAACTTCCACTAGTAATATAATAATTAACTAAACTTCCACTAGTAATATAATAATTAACTAAACTTTCACTAGTAATATAATGATTAACTAAACTTCCACTAGTAATATAATGATTAACTAAACTTCCACTAGTAATATAATGATTAACTAAACTTCCACTAGTAATATAATGATTAACTAAACTTCCACTAGTAATATAATAATTAACTAAACTTCCACTAGTAATATAATAATTAACTAAACTTCCACTAGTAATATAATAATTAACTAAACTTCCACTAGTAATATAATAATTAACTAAACTTCCACTAGTAATATAATAATTAACTAAACTTTCACTAGTAATATAATAATTAACTAAACTTTCACTAGTAATATAATAATTAACTAAACTTTCACTAGTAATATAATAATTAACTAAACTTTCACTAGTAATATAATAATTAACTAAACTTTCACTAGTAATATAATAATTAACTAAACTTCCACTAGTAATATAATAATTAACTAAACTTCCACTAGTAATATAATAATTAACTAAACTTCCACTAGTAATATAATAATTAACTAAACTTCCACTAGTAATATAATAATTAACTAAACTTCCACTAGTAATATAATAATTAACTAAACTTCCACTAGTAATATAATAATAAACTAAACTTCTACTAGTAATATAATAATTAACTAAACTTCCACTAGTAATATAATAATTAACTAAACTTCCACTAGTAATATAATAATTAACTAAACTTCCACTAGTAATATAATAATTAACTAAACTTCCACTAGTAATATAATAATTAATTAAACTTCCACTAGTAATATAATAATTAATTAAACTTCCACTAGTAATATAATAATTAACTAAACTTCCACTAGTAATATAATAATTAACTAAACTTCCACTAGTAATATAATAATTAACTAAACTTCCACTAGTAATATAATAATTAACTAAACTTCCACTAGTAATATAATAATTAACTAAACTTCCACTAGTAATATAATAATTAACTAAACTTTCACTAGTAATATAATAATTAACTAAACCTCCACTAGTAATATAATAATTAACTAAACTTCCACTAGTAATATAATAATTAACTAAACTTCCACTAGTAATATAATAATTAACTAAACTTCCACTAGTAATATAATAATTAACTAAACTTCCACTAGTAATATAATAACTAACTAAACTTCCACTAGTAATATAATAACTAACTAAACTTCCACTAGTAATATAATAACTAACTAAACTTCCTCTAGTAATATAATAATTAACTAAACTTCCACTAGTAATATAATAATTAACTAAACTTCCACTAGTAATATAATAATTAACTAAACTTCCACTAGTAATATAATAATTAACTAAACTTCCACTAGTAATATAATAACTAACTAAACTTCCACTAGTAATATAATAATTAACTAAACTTCCACTAGTAATATAATAATTAATTAAACTTCCACTAGTAATATAATAATTAATTAAACTTCCACTAGTAATATAATAACTAACTAAACTTCCACTAGTAATATAATAATTAACTAAACTTCCACTAGTAATATAATAATTAACTAAACTTCCACTAGTAATATAATAATTAACTAAACTTCCACTAGTAATATAATAATTAACTAAACTTCCACTAGTAATATAATAATTAACTAAACTTCCACTAGTAATATAATAATTAACTAAACTTTTACCCAATTATAACCTGACAGAACCAGCAAAATCTACCCCTGTGCGTTAAGGGGTTCAGTTCAAAATTTTAGTACGAGGCCTCACAATTAAAAAATATGCACCTGAAGAAGGTTGGAAGTTACCACGGCCGAAACGTTGTGAAAATAACAACCAATGTGAGAATAGTAGTTAAAATAATACAACTTATATTTTATTTAGTAAAATGTTCTGATATTGAGGTCATTGTATTTAACTAGAAGACCAGGTGAAGCCTCTTTAGTCTTGAAAGGGAGTCACCTAGAGATGGTGTCTCGATAAAAACACTGGTCCCCATCACCTCATCGAGTTGAAATCAGAAAGGGTATCTAGCCTCAACTAAGGAAATTACCCCCCCCCCCCAAAAAAAAAAATCAGTCACATTTCAGGTTATGTAGTTTAAATAATGACCTGATCAGAGATAGGTTAGTTTGCAAATCAATTTTTAAAAGCCGTCCAACACATGCCAGCATGTAAGACGGACGTCAAACCGAATATAATGATAATGATAAACAAAGAATTTTTTTGCTTGGAATGAAAGTTGTTCGGTACTGAATATATTCGTATGGATTCAACTGGTCAAAATCTTTAAAAGTTTCTTGATGAACTTAAAATTTAACCAATAATTAATTTGCCAATGTTTATGGAACATTTTATTTCTGTTGAGAAATTTTAATTCATTTATTTTCAATTGTTTCAAATTTGAATTCATTTATTTTTGTTTCAAATTTGAATTCATTTATTTTCAATTGTTTCAAATTTTAATTCATTTATTTCCAATTGTTTCAAATTTAAATTCATATATTTTCAATTGTTTCAAATTTAAATTCATTTATTTTCAATTGTTTCAAATTTTAATTCATTTATTTCCAATTGTTTCAAATTTAAATTCATATATTTTCAATTGTTTCAAATTTTAATTCATTTATTTTCAATTGTTTCAAATTTGAATTCATTTATTTTCAATTGTTTCAAATTTGAATTCATTTATTTTCAATTGTTTCAAATTTTCTTATGAAAATAGAATTATGAAAATAGAATTTCTTTATAAAAATATAAATTCTAAAAATAAATTTTGAAACAATTGTAAAAGGTCTTCGTATGGTAATTTATTTGGATTTGCTACAATGTTATATATACATATTTATACATGTACACACACACACATATATATATATATATATATATATAACTGATGATCCCTTAAATAATGTTAAGACAAGCGTACATTCTTGGAAGCAAACTAATATAGTGACTGAAAAAAGCAAATTGACTTACAAAAAAGTGATTTTCCAGCGAACGACTTGGGATTAAAAATTTTTCTTCTTAATTTATTTATTTATTTATTTTTTTATATATATATAGTTTTAATGGTTGAGAAACTTCCGAGACACACATATATATATATATATATATATATATATATATATGCACTGTAGTAAATTTCTGCAGGGTATTTATTTGAAACCGGAAGTGAACAAAACATCTATAGGAACGTGTTTTCGGTCGTTTGATTATTGCTCAAAGTGTGAAACCACTGATCATAGCGATTACAAAATACATAATTTATGCAATTATTTTTATTATATATATATTTCTTACCTTAAAAGCTTCTGATGTATCAACGTACGGAGAATAAGTGTCGAAGTAATAAGACCGTTTTTGACGTGGAACAGCATTGGCCGATTTCTTGTCAGTTTTCTTTTTATTAGTTTTCTCCTTGTCAGTTTTCTCCTCGTCTTCTTTGGATTCTGTGGAATCGGTGCTGATAGGAATTGCGGGTGGTAGTCCAGGACTGTCGACACGAAACCTTGAAGGAATAGCCGGTGGCAAACCTGCAGGATTTTTGTAAAAGAACGAGTTTTGAAACAATCTGATAATACTTTGATTAATCAGATTCAAGCTCTAAGCAATTGTGGGCTTGTGTGTGGGGAGGGATGTTGTGTGTGTGAGGGGATTCTGTGTGTGAGGGTGGATGTTGTTTTGTGTGTATTAGAGGGGTGATGTTTCGTGTGGGGATGTTTTGTGTGGGGGGAATGTTGTGTGTGAGGAGGAATGTTGTGTGTGTGAGAGGAATGTTGTGTGTGTGAGGGGGATGTTGTGTGTGTGAGGGGGATGTTGTGTGTGTGAGGAGGATGTTGTGTGTGTGAGGAGGATGTTGTGTGTGTTGGGGGATTTTGTGTGTGTTGGGGGATGTTGTATGTGTTGGGGAATGTTGTGTGTGTGAGAGGAATGTTGTGTGTGTGAGAGGAATGTTGTGTGTGAGAGGAATGTTGTGTGTGTGAGAGGAATGTTGTGTGTGTGAGGGGAATGTTGTGTGCGTGAGGGGGATGTTGTGTGCGTGAGGGGGATGTTGTGTGCGTGAGGGGGATGTTGTGTGCGTGAGGGGGATGTTGTATGTGGTGGAGGATGTTGTATGTGCTGGGGGATGTTGTATGCGTGTGTGGCTGATGGTGAAGAAGTTGGATGGTATTTGAGATGTGACAATAAGTGCATATATGGAGGGGTTGGTTGAGGTCATGAGTAGGATTGTGTTGGAGATGTGACAATATGTATGTGGGGAGTAGAGGTTGCAAGAGGATCGTCTGATGATGACTCAATGCGTGAAACCAAGTATGGAATTATCATAAGTTAATGACAGACCAGTCTCTGCTTATTTCATGAACTTCGGGCATTCACTACTAATAAAGAGATAATACTAGATGACAATACCCTGGAGGTAGAGGACTCTTTCTGCTACCTGGAAGATGAGCGCAGGTGGTGGATGTAAACTCAGTACAACCACAGCATGATGAAGGCGGAATGGGTGTAATTTCGTGAGCTGCTGCCTCTGATAACAACACAAGCTGTCTCTCTCTACATCCGGGGTATGTTGTATAACAGCTGTGTCAGCAACGCCATGTTAGATGGCAGTGAATGATGGGCCCTCACCCAGTCGTCTCTCGCTTGACTGCAACAAAATGGCGGATCCATGATTAGATTGATCTGCAGTATTAAATTTGACCAAGCCAACACATTAGGTCATTGGATATACTGAAAGCATTACATCTGCTCGGAATAGAGGTTATCCTAGGGACGAATTGATTACGCTAGTATGGTAACGTGGAACGTTCATCCTCCTGGATCAACAGTTGCGAAGCATGGATGTCTTGATTCTAGGTAGCAGAAAGAGTCCGCTACCTACCGGCCAAGAAAACTGGAAAGCAAGTAATTAGACAACACCACACTGAGTGCAAATTGGAGACTGCTGAACTGGAATAACTGCAGAGTGAGCTTGTGAAATGTTAGAAAACGTCTGACCCCTTAACAAGGGAAAAGTGATGTTAAATAAGAATAAAAAAAACAATTAAAAGAAAAATTATAATTATAAGAAGAAACAATTAATAAGAAGAATAAAAATAATGAAAAGAATAAGAAGAGTAGACTGTAAAAAATGAATTAGCTGATTTGGTATTAAAGAAAAATTTGACTTACCTGGGGGCGAGATTGGACCATAATTTTGACAATGTTGTCTGTCTGAGAAGTGATGGCTTGCGGGTTGAAGTTTGTATTGTTTCAAACTGTTAAATATCTGAATAAAACAATTTTGTAAGAAAAAATTATTTACAATATATGTATATATATGTATATGAGAAAGGAAGGATGAGAGTAATCCGACTTAATGGAAAATGAAAAAGGAAAAACCAAGAGATATCTTTTATATATTCATCAACGTTTTGTCTTTATTGTAAAACTTCCTCAGGATGATAATTTGAAGAAAAATGTCATGCAAGTACATCGAAATTTGGAGCTGACATTATGGAGAGATGAAGGAAAGTAGTAGCCGTGGCTACTGTGCGCGCTGGAGGAGAGTCCAGGCTGTGAGAAGTCAGTGGTGGCGAAGAATGAAACTGACTAGGAACACCAATCACTGGACTTCTTCTGACACCACCCATGTAATTTCGTTCCCCTGACAGGAGTTGGAGAGAGTACACCATCCAAACCAGACGTATTTCGTTCGTTTCCCCGAATCACCAACAAGATGGCAAATCTGGCGTAGTTGCATGCCGCACCGTATACAGACCAACTGTGTAACTGTTTAATTCCTTTTCCAGCACCGACCAATAAAAAGTATTTTCATTTGAACATCTTATTCTTCATTTTACGTTTTCAGTAGAATTTTTGTACCTTGTATAATAAAAAAAAGGGTTCTGCGTATGTGCAGCGCACAATTTGATGAAATCGGTTTAAAACCAGCCCTGCTCCAACTCATGGACACATAAGTGTTGGATTATGCTCTGATGAATTGGCTACTCTGGTGCCCCCTCGACGTAAATTCACTAGACCAACTCGACAATCAACTAAATCCCATCCATTCACTGTGGAGGTCCCCAGATGCTTTCTACTCAAATAGCTTCTTTCCTCGTGCTGCTGGCCTCTGGAACTCCCTCCCTGCCCCCTGCTTCCCCGACAGTACTGACATGCAGAAATTTAAAATTAATATAAACAGACATCTCGCTGCACAGATCCCAGTTTAGGTTGACCCCCCCCCCCAACCTTCTCCCCTTTTCTTTCTTCTCAGTAGCCCCTTACATCTACAGTGGCGGCCTGCCTTGTTTGGGGTGAACTACGTTAAAAAAAAACTTTAAAAAAACAGTAAAAATTATTCTTCATCAGCTCTTTGTAGACACTAGGTACCGTGTGCCAGACTTACCAAGTTTTATGCCCTTAAGGGACAGATGTCAAAAGAGAGAGAGAGAGAGAGAGAGAGAGAGTCGATGCTATCAGAATACCTTGGTGATAATGAGAATATTTTGGTGTTTAAGATGACAGTTTTTTTAATAAATTTTACCTTATCTGGTGTAATTTGGTTGTTTCCGCCCAGGAGATGGACACTTTTATCTACCATTCCGATGGCACACAAAGAAAACGGGGTAGCTCCAATGGTCATCTTGGTGTTAGTACCAGGTTTCACGTTGTCCTTGTTAAATGTCATGTTTACCTAAAAAATATAAGAAAAATATTAGCGCAACAGTTAAAGGCGTTGATTAACAATCACTTCCAAGTAACAGTCTTCTGGTGGTTGAAAGTTCAATCCTTACACCAGGCGATAATAACTAAGAATAACTCAGTCATGGCTGATGGAACAAGAAAAATCTACCCCCGGTGGATTGAATAAAGGGTTCAGTTCTGAAATTCTGTATAGGTTCTCGAGTTCGACATGAGGATTCACAAGTTCAAAAAGATGCACCAGAAGAAGGTCGGAGGTTACATCGGCTGAAACGTTGTGAATGATAATAGAATACTAATCGAAATTAGTCCTTATTTGTTTTAGTGGAAAATCGACTTGGCAATCTAGTGGGGGACGATCACTTCTGTTTTCTACATACCCTTTCTCACAGAAGAGTTGTTGCTAGTCTTTCTCTTCTCTGTCCTTATTTTCATGGAAAATGCAAAGGTGCTCGACTGAGCTCCAATCTCTGGTTCCTCCTTTTAAGACATTCACAGCAAGGACTTGTCTTCCATTATATATATATATATATATATATATATATTTAGATTTTTCACTTATAAAATAGATCAATCAGTGAAGACCGGGGTTGTGCCAATAAAAACAAGCTCGATGATACTCGATCACAGAGTACAGAGCATTTATATGCGATTTTATGAAGGCTTACCAAAGTATTCCGTTCAGGAGACCAATGATCACCATGAAAGACTTTTCCTTACAAATATTATTTATTCAAATACATTTAATTTGAATAAATAATATTTGTAAGAAAAAGTCTTTCATGGTGATCATTGGTCTCCTGAACAGAATGCTTTGGTAAACCTTCATAAAATCGCATATATATATATATATATATATATATATAAATATGCAAAGATTGTTAACAATAACAGAATTCGTCTGTTTAATTATACCTTTTTTTATTCTGTCAATTTTTCTGATGGTCTTTCTTGTAGTAAAATTAAAAAAGAATTAATAAATGCCCCATAGGTTTCACGAACGTTTTCGATTCTTCGTCGAATCATCCTCAGGAGGCAAAAGCAAATGAACAAAAAAGCTGAAGAAAGAAGAGAATTTTTAAAACGACGGCAGAGAAATGCGCAGAGAATGTTTTCGCATTGTTCCAGGAAAGACGTTGACGATTTAAATTCAGCGACGCCGGAGTGGCATCACAGAATAAAATCGCATTACGTTAAGCATTTTAAATAACGTAATGGCCCCCACGTTACTCGCCACCCTGTAACAATAGAAACGAAAACTTACCAGCTCTTCAAAGCGTATTAGATGTTGCGCGTGTCAGGCGGCCGTTTTCCAGACAAAAAAAAAACCCTCAACACGGAGCATTCGCTTTTTCCCTTTTGAAAATGGCCGCCCGACAAGCAAAACATCAACGTGATGTACATCTCTATTGTTACAAGTTACTTGTAACATCATCTGCATCATCGGTTAAACGTCCGTTTTACATGATGACATGTGTTGGACAGCTTTCAGAAATTGACTTCCAAAGTAACCTATCTCTGGCCAGGTCTTTATTCATCCCTCTTAGGTCCATTTTTATCACTTCCTCCCATGTTTTCTTTGGCCTTCAGCTGTGAACTGGACTTGCTACCCCAACTGCGCTACATCTACTAACCCAAGAATTCTCATCCATTCTTTCAACGTGGCCATACCATCGAAGTACTACTCTTCTGCACACATCTCCCGATACTGTCCAGATTTAATCTTCCTCTGAGGTCATCAGATCTAAACCTGTTTTTAAGACTCACATTATACATCCATAGTATCATTCTCATATCATTTCTCTCCATGCAACGCATGTCCTCAACCCTCACTGTCCAGGTTTCACTTCCATACATCATCACACTATAAATCACATTATATGTACAATGTTTTACATTTTCTATCATTAATAAAAACTTCAACATTTTTCCGCCTTTGGCCTCGACTCGATCTATATAATACTGGCCATACCTTATCAATGTCCATACCATACCTAATGGTCATACCATCAAAGTCTACTCTTCTGCACACATCTTCCTTCACTGTCCAGATTTTATCTTCCTCTGAAGTCATCAGAACTAAGCCTTTCTTTAAGACCTACATCACACATCCATCGTATCATTCTCATAACATTTCTCTCCATGCAACGCATGTCCTCAACCCTCACTTGCCAGGTTTTACTTCGATACATCATCACACTACATACACATGCCTGATAGACTCTTCCCTTTGTCGACAGTGGTAACACTCTGCTGGTTAGTAATGGCAGAAATTTATTGAACTTACTCCATCCACTCCTAATTCTTGCAATCACACTAGCACCTGCTCCACCTTGTGCTCCAATGAAATTCTACCATTACTAACAATAGATATTTTCATACATTTTTTTTTCTTACACATGAAACGAATTCTTTTTGTTCCACCCGAGACAAAATTTTACTCAAAAGGCCAACATTAATACATTTACCTTGTTTTTGAAGCAATTCTGGATTGGGATCGAAATACTATCGGCTACAGTTTCGCCATCCGTCCGGACGTAAAAGATGATGATGCTCGCTTCAGGTCCCCAATCGGATTCAACGCGTAAAGACTGCTTATATACTTTCTTCGGCGCATCTGCTGCAGTATTGGCTGCAGTCGCTTCTTCCACATGTTCAACTGAAAGATAAATATTTCCAGGCGTTATGCTGCAGTTATCAGATATGCGAGCAGCCAATGGCGAAAAAGTTGAAATCGTGATCAAAATCTCCCCCTCCCCCCGTAGCGTGTGTAGAGAAGTAACACATAAACAAAAACTTTCAAATCAATTTAATCTACGAAAGTCTAAATTAAGACAAAGACATCGAGTGCGCATGTGGGGGGAATGAGACAGGAAGTCATTCTTTGATGAAAGAAAAGTCATCTAACAACCCTAATCTTATCATGAATCGTTTGAAGAAAACTGTCATGAGAGAGAAAAGGAAGACAAGATGAGAAGAAGAGGAAGAGAGAGAAAAAACAGAAAAAAAGAAAGAAAGATAAAGCGAGAAAGAGAAATAAAATCCAGTCAAATAGCGCTGAAAAAATAAGGAGGTAAGGCTCTAGCGATTTGGCAGAAATCAGGGGTTTTTTTTATTAAAAAAGAAGCTGATTTTTAACAAAATGCACAGAACTCACATCCATGGGAGGCTCTATTGATTTAAGTGGAAATCCGTTTTTTTATGGATTAAAAAAAAAAAAGCAGAATTGCACAAAAAAGCAGAGAACTCACATCCCTGAATTATTTGTCTTTCCAAGCATCCTCTACTCTATAATAAAGACCAATGTGTATCTATTTTTTTATAAATAAATAGAAATTCGTCCCACAAAATTTAGCAAATACAAAATGTGCCTTTTTCTAACAACTCCGGACAAAACCATTTGAAGTGGTGAGGGGAAACGAAAAAGAAAATATATCTAAGTAAATAGCGAGTAATAACACTGACGAAGCATCATTTTTGTTTTGTTTCATCATTTGGGACTGACTTTGAAAATCCGACAAGAGAACTTTATATGTTAGATATGACATACTTTTTCTTCTCCATTCTTGCAATATTGGTCACCACTTATTAAGGCTCGGGCGCCACTCGAGTATAAGCGTTAAAGAGATTGCCAGTTGGACAATAATCGCCACCACAAGAGGATTTGAAAACAATGGGTGGAATGGACAGAAGATTACTTAAGAGGTTTACTTTCGGCAGCCTCGTAACTCTCGCTTCCCTTATTTTGTCCTTTAGTCCTCACATCTCATGAGCGATGTTTCTGACCTTGGCTAGTTTTTGACCTTGAAGTAATATTTTCTTTTTTTAGCTCCTTACATCAAGTGGCTACATGCCTTGTCTGGAGCGATTTTCATAAAAAAATATATAGATGCAATATCTTGTGTCTTTTTTACATAGCTTGCTGCACTTTGCTATTTTTTTTTGCCAATGAAATTGATTGATTATCCTGCTAGTACAGTATACAGTTCAAGATTTAGATAGGTAATGCTTACCATCGTGGATTATTTCTATTGGAGTATCGAGTGATTCGTCTTCTGGTTTCATTTCCTTCTTTCGTAAAGCTTCCGTCAGTGGCGCCTTGGTCATTGTATCGGTAACCACTGTTGGGGTGGTAGCCTCATTCTCATTCTCCGTGGTCGACATGAATGGTGGTGTGGTGGTGGTGGTGGTTGGAATCAGTTCTTCAATTAGAATGCCTTCTTTGGGTACGTCTATTTCCGTTTCCAAACTCTCCGTGTGGGACCATTCACCAGAAGACACAATTTTACCACGAGATAAAACCTGTTTAGATGGGAAGACAATTCTTCGTTAGGAACATAAATCTGGCCATGCAAAAATCACAGAGATGACAACAGCAATATTATCAAAAGTACCAAAGACAATATCACCGGGACAACAATGAGGCAAGACGCAGATAATCTATATAATATCACTTCAATAATCACGTATGCAACTTTAATTTGTATAAGCAAAGAAGGAGAGGCTTAATCTTAATAATAACTGATAATAATAAAAAAGAAAGGAAAGAATAATCATGTATACCAATTTTAATTTTATGATAGGATCAAAGTTGGCAATCTTCACGGCTGCGTGATTGTCTGATGGCCGTGAGGATAAAGAGAAAGCGTACAGAGTTCTGGTTGACTCTGTGAACTGGGTTTGCGCCTTGTAACCGTACGAAATTGTCACTTCCTACACTGATGATAGCATAGGCTCGAAATGCCGGCGTATGTAGGCATAAATAATTTAATATTTATTGTAAATATTGTTATATATATATATATATATATATATATAAGCTTCTGAAAATGATTTGTGGAAAACTCTCTAGAGCTCTTTCGACTATCATCTTGTCAAGAGAAACCAATAGTATAATCGATCAAATATATTAACGGAAATGAAGAGCTAAGGGCGGAAATTGAAGTTCCAGCGAATACTAAAACACGATTAAAATGAATTTAATTTAATAGTCGTTTAAAACGGCACAGCGTGGGATAAAATTTTAATAAAAACGGGGTGGGGTGGGGTGGGGTGTGGGTCAAAGTTCCTCAAAGAAAGTTTGCGCTTTTACAAACTCCTTCTACCGGCACAAGAAAGGTTTACGTAAATAGATGGAGACAGATTCCAAAATTTTTAAATGGTTTTTGGAATTTGCACTATGCAGCACCTAAAAACGCTCCAATTATTCAACCAAATGTTGGCCAATAGCAGAGTCCAAAGTCGCAGAGGAAAGGTTGCAAAGGGATCCTCCCCTTCCCTGTCTAATCCTGGATGGAACATATATATATATATATATATATATATATATATATTAAAGTTAGGTATTGAAAATGGTGTTAGCACTGCGCATTCAATTAAACACAGGCCTTGTACTGAGTTCTCTGTGGACGGTCTGCAGAAATTGGATGCTGGAAGTTGTGGACTCATTTTCCTATCTTAGCGATATGATCTGTGCTAATGGGGTGGTGGGGGTGAATTAAGTTCAGTCTTGCGTGTATCGACTGCGATATGATCTGTGCGTGTATCGACTGCGTGGAGCAAGTTTCATTTTAACCTGTCGTCTACTCTCTCTTGTTACTATGTAAGAAGGATGCAAAGGAGTGACAGGGCTATGGTTCGGTGGATTTGTGGTGTGCGTCTTATAGACCGAGTTAGTTCTGACTCCATGCTATTGAGGTTGAAGGTGCCCAGACTGGAGTTAGCTCTGCATTGCAACAGCCCACAGTAGTATGGACATGTTGAACGAAGCTCTGGTTGGATAAACAGATGTACACGCATCTCAGTTGAGGGTACCCAAGGAAAAGACTGTCCGAGAAAGACTTAGAATTACTTTTTAGTCGAGGGTTTATCTCGAGAAGAAAATCAGAATGACAAACTTATTTGGGAGAGTAATTTGTCTGGCCGAATCTGACTGGAATATAATAAGCAAACGGGATCACCATTCCTCATGAAATAAACGATGACTTCAGAACTAAAGAGGGTTGCAGATTTATTTACAGGTAACACAGGAACAAAACAAAGATAATACATTGGGTTTAGTATTGTAGACAAAGCGAAGTAATTTTATCCTGGAGTTCATCGACTCACCTACTGCAGGGGGAGTTTATCGACTCACCTACTGCAGGGGGAGTTTATCGACTCGCCTACTGCAGGGGGAGTTTATCGACTCGCCTACTGCACGGCTGGTAGAGAGCGTAGGAATGTATGTCTTGTCTGTTTGGAATACAGGCTAAAACTGAAGATGTTTCGTTGATCACGTGATTTGGTTTTAGCGCCAAGATGATTTATCACGTATGAATCTCATTGAGTTGCTTGTTCGTGCAGTGAACAGGCGATGGTTACATAATCGCCAAACCGAATCACAACTCACTGCAGATAGAAAAAAGTTCACTCACGTAAGCTGCCACAACTTAATCCCAGATGACCTCAAGTAGTAGCACATCAAAACCAATGTAAATTATAGGGTTTCATGGAAAAAGTCACTTCATGCCGCCACTTTTCATTTCTTACTGTTGTACCATGTTATTAACAATAAAATAATGTCCTAATTTTTTAAAATTACTTAATCCATCCGAGACGACTGCTAATATAAAACATAACTCGTTTTAAATTGAAGAATATGATAAAGTTGTCTACCTTAAGTTTAAAAATGTATAAACAGATGAAAATTGAAAACTAAAATGACTTCAGTGCATCCCGGGCGACGCCGGATATGTGCGGTTTGTGATCGTTAAATGAATATTAAAATACTCACGAGGTAGGAGATTTTAAAATCTTCTTGGTTTTCTTCAGCGTTGTAGTAAAAAACTGCATCGACAGATTCATCGCACATCACTTTTTTATAGATAGAGTTTATCGAGACAAAACTCTGGCTCGGAGAATACCATTGGCGCATGGAGAAAGAACCAAAAGAGGCATCTTGGAAATAAGTATCCACATTTTCATCTCCATCCATATCATTTTCTTTACTCTCAGCTGGGACGATCTGAAACATTTAGAAACAAGAACATAAGTCGAACGTAAGACTGCATACATTCGTCTGACAACGTAAGGATGGGCAAAAGTTTTATCTGGGCCTTTTTAAAAAAAAATTTTCAATTAATTTAAAAAAAAATTTATTTTAAATTTTACTCACCTTGAACAAGGCATATTGCAACCAAGAAGTAAGGCGCTATTGTGATTAGGGGCCAGATATTTATAGGGGCCATTTTAAATGGGGAGTTGTGCAGCTAGATGTTTGTTCATACTACATTTAAATTTCTGCATATTGGTACAGTTGGGGAGGACAGGAAAGGAATTCCAAAGGCAAGCGGTCTGAGGAAAGAAATTATTAGAGTAGAAAGTTTACTAGCATCGGGGGACCTCTATAGTGAAGGGGTGGGATTTTGCTGCTAGTCGGGTTTGTTGGGGGAGGGGTATGAGTGCAGCAAGTTCATTTGAGCACGTTCAGTGGAAGTACTTGTTAAACAAGCACAGGGATACAACATTGCGGCGATGTGACAGGGGCTGAAGCTTGGTAGACAGTGCAGGACCTACTTCTTCATATTGTATGAAGTATTCCTGAAGTGAATCCATGGAAACGGTTTGAAACCAATTTTTTGGTTGTTTCATTGTTTCTTAATCTTTGTTAAAATCAATTGTTGAAATCTTTCACATCTTCATTTCACAAAAAAAACAACTTTTGAATGAGAAAAAAAAAAAAAAAAAAAAAAAAAAAAAAAAAAAATCGAGAGAAGTTATATCGTCTGGCTTTCCTTCAAGTTGCAAGTTCACCACACAACGGTTGCGCGGCTAACAGCCTTGCCATCATTGGCTTTCGGGAATCTAGTTGATGACGATTGCCCGAGACTCGCCATAGCCCTGCGCACAGGTTCTAGTGTTTGCAGCACCCACAGGTGCCGTTGTGTTCAACCAGTTGACATATACGGACTCTACACTCTTTCATATAGAAGCACCGGCAGATTTTCTAGGCACAGCGCTCTCAATGATGTCATCCGACGGGCACTAGACATCGCTGGCTTCCCATCAATCCTTCAACCAGTTGACCTCAACAGAGGCAAACAACCTGATGGCCTGACGGTGTTTCCCTTTGCAAACGGCAATTCACTTATATGGGATGTGACTTGTGTCAACACTGTTGCGCCTTCGTCAGTGATAGAATCGGCAACAAACCCTGGACATGCAGCAGCGTCAGTAGAGAGCCGCAAACGGTTAAAATATGCCGGTCTTCTCGACAGATTTGTGTTTCAACTGATTGCCGTGGAGACGAGTGGAGCGATAGGCCCCACCACGCGCAACTTCCTCGGCAGTCTTTGTCTGTTACGGGGACCATTGTGACTTGACTTTACGAGCGCCCCTCTCTATCACCATTATTCGTGAAAACGCCTTGAGCCTGCTCTCGGCCTGCCAAGCCAGCAGGACATCCGATGAAACTTCCTGATGTGTGCATGTTGGTTTCGAAATGGGACATTTTATTAATTAATTATTATTTGCCTCCCCATTTTCTTTCTCAATATTTTATTTGACTATCATTGTTTGTATTTTACAAATTGTTTTTTGTTTAATGAATATATAAAAAAATATTTTTATAAAAAAAAAAGATAAGTTATCTCCCTTACCTTGTCAACATTCTACAACATCAAATAAACAAAAACTCAATCCCAGAAATAATAATAATAATAAATTAAAAAAATAATAAATAAAAAATAAATAAATAATAAATAATAATAAATAATAATAAATAAATAATAAATAATAATAAATAATAAAAAATAATAATAAATAATAAAAAATAATAAAAAATAATAATAATAATAATAATCAACAACAACAACAACAACGATGATGATGATGACACTGACCTGCATTGTGAGCCTTTTCATCGTGGTTGGCATCGCAGGGATAACAATATTAAGATTCCCCTCTTCGTCTGTGGTGTAATTACCAGTAAATTTCCCGGTGTGAGAAAGGGTACCGTCCTTTGCAACGACTTGGAATTTTTCGCCAGGAATTGGTTTCTCATCCGGGGTTTTCACGACTACCTATGCAATCAGAATAAATAAACAGATTTTTTAAATTCACACGTATATCAATTTTTTTTTAATTATTAATTTTTTTTTTTTATGGAAATCGCTCCAGACAAGGCATGAAGCCACTTGATGTAAGAGTCTAAAAAAATAAACCATACTAAAAATACTACTTCAAGGTAAAAAAAACATCCAACGATAAGTGCTAGATAGATAGATTCTGACCCAGAAAACAGCAATTCTCCCCCCTTTGTCATAAACATAGCCCATGAAATGTAAGGACTAAAGGACAAAATAAGGGAAGCGAGAGTTACAGGACTGCCGGAAGTAAACCCAAGTTAGTCACTTTCTACTCTCCTATTTAAATAAAGTTAGGTATGTGTATATGCTCATATTAGAGGCCATAATATGGGAACATCCTCCCATTTGAAAATTAAAATATTTCAGATTTGCATTGAATTTGATCCATAGTAATTAGAAACCAATTGAAAGATTCCCTAAATTTCAATTTTTTCTTAAGACCCCTTAAACTTAAGCCTTAAATTTCAGACATTGTCTGGAATGAAAATCATGCAACGGATTTTGATCAAAATTGGATTCTAGACATAAATTTTATCATCATTATATCTTGATTTTAATCTTTGTAACGGGACATAAAAGTGGTGCAAAACTGTTATGTTCAGGGAATTAATTTTAGCCATCCTGGTACAGTATTCTTTTAGTATATATATATATATATATATAAAACTAAGTCGGTCGGACTTTTAAGGTTAGACCTAAATAGCAATGCATCTGACAAATCAATACTTAATTCTGACTAGTGTTGAGACGATTAACCGGAATCGGGAATTGAGAAAAAAAAATCGGAAATTTTTGAGGTATCGGAATTGGAAAACTTCGAGCCTACTTTCCGATTCACAAAACGATTCTTTAAATAAAAATGTTTGTTTAAAACTTAATGATAAAAGAATAAATATTTATTGATTTTAAATTACGAGTAAAACTAAAATTTATCGATAAATAATAACGAATTCAGGTAAAAATGGCACCTGTAAAAATAGAGATAAAAATCTCACAAAATCTTAAATACATCAAAAGGGAAATCATTAATAAATTTGTCAAGTTAATTAATATACATCTATAAGTATTGTTAGAAGGCGGAGACAATGCGTTGGTTAGGTGACACCGGCGGTACGTGAAATGGTAAACAATCAAAATAGTGACAATATTGAGAAATCAATATATATATCTATATTTAAAAATAAATTAGAACCTTCAGAAACAAAATGAGATTCTACATTTTTAAGCGATTATGTGTGAACACTCTAAAAAACCTGGAAACACCCCCAATTATTTTAAAACTTAAAATGGGGATCAGTTTCGCATATGAAGTTAACATAAAATGAACACCCATTTCCAGGCCAGTGTCTAACCAAATAGCATTAGAAAAACATTATAAACCAGAATTATTTTTTTACTGGTTAAGGGAGATAAATATATTTTTTTTGGGGGGGGGGGGCGATTAAAAACAATTCTTCCTTAACCCAATCACTAACCCTAAATCCGGGTGGCAACACCCCCCCCCCCAAAAAAAACCCCAACAAAAACCCTACATTAACCCTACCACTGATCCTAAGTCCGGATGACGTCACCCCCACCCCCTAAAAAACGCTCCCTTAACTAATCTTAAGTCAGGGTGGCAACAAAATCTCCCCCCCCCCCTCCTCCAAGAAAAAAAGAACAAAAACATGGTTACATTTATGATTTAATACAACAACAATAAAAAAAAAAACTTTAATGTTTTGGGTTCAATGTGGGGGGGGGGGTATCTCCTATTTTAATCTATAAAGGGAGGGAACCTAGTCCACCATAACTTAAAGAAATCGATGTTATTTGTTTGAAAACAACAGAGTAAAAACTTATTTTTAAATATTTTACAAGTACAGGATAGGAGACCTAGCTCTCTCCCCATAAATTTTTTTTTATTTTTTAGAAAAGTCGATTTTATTTGCTTGAAAATAACAGAATAAATTTTTAAATATTTTACAAGTACAGGGTAGGAGACCTAGCTCTCTCCCCATAATTTTTTTTTTATGTTTTAGAAAAGTCGATTTTATTTGCTTGAAAATGACAGAATAAATTTTTAAATATTTATTCTGTAATAGGGGGGGGGGGGGGGGCTTTGCCTATATTTACAACTATAGGAGAGGGAGGCTATTAAGTCACATAAAATCTTTTTCAGGAAAAATTTTATCATTAAATATCACGGACACTTTTAGTTTCCTTTTTTATTCATCATCAAATTTGAACGTTGACATCAGCTTTTAATAACCTTTACTATTGCTTACATGTAAAAAGGTTCAATAAAAAAATTTATAATTGAAATTTAGTCAAATTTGCTGGAATAATTTTTTAAATAAAAATTAAATATCAAGAAAAAAACTAGAATTTTTATTTGATGACTGAAAAATCATCAAATAATTCGAATAAACCGTCTAAATGACACTTAAAGCGTTGTTTACGACCGTTGGCCACAAATTCAGAATACGGGTGTCTGAGCGAGGCCAGAACTTGGGGACTACATAAGTACACCAGCACCCACTAGATTTCGAAGTGGATTTTGTACTCTGTCAAGGCAGAAGAGAGTGCTCTGAGCGGCACCTCCCCAGATGTGGCAACAGTACCTCCCCATCTTGGGACGTATCTGACTTTGTTTTAGAGAGATAGAGGGTTTCATCTGGAGTTAGGTACTTTCTGGAGAATCGGTGAAATGATTGCAGAAATGGTTGTGAATTTTATTAACGCTTCCATGGGTGGCATGTTTGGGGGGGGGGGCGGGGTACGGAAGGGGTCACCCTGTATAATGAAAAGAAGCACTTACTTTAGCCACAAAAGGCACCCCAGGCTTAAAATATTGCCTTGTATATATGTTAGGTTGAATAACAAATTTGTCCTGTTCAACGGCCGGTCCTTCATGAGATTTTGTCATTTGCACACCTAAAATTATATATAAAAAAAAAAATATCAAAATTTTAAAAAATTTATATAAAAAAATGATATAAAAATTTTTAAAAACTTATATAAAAAAAAAAATTATATAAAAATTTTTAAAAATTTATATAAAAAAATGATATAAAAATTTTTAAAAACTTATATAAAAAAAAAATGATATATATAAAAAAATTATATATAAAAAGAAAACAAAAAAAGCACAAACACATCTACGTTTAAGATGTAAGTATAATATTGATAAAACACACTTATATATATATATATATATATATATATTTCCTTTGGATGCTTCAAAAAAAAAAAGAAAAAAAAAAAAAAAAGAAAAGAAAGTATGAACTTTTAAAACTATAACCGTCCCACGTGCATACGTGATTTCATACGAGAAAAAAAACCCATCTCATTTGCCGGCTCACACCAACAGAGGCTGACATTCCAATAACATCGGATCTTCAAACACACTGATGAGGCCAATTTTATTGGCGAAATTATTTGTATAACTATAAACTAAAAAAAAAAAATGAAAGTTTATAAAAAAAAATTATAAAAAAATCAGGTTCGATTTTTTTTTCTTTTAAAATAAAATAAATCTATCTATATATATATCTATATATGTATATATATATATATATATATATTTATCAATTTTATACGTACATAAAAGTAATCCATGGCTAACTTAGACATGTTGATGTCAATAGTTTGGCGTTTTACCCCCAGGCTATGACGCCTTGCCTGGAAATATGTACGATTTTTATCACCTAAATATTTAATGTATTTTTATGTAATATATATATATATATATATATATATGAACATGTTGAAAGAAGCAGTGGACCAATCAACACATGTAGAGATCTGAAAGTGGTCAGTCAGAAGAAAGCTGGACGCTTAAAGAAAACCTGGAGAGAAACCATCGGGCATGACCGTTTTCAGTGGCAGATGGTGAAAGTGGCCCCTCCGCCTACGACTGTGTCCACTGGAGACGATGTATAAAGACCGCCAAACAACATCGAACCCCTGACGAAGGGAACACGGATGCTAAACTAGGATAGTGAGTGTGATTGTGTAACTTTTCTTAACTGTTACCCTTTTTTCATCCCTTTATTCAAATCATGAGAAAACATAACACAAAATGGTGAATGCTAGTCTTGGAAAAACAAGCAAACACGTAGTCACTAAAAAACGTTAAAATACAAAATATATATCTTTTACATATGCATCAGTTCGAAGTAAAGGCAAAAAATAGCCAAATCATTTGCATTTTTTTTTGCGTGGTTTTACATAAAGTCACTATAAAAAAAAGTCACTATAAAAAATCAATTAAAATCATCATATAAAAAGAGACTTACCTGTTCCAACTTCGGTAACGGTAGCATCCACTTTCAGCTTAAGATACCATGCAATGAAGTCTTTGTTGGCCAGTTGAAGTTCTTTGGAATCGATTGAAAACTTACGACATCCATGCAACTGGAAAAAATAACATTTTTGTTTATATATATATATATATATATATATATATGCGGTATAACATTTTTTATTTATACAAACAGGACATTTTGGCTACACATTTGTAGACATATTTCGGTCAGAGCAATTGATAGTCAGACCATGCCTTTTCTTTACCATATATATATATATATATATATATATATATTTGGTAGATTTTAAAAATTCAAAACATTAATTATAATTTAAAGTATTAGAATCCAGCTCCGGAAATAAATATTCAACAATGTTCATTGTTAAATTTGAAAGTTGCGGATAAAACTTTCTACTTATGTTTTGATTTTACAGTATATTGTAATTGGTCCCCCGATTTATAAAATCGGGGGACCTATGTTTTGAGGCATTTCCGTCTGTCCGTCAGTCTGCCCGTCCGGATTTTTCTCCGCAACCATCTATTGAATTTCTCTGAAATTTTGCATGAAGCTGTAACTTTGGTCAGGTTAGAAAGTGACATTCTCCGATTTAAAAAAAAAAATCTGGTTAGCCCCCCAGGGGGTCAAAAGGACCATTCATCCATTCAATTTCTCTGAAAGTTGGCCAAAATGTGGACGCAACTGTTCCTAATAGAAAATAAGTATCGCTGACCTTGGAAAAAATCTGGTTCGCGCCCCTAAGGGGTTCAAAACCCCTCTAAAATGGCAAAAACTGACCCTTTTCTCCCATAACGTTTGATCCATCCATTCAATTTTTCTGAAACTTGGCCAAATGTAGAGGCAATTGTTCTGGATATAAAATGAGCATCCTTGACCTCAGAAAAATTCTGGTTCACGCCCCCAGGGGATCAAAGGGGGGGGGGGGTCAAAAATGCCCCAAATTGCCCCAATTTATTGCATTTTACACTCACCACATCGAGTCACATACAGAGGGGGGTCACGCATGCGCGGCTTGTTAATTTGTTTTTCTATCCAAGTTATAACTGATACTACTGGTGTTCATTCCATATATAAAACGCCACAAATAAAGCGTTATAATTATTCGTAGTTTTATGTTTATGCAGACGGCACACAGAAAGAACGCCAAGAATTCTTCAAGGTAAAACATTTTGTTCGCCACACGTTTTTTTCCGATGTGTTTTGACATTCCTTAGATGCCCCTCCTGATGTAAACCTAGTGAGGTGATGGGGACCAGTGGTTTTTCCGATGTGTTTTGACATTCTGAAACTGAATTCCTCACCTTTTCCGTAAAGTTGTAACACGGTCTTTTATTCTCCGTTTGGTAAGTTCCTCGGATACAAACAGAACCATTAACAGTACCAGTAACATCCTTCTGGTAAGTGTACCTGTTAACAAAAAAAGATATATTTAGAAACACAGACATAGTATTTTATCATCAGTCAATTGTTTCTGCCCGAAAATATACATTATCATGATTTACAAAAAAAGGGTCATAAACTCTTAGGAAAAGGCTTCATCGGTGTATATTCGCCACAATCAGGCCGAAGTAAAAATCAAAATGCAACCATATTCATTTTCTTTTTTCACTCGGATCAAAGAAATCCATACTTTAACTTTATTCACTTGTAGTTAAAAGTTAGAAATATATTATGACACTCAAATCATTTTCCTTGCAAAATTTACATATATATATATGATAAAGAATGGAAATAGTGTTCCGATGTAATGGAAATTTCCACATACACACACACATATAAGGTTAGTGGGAGAGAATCCCAGTAGACTGCTCGATTATTAAGAAAAATGAAATATATATATATATATATACACACACACACACATATATATATATATATACACACACACATATATATATATGTATACACACACACACATATATACATATATATATATATATATATATATATATATATAACCATATACCGATATAAATATATATAAACATATACTGATATAACCATATAAAGATATAACCATATATAAACATACCGATATAACCATATACCGGTATAAACATATGAGGATAAAATACACGATATATATAGATATACATATATCTATATATATGTCACTCTCAGCTGGTCACCGGAACTGACGACATCCATCTTTTTCTCAGCTTTATATCCATCCATCACCCTCCGGCTACCCAAAAGCTAACACCTAATAGTCAGGGCGCTATTCAGTCGGAGAAATTCAATAGAATATCACCCGTCAACTTATCTTATTTCCTGATCATTTTTCCTTATTTCGAATCATTTTCCTAACATTCTCCGGGGGGGGGGGGGCATAATCTCACATACATACATATATATATATATAACTAACTACAACCGTCTTTTTCTCAGATCAATCCCTCCGGCCACCCAAAAGCTAACACCTAATAGTCAGGGCGCTATTCAGTCGGAGAAATTCAATAGAATATCACCCGTCAACTTATCTTATTTCCTGATCATTTTTCCTTATTTCGAATCATTTTCCTAACATTCTCCGGGGGGGGGGGGGGGGGCATAATCTCACATACATACATATATATATATATAACTAACTACAACCGTCTTTTTCTCAGATCAATCCCTCCGGCCACCCAAAAGCTAACACCTAATAGTCAGGGCGCTATTCAGTCTGAGAAGTTCAATTGTTTAGGCGACATCTCTATCATCTGTAAACTTATCTCACTTCCTGATCACTTTTCCTTATTTCGAATCATTTCTCTAACATTTTCCAGAGTCTTGGCTGTAAGGGGGGGGGGGGGCAGTCCATAATATCACACACATATATATATATATATATATATATATATATATGAGAGGATAAAATAATGTTGTTGTGGAGACAAAATGTAATGAGAGACAAAATGAAAAAAAACAAAAAAAACAAGAGATTCAATCTCTTTCTTGTTTTTCTTTCTCTTGTTTTTAATTGAAGCAAAAAAAAAAAAAAAAGACAATAGTTAAAAAAAAAAGAAAAAGCAAAACCAACTGCAAGTAGATACACTGCGGCGCTAAACGTAATGATATCTACGTCAATTGAATGCAAAACGAATTGGATTTATTTGAGATGAAACGAAATTTCTTACCTGGCACAGATTTCCAAATCCACAGTTTTGGAATTAATCAGCAGATAAGATGGTGGCTTAATGATCACCTCAAACTTGGGAAGAACTGCGAAAATATTAAACAAACAAAGAACGGAATATAATGTAGTTCGATTTGCCTTCTTTGCGTATGGGGGTTAGGGTTAGGGTTGTGTATGGAAGAATAGGCTTGTATTTAAAGTTTTGCTACGAGAGCATAGTAGCAGCACTTATGTGCCTAGCGTCAGCCGGAATTTCCATGGACAGAGCTACTTTGCAAGGGCTTCCTGTCTGTGGAACACATTACCTTGGGAATGCATCCCTGCTCATTACAACTTGGTCGTCAACAAATACTTGTCATAAACCGCTCCATAAGTAATCAAGTGCAGTTCATACGATCGATCAATGTTAGTACTTCCATAGTGTTCCTAATCTCTCAGCTTCTTCTTTGCGCGTCTTTGAAGTGTCATGTGGTCATACGACAGTTTCCCAACTTTTCTTTTGCTGTCCTTTGCATTATTGTTGTACTCTGCAAAATCTTTCAAGCTACACCGGTCGGGCCGTAGGGAGGAACAGACAAGGCAGTGTCGTATCGTATGGTCCTCCTCTCCACATTCGCAGATGGTTTGGTCAGTTTTGTAGCCCCATCTACTCATAGCAACTTTCGATCGCCTCCATTCCTTATCTCAGGCGGTTGAGTGTTTTCATGAAGGTTTAATAGCAACATTATATCTTGATTTTAATCCTCGTAAGGGGACATAAAAGTGGTGCAAAACTGTTCTGTTTTGCAGAATTAATTGTACCCGTCTCATTATTATATAAGATAAATCTTTTTATTTCTGATTTTGATGGCTCGACCATGTACAGCGTGCCGCCTCTTGCATCAACTCGACAGCGTGTTGGGATATCTTGGGCACTAGATGGCGTGGTTGACCAAGTAAGACGTGGTTTGAGTGCGGAAAAAAAGCGATATAACTGCGTGCAACCTGGTTCATGTGAACACCTTTGGACTAGACTGCACGGGGAGCAGACGTGAGATGTTGCGTGGTATTGCTCAGCCCAGAGTTTAAGACACTCGCAGCACCCTAAATACCAAAATTAGAGGAGGAAAAGGAGGAAGAAGAAGAAGGGGGAGGAGAAAAACAAGAGGGAGGGAGAAAAAAGGAGGGAGGGAGAAAAACAAGAGGGAGGGAGAAAAGCAAGAGGGAGGAGAAAAACAAGAGGGGGAGAAAAAAGGAGGGGGGAGAAAAAAGAAGAGGGGGAGAAAAAAGGAGGGGGGAGAAAAAAGGAGGGGGGAGAAAAAAGGAGGGGGGGGGAGGAAAAAAGGAGGGAGGAGAAAAAAAAGGAAGAGGAAACAGAGGAAGAGGAAAAAGAGGAAGAAGGAAAAAAAGGAAGAAGGAAAAAAAGGAAGAAGGGAAACAAGAGGAGAGTAAAGGAAAAAGGAGGAGAGTAAGGGAAGTTGATGGAGCAGGAAAGTAGAGGGAAGAGAAGGAAGAAGAAAAAGAGGAAAATGGGGAGGAGAAGAGGAGGAGAAAAAGAAGAAGCAGGAGGAGGAAAAGGAGAAGGGGGGAGAAAGAGCATGTTTAGGTAAAAAA
>OY744547.1:63298427-63505927 GCA_963556195.1 Sepiola atlantica
TGAGTTGAGAAACAAACAGCCGATTCTAAAGATGAATAATATATCAGGAGACGACATCCTGAAGCAATTCAAATAAGTAACACATCAGGAAACATCCCGAATTACGCTAGATGTGGTTTGCCTTGTTTATAAAAATAATGAATGAAGTCTTGGAAAGTTATTTAATTGTATTTTTGATTTCTCCTATAACAGCTGGAAGTGTTTTTTTGTGTTTTTTTTTTCAGGTAGTCTGTTAATTGCGATTACAGAACATTTTCAAACAGCGTGGTGAGGTTTAGTTCGTGATAGTATTTCTAACAAGTGTTCCTGTATTTTGCGCAGTCGATTAAAATATGTTTGACTGCGACTCGTAGTTGGTCACAGTAGATGCATCAGGGTTCAGCTTCTGCTTGGAGTAAGTATGTTTATTTACCTCCCCTGCAGGAGGTTTGACACAAGGTCAGTTGTGGAAAGCCAGTGCACTTTGATTAGTGTGCTCTGACCTACAAAAAAATGCTTGAGCAGCCCCGTTGGCATTCCGGTAGGGGCTCCTCAGGCAATCAGCAATAAACTAACCCCTTCTCAAAGAGAAGGTAAAGCCTGGGAGGGTGGACCTCCTGAGACTGAACAGAACCATTCCTCAGGGTGAAGGTAAAGCCTGGGAGGGTGGACCTCCTGAGACTGAACAGAACCATTCCTCAGTCCGACAGCAACAACTGTCGGACTGATGTTGAGGACGTATGCCCAACTGGTAAGAACACACCTACTCAGCCTTGTGCCAGTTTGTGTGTGCGTGTTAGTTATGTATGTCCGATTCTGATTAGCTTGCTTAATACTAGGTCTTATCTTCGACCAGGTAGCAGTTCAACGTTTTCTCTTCCAACTGAGAGTGACAGAGAGTGATATAAGGTATGCGTGATTATTGTGAAGTAAATTTAAGTTTACTTACTCAAAGCTTATTATATATAACTTTAATTATTTAAAAATTAATTCTGTTTCAATTGCTTTAATGATACTCAATTAGCAATTAAGTTAACCGGACACCAACCCCAACCTCATTAGTCATGTATTTCTCTCGTTCCCTTATTCTATGTTAAGGCAACCACAAACAAATAATTCATGATATCCCTATAATAATTCAGAGAAAGAATGAATCTGTTTCTTAACGTTGCTATCTAATTGAAATAGTGTCTGTAGATACATATGTCTCACATGAAATTACATAATTAATTTTTCTATTATTTTAACATGTGTTATGTGCCATTATTTTAACATGTGTTATGTGCCATTATTTTAACATGTGTTATGTGCCATTATTTTAACATGTGTTATGTGCCATTATTTTAACGTGTTATGTGCCATTATTTTAACATCTGTTGTGTGCCATTATTTTAACATGTGTTGTGTGCCATTATTTTAACATGTGTTGTGTGCCATTATTTTAACATGTGTTATGTGCCATTATTTTAACATGTGTTATGTGCCATTATTTTAACATCTGTTATGTGCCATTATTTTAACATCTGTTATGTGCCATTATTTTAGCATGTGTTATGTGCCATTATTTTAGCATGTGTTATGTGCCATTATTTTAGCATGTGTTATGTGCCATTATTTTAACATGTGTTATGTGCCATTATTTTAACATGTGTTATGTGCCATTATTTTAACATGTGTTGTGTGCCATTATTTTAACATGTGTTATGTGCCATTATTTTAACATGTGTTATGTGCCATTATTTTAACATGTGTTATGTGCCATTATTTTAACATCTGTTATGTGCCATTATTTTAACATGTGTTGTGTGCCATTATTTTAACATGTGTTATGTGCCATTATTTTAACATGTGTTATGTGCCATTATTTTAACATGTGGTATGTGCCATTATTTTAACGTGTTATATGCCATTATTTTAAAATGTGTTATGTGCCATTATTTTAATATGTGTTATGTGCCATTATTTTAATATGTGTTATGTGCCATTATTTTAACATGTGTTATGTGCCATTATTTTAACATGTGTTATGTGCCATTATTTTAACATGTGTTAGAGAAAAAGAGGCGGAAAGCATCCAACCCCACCCCATCAACGGTTCTGGAATTTGAACTTGTGTGGCCATCAGCATTGATACAAAAATTAAAGCGCTAACTTACCATTTGTTTGGACATTCAACCACTGCGCAATTCTCGTATTGTTTGGGTCCGTTATTATAATCTTTTTAATCTAAGAAAAAAATAAATAAAATAAAAACAATATTGTAAGAAAAAAAAATAAATAAAATAAATAAAAACAATATTGTAAGAAAAAAAAAAAATTAATAAAATAAATAAAAACAATATTGTAAGAAAAAAAAAAAATTAAAAAAATAAATAAAAACAATATTGTAAGAAAAAAATAAAAATAAAAACAATATTGTAAAATAAAAATAAAATAAATAAATAAAAACAATATTGTAAGAAAAAAATAAAATAAAAATAAATAAATAAAAACAATATTGTAAAAAAAATTTTTTTAAATAAATAAAAACAATATTGTAAGAAAAAAATACAATACAAATAAATAAATAAAAACAATATTGTAAGAAAAAAAAAATAAAAATAAATAAATAAAAACAATATTGTAAGGAAAAAAAATAAAAAATAAAAGCAATATTGTAATAATCACATATTTGGTTTTATTAAAACAAATATATAAACAAAAAAGACTTTGTTAGAGTTGAAGACGCAGATATGGTTACGAAAAGTACACAATCCAACCACATTCGGTTCAGAAATATTCTGGGGATCGTTTTGATAGACATTATCTTTGAGATAACTTCACATATAAAAATCTGGGGGCTTAAGGTTTGGTAAGTGTGAAGCTTAATCAGGATCCCACTTCCTACTGATGAGACGATCACCAAAGTATCCATAAACATCGTTGAACGTCGATAAAACAAAGACTATAAATTGGTGGACAACTTTCTGCAATACAACCATATTTGGTACAAATAAACTTCAGTTCATGCCTGACTTGTCCACCAAGTTCCAGTCATGAATATCCAACAGTCTTTGTCTGATTGCCATTTAATTATATGCTCCAAACGTGCACCCCTGCATTGCAAGCACACCTGGATGCGACTGATTTTTGTCTTTGATGGTCATTTCCTTCAGTTTAGGAATAGTCCGAGGATTGTTTAAATAGACGTTATCTTTGAAATAACCCCACAGAAAAAAAATCTGGAGAGTTAAAATCCGGTGACTGTAAAAATCATTCAGGGCCACACTTACTGATGAGACGATCATCAAAGTGTTCCCGCATAACATTGAATGGTGATAAAACAGACATAATTTTTATTTAGCTGATCACTTAAATAAAAAAAAAAGCAGCAACGGGAATGACTCATATTTTTATCGATGAAGTTGTCAGACATAACTTCAGACATGAGCAACAGAAAGGGTGGCGAGTGGAGGACCGCCAGTTTCAGACTCATGGTTAAGATGGTCTAAAAGAACGCTAAGTAATTAAGCTTAAAATAAGTCTCCCTTTTTTTTCTCTTGTTAGATATTGAGCGGGTAGATCCCATAGTATATAATTTAGTTAGTTGAGAATAACCGGAAATGGAACTGCTGAGGGTCAGTTAGCAGAGGCCAACTTGATGACCCCTGGTTCAAAATTGCTTAGCCTGTAGGAATGTACTAAAAACGGATATGACGTCACATGGCTCAAAGAGAGAGTGTTAAAGAAGAAGGAGTCCATCTGGAAGTACGCATGGGAGTCGAACGTAGAATGACATGGAATGATAAGATATAACTAATTAGTAATTTTGATGTCTCTCTCTGTCTTCTCCTCCTCCTCTGGTCAGTGATTTGGAACGAAGATCATATTGAATAAATGACCACTGTCTTCCATCAGTTTTGTACCGAGTTAGTCTTTTTGAAGGTATGAATAAGAAGCTTCAGTTATAGGACAGCATTACCTCAGTCTGGAAGGATCATGTGTGAGCGTGTAAAAGAAGGAAAACTGGCAACCAAGGTATGAATAACTATCGTGAACTTCTATGTTTCTGTAATGATTACGGAAACTTGGTTGCTGCGTGTATGACACAAGGTTGAGAACGCAACACTTTCTTTCTCCTCTTTCGACCTTACAGCTTACTGGAAGATCATGACAAATAAATCATTCATCTTCTATGATCCTGTTGTTTAATTAATTAATTCAATAATTAATGTGATAAGGTTTTTGATTGCAGCTAACAAAATGACCTCAGCCCTTGGATGAACAACACACATGCACGATGCTGACACTGGCCATAAGACAAGGTATGGTTTTGAGTCGATTGAAGTATTAATGATAAAATGTTTTTTGGGGACTAAATGATTGCGTAGAGTCAGCTCAGTGGCGACCACCCGGGCCATGCATCACCTTTTCAATGTCTATAAATTGGTACAAATATACTTACGACTCCAGTCCAAACCTTTAAGTCTCGCGTGAATCCAAGAACTCGGAATTTTACTAAAATAAAGAAGAAAACGGTTTTATAAAAATATCTTTCAGTATTAAATACATGTACTAAAAAAAACAAAAAAACAAAAACAAATAGAAAATAAAACAGAAAAATTCAATCTCATTTTTATATTAATGTTTCAGTTGCATTAGGCAAATATCAGGATATAGATTAACATTCTCTCTTTTTGGGGGGGTTCAATTAACCTACTTGTGATGGAAAAATCCTGGTAATTTTAATATTTTGTATCTCCCCTAATCACTTTTAGGCTATTTTGTTGTTGTTGTTGCAATGGTGTTCACTCTGGTTGGGTTGAGCAGGCTTCTTCCACAGTCTGCACCACATCCTGAACCATGGTAGCCAATGCACGGCAGCGCTGAGCAAAGTCACATAAGATGGTCAAAGAATCACAATTCCATCGTCAAAGACCGACCACTTGCAGACCTAAGAACTCAGATAAGTCCTCCTTGATGGTCGTCACCCCCATCCTAAGCGGCTTACCAATACGATTGCGTCACTCAAACAGAAGTAGGGAAGATTACATCACAAATTAATTCCCTCTCTTGGCAGAGAGTTCATATCCGACGCAATGGCTGAATCCTTAGAAAGTGACCTCCACTCTGCAGTAGAATAGGGGGTCATGGATGGTAACGTTTAATGCTGCTAAGACAAAGATCCTTTCCTTCAACAACTACAAGAAACCTCTTCGACCACCAATTACCATGCCAAATAACACACTATCTGAGAGTCCAATGTTCAAACTTCTCAGGCCCAAGTTTCACAGTTAACATGAATTGGAACAAATACATAGAAGACATTGCCAAGGCTGCTGCAAAGAAGATGGGCTCCCTCTATCGTGTTAGTAAACTTCTCACACTTGACAGTATCCTATATCTCTACAAAACCACCATCCGCTCATGCATTGAGTATTGTTGTCACATCTGGGGTGGAGCACCATCCACTAGTCTCTCCCTCTTAGAAAAGGTCCAAAAAAAGAGTTGCTAATTCAATAGGTCCCTCACTATACACCAAGCTCCAGCCCCTATCCCATCGCTGCAATGTTGCATCCTTGTGCTTGTTTTACAAATACTTCAATGGATTCTGCTCTGATGAACTTGTTGCTCTGGTGCCCCCTTCGACGTAAATACACTCGACCAACCCGACAATCAGCTAGATCCCATCCATTCATTGTGGACATCCCCAGATGCTGGAAAGCCTTCTACTCCAATAGCTGTTTTCCTCAAGCTGCCGGCCTTTGGAACTCCCTCCCTACTTCCTGTTTCCCCGACTGTACCGACATGCAGAAATTTAAAACTATTGTGAACAAGCATCTCGCTGCACAGCTCCCAATTTAGGATGACCCCCCTAAACTTTCACCTTAATTCTCAGTAGCCCCCTTACGTCTACAGTGGCTACTTGCCTTGTTTGTGGTGAACTAAGTTAAAAAAAAAGAAAAAAGGGAAGTAATCATGTCATGAATTATTTCCCTTGACTTCCGCAAAAATAAAAATCTAAAGTTTCCGCATTAATTACACTTTATTATTTGTTCTTTTTTTAAATATTCCATTGACGTCAAGTACTAAAAACGCTTACAAAATAAAAGTCACCAAAATTACTTTCTATTTCATCGTCAACAAGTCAGTCATTTTTTTTCTTTTATTCCCGGGCAACGTCGGATAGGGACAGCTAGTATACACTAAAAGAATACATGTCAATGTGTTAAATATTGGTCAAGTAGACCCGCTAGTATATAATTTCGTTAGTTGAAAATAAGAGGAAATGGATGTTACGTCAGGGTCAAGTTAGTCAACTCAATATTAGCATCGACTCGACTGTGGGAATTTCTAGAAACAGATATGACATCACATGGCCAAAAGAGAGAGTGAGTGAGTGAGAGAAGTCGTCAGTTCGATTGGAAGCCTAGGAGTGCAAACATGCTGTTTTAAAATGTCCTGATAAGATATGATGAAAAAGTAATTATCGATGTCTCTCTATCCTCTCCCCCTGCCCTACTGGTCAGTGATTTGGAACAAGAATAAGACGAATAAAGATCTTTTATCTTCAACAGTTTTTTTTTTACTTGTTCTTTTTCTCGAGGTATAAAAAGAACTCAATAGTAAGCGCTGTTTCCTCAGTCTGGCAAGATCACTAAAAGCACGCACAGGAGCAAGCAGCACAAAGTAAGACGATGATCTTCCATGTATGACACAAGGTTGAAACACAACACCTGGGTGGGTTTATAGTATGAAAGTTTATTTGCTGTATTTTTTGCTTAACAACTAAGCAGAAACGCAGTCCTCTTGTTTACACCAAATTTGTTGCGAAGGTCGCTGGAAAAATGGTTGGATCATTCTACTGCACCGGAAAGTACCTGACTCCTGATGCAATCCTCTACTTATATAAAAGTAAGACACGTCCTAAGATGGAGCACTGCAGCCAGATCTGGGGAAGTGCCACTCAGAGCACTCTTTCTTGTCTTGACAGTACAAAAATAGACTTTGTAATTTAGTGTATGTGGGGGGGGGGGGCTGATCTCTTCTCTACAACCCTATTATTCTCACAGAAGAGATGTTGCTAGTCTTTCTCTACTCTATCGTTATTTACATGGAAAGTGTCCGACTGAGCTCCAATCTCTGGTTCCTTCCTGTAAAAAACACTCACAGCAAGAACTCGTCTTACCACCACAACTGCAAAGAACTTTCCTTTCTTCCTCTGTGTGCCTAAAATCAAATAGAATTTCCCTGAACTGATTTTCTTTCCAAGAACTTCCCATGTGTGAAACATTACCACAGGACTGCTTCCCTGCAGACTATAACATGGCTGTCTTTAAGTCCAATGTCAAAAAATACTTGTCGACCTATCTTCTTAAATAATCTAATTTTTTTTCATCCGATTTATCGTTTTCAATCCTCTCATAGTATTGTTCATTATCCAACTGACAATCTCATTGAACCCTTATCCTCGAGTGGCTTTTGGCCTTGGTAAACGGTGACATTATATATATATATATATATATATATATATATATATATATATATATATATATATATAAAGTAGCTTTCAATACCGGTACTAAATGTATTTCATGATTAAATGAAAATAAAGTATAAAAAAAACGACAAAAATAAAAAATAAAAAAATAAAATAAATAATAAAACGAAATAAACAAAACAAACAAATAAAATAAAATAAATAATAAAAACAAATAAACAAACGAAAAAGCAAACAAATAAAATCAAATAAATAATAAAATAAATAATAAAACAAACAAACAAATAAAATAAAATACAAGAAGACAAAAATACAATAACAATCAACTCAACCACACACCCTCTATTTTCCTTCATTCACTCTTCACGATATCTTTAAAAACAATAAATCAAGTCTTCTCATTTATAATTTTTAAAAGGACGACCAAGAAGGTCGAAAGCGCTAGAAAAATGGACGAATTACGAACAATCGGCAAAATAGTAAGATCAAAGTGTAGTATCTGTTCCGATGGATACTGCACCCCATACTGGTATTGTCTTGTCCTTCGGGGCTTGATTTACGCCGGTCAATGGGTCTGTCCTGGTCAGTTCTAGGAGGTCCACCCTCCCAGGCTTTGCCTCCCCTCTTTGGGGAGGAGTAAGTTTATTGCTTACTGTCTGAGGCGCCCCTACAGGGGAATGCTGACGGGGCTGCCCAGGCAATTTTTAATGTCCAGAGTGCTCACTTCTCGGGCGCTGGCTTTTCAAACCCCACTTTCCCGACCCGATCTTGGGTCACATCTTACTTGTGGGAGTAAGATAAAAACTGGCCTTGTGCCTAACTCCTGCGAAGGAGTAAATAATATTATATGGACTGTCGTCTGAAACCCGAAAGATTGCTCAACACCCCGAAAACCTTAAAAAGAAGTTATGCAAATGCGAAAATTCTGTGTTGTTCACAAAGCCTGTTTAAGATTTATATATATATATATATATATATATATATATATATATATTAGTATTTCATGTATCTACACAAAATTTTATAAGGAGATATATATTTTTATGTGTAAATTTTCAGTATTTACTTCAACAGTGCTCGATATGTAAGTAGAGCTAGGTAGTAAGCTATGAAAATATATATGGCAATCAAGCTACACAGAGGCTCCCGCATTTCATCCCATGCATTTTAGCCTGAAGATTCCCCCCCGGGATGAAACGCGGGAGCCTCTGTGTAGCTTGATTGCCATATATATTTTCATAGCTTACTATATATATATATATAAGCAGTCCCCCTGGTACTTACTTCTCTACAAGAGCAAAGTTAGACACAAGGACGGGTTTAAAGGAACACTTTGGACTGGGAACTAAAATAACCCACAAAGCCACGTCGGCACTCCCTTATGAATAAGGCCACTTCAGACGACAGGCAATAAATCTACATCCATCCCATCCTCCCTTCGAAACGAGAAACAGCCGACTTCAATAATCCAACTATTGCGAAGCAAATCAGCTGAGCCAGTATCGATCTTAAAGAAATATCGATAGCAAAAAAAAAAAAAAAAAAAAAAAGATGAGGTCAAAAATAACATCTGCTTCGGAAGAAGAAACAAAACTTATTAAGTACTTAAAAATAAATGGCTTTTATCTTGGCAGCAAAACAGTATTGATTAAGATTTGCCCTTTTTGCTGCAGCATCCAACTTAATCAAGGTCACTGAAAAAAAGAACGGAAGGTTGCAACACAACGTTATGAATTTGTGTTTTTATGCGCTCACTGAACACGTCGTGATAATCTGCTCGTTGTCTTCGTCCAAATTTCGACACGGGCCTTAGTTTGGATTATTTGGATTATTTGGACTACTGTTCTCATTCTTGGAGGTTATTCTCATAAGGTTTTGTCGATGTAACGAGAGCCAGTTACCCACGTGGATTAAATAAAGAGTTACGTTCGAAATTCCGTACAGATTCCAAAGTTTCTATTTACTTGCCTCCCAACGAGAGCAAAGTTAGGTACAAGGTCGGTTTTTAATGTTGGGGGAAAATCTATCTCCCAGTCCCAAAAAGGGGCACTCTGAATCGGATCAAAAATTAAAATTGCCTCAATCTAGAAGGATTTCTCCTTCACTGACCGAGGACAGAAAGATGAAGTGTAGTATCAGAACAGATACTACACTTTGCTCCCAGCCAAAAGGCCAACGGAAGGCGACAGATTCCAGAGTGTAACAGAAAGATTCCAGAGTTCAACAGAAAGACGCAGCTGAAGAAGATCAGAGGTTACATCGGCCGAAACGTTGTGAGAATAGCATCTAAGGTGAGAACAGTAGTCCGAATAATCCAAGAAATACAAATTAGCAATCCTCGTCTAAAAAATTCAGAAACTGTCCAGAGTGTCAATCGTGTAGTCTCGGTCGGTGCAGTAACAGGGATTTCTCTTTCAATTAAAATTACAACTCAGAGTTTTAAAACAAGTAACAGTCTTGATTTACTCCTCTCCAGGAGTTAGGCACAAGGCCTGTTTTTATCTTACTCCCACAAGTAAGATGTGACCCAAGGTCGGGTCGGGAAAGTGGGGTTTGAAAAGCCAGCGCCCGAGAAAGTGAGCACTCTGGCCATTAAAAATTGCCTGGGCAGCCCCGTCGGCATTCCCCGGTAGGGGCGCCTCAGGCAGTAAGCAATAAACTTACTCCTTCCCAAAGAGGGGAGGCAAAGCCTGGGAGGGTAGACCTCCTAGAACTGCACAGGACAGACCCATTGACCGGGGTAAATCAAGCCCCGAAGGCCAAGACAATACCAGCCTATGGGGTGCAGTATCCATTGGAACAGATACTATACTTTGATCTTAGCCAAACTGTGAAGTTACAATGATACTTAGTTTATCTACTGAATGACAGACTTATAATCAAAACGACGGTGACTTCCAACCGAACACAAAACAAACCGGTCCATTTAAATTCCTGATTGTACCCAGAGTCCGACCAAAAGAAAAAAACACTTCCAAACGAGCAGGGTCTATAGCCTGCTCGCTAATTGACTAAAACGCCAAATCCCCCTTCTCTGTTTTCACTTGGGACAGGCCACACAGCAAGCCTACTTGAAAATTATCGGCTCTTTAATCTATGGACATAAAAACCGACTGACCAAAAGAGACTATTATCTGAAGTGTACATTAATTCTGTAGGATTTCAAGTGGTCTGATTTCTCAGCATTTTCAAGAAGTCATTATTTTTCAAAAGAGTCTATCCAATTTCACGGGTGATCTTTTCTATTAGCTAAATATTTTTCCCATTGCAGGCCTGCCGTTTTATTAACATGCATCTATGCACCTCCACTAAACATGCAACCTTGTGCATGTTTACAATATGGCAAAATGTGATATAAAAAAAAGAAAGAATTTTTTTTTTAAATGGAGAAATCTCACCTGTTTGTCCCGGCTTATAAATTGCCTTGTCTGATTGGACAAGAATTACCAGCAGGTCTTGACTTATCTGCAGTCTGTGTTCGTCAGAAAATGCATAGCCGTCTTCGTAATCTCCGACTGATTTTCCTTCAACTTCCAATTGTGCCATTTTTTCCGTGGTGAAAGGAACTGCCACATCGAAACAGTCGCCGATACCTGCAAAAGATAAATAAAATGATGTGAAAACAGATATACATATCTGACATATAAAGTTATCTGGTCGGATTTTCAAAGTCAGACCCAAATAGCATTTATGCTGACAAATCAAACTTTGCTTCTGTCCAGCCAATTTTCATTTGTTATTGTTGTACCATGTTATTGGCAATGTAATAACGTACTTCGCTACAATTCTATTGTAAATTTCAGTTGAAATCATTGACATCTTGGAATAGACAGGATGACATCTTGGAATAGACAGGATGATGTCTTTGAATAGACAGGATGACATCTTGGAATAGACAGGATGATGTCTTTGAATAGACAGGATGATGTCTTGGAATAGACAGGATGACATCTTGGAATAGACAGGATGATGTCTTTGAATAGACAGGATGACATCTTGGAATAGACAGGATGATGTCTTTGAATAGACAGGATGATGTCTTGCAATAGACAGGATGATGTCTTGGAATAGATGAGGTAACTATAGAAAAGACTATTGGCGCAAGAAAGACCGACCGGGTTTGGTTTGTTTTACGGCATATCAACCTCTCATGGATCATTTAATGCCGAAACATTAGTTTTTTATGTTTATGCATTTTAACATCATTTTTTAACTGTTTATGCATTTTCATATAATTTTTTTTAATGTTTATTTATTTTAATAACATTTTTTTAATGTTTATGTATTTTAATATCATTGTTTTAATGTTTATGTATTTTAATATCACTTTTGGTGTTTGGCTTGGTTTCATTTGATTTTGTTTTATGGCATATCAACCCTTTTTGGGTTATTTTGGTAAAAGTTTTAATGCTTCAGACCGACAGGAACTATATTGTTTTGTATTATTTGGATTATTCGGACTACTATTCTCATCTCGGTTGTTATATTCACAACGTTTCGGCCGATGTAACTGCCGACCTTCTTCAGGTGTATCTTTTCAAACTTGAAAACCTAACAATCTAACTTGAGAATCTTTACATCGAACTCAGGATTCCCAAGTTCGACTATTATGTTCATCAGTTAAAATAAATGCACCCGAAGATGGTCGGAGGTTATATCGGCCGAAACGTTGTGAATATAACAACCAAGATGAAAATAGTCTAAATAATACTAATTATCAATCCTTATCTCAAAAAATTCCAAAAAAAGATTTTGCAAAAACTCACCCGCCATCTAACCATAACCCGTCATCTAACCATAACCCGCCATCCAGCAGGTATTAATTCAGCTCTAAATATTCTTTTTAAGCGCATAACTTACATCACATATCATTAATAAAAACGTATTGTAATTTTTAAAAACTAATAGTTTTCAATTAAATTACCTCCCTTGAAAATTAATTAACATAATATTTTTAGAACGGTTTTGGTAATTTATCCTGTCTTTTTTTTTATTAAATAACTTTATACAATTACTGTTAATATCAACAAAACCATTTCATATATATATATATATATATATAAAATAGGATAATATAATTACAAATGAATAACACCAAACATTAATTTATTATAAACTGTTTAAAAAATAGTTATACAAATTAGGCATACAACTGATGATGAAGATGAACAAGATGTAATTGTGAACTTCTAATAGAATTTTCCACTTTCCTACTTAATCTATCCTTCTGTGGAAAATACCGCTCTTAACATTATTATTACACAATCAAAGTCAAATATTGTTATATTAATAGCCAATGACAGACTTTGTTTCTCTGACTGACTGTGTGTGTGTGTGTGTGTGTGTGTGTGTGTGTGTGTGTGTGTGTGTGTGTCTCTCTCTCTCTCTCTCTCCTTAAAGAGAGTTGGAAAATTATTGATTTCTATTTCAAACTAAAAAACATTTGGATCCATTCCAAATGTTTGATGTGGCTGCATTCACATCTTTCTTTTCATTTTCTTCCGCAAAGTCAGAAGGCATTTCTGATATTATTTTAGAACACGTTTCTTCAATTCTTTAACCAATTTAGAATTCATTTTCTCAAAATAAAAGTCTGTTTTTGTGTTTTTTTTTTTTTAATTTCTTCTTATTGATTTGATTCTCACAAATTAAAAAACATCTTTTACCATTTTTTAGATTTCTATCATTCCTCATCATGTTGTCCCATTCTCACTTGCCGATGCATGTATAAACCGATATACACCCGTTTTGTCGTCGTCGGGAACCCAGGTTCTTGCTTGTCTGTGGATACAATCACTCGAACGCCGATGTTTAGTTTTTAATAAAGGTTTATTACAAAGAGAAGAACAGTCAGAGAAAACATCAGCAAGACAGGTTACTAGAAAGAGACAGATAGCGCGTCCTGCTGTACCTAGTTACATTGTATGCATCCCCTCCCCCATTAGTGACAGCACGCACCCCAGACACATCTTCCCCGCTTGAAGTCTCGCTAGCCAAGAGACAGAAAATCTCCACCCAGAAGCCACCTCTGACCCTTAGGTGTCACTCAACAGAAAATCTCCACCCAGAAGCCACCTCTGACCCTTAGGTGTCACTCAACAGAAAATCTCCAACCGAAGCCACCTCTGACCCTTAGGTGTCACTCAACAGAAAATCTCCAACCAGAAGCCACCTCTGACCCTTAGGTGTCACTCAACAGAAAATCTCCAACCAGAAGCCACCTCTGACCCTTAGGTGTCACTCAACAGAAATCTCCAACCAGAAGCCACCTCCGACCCTTAGGTGTCACTTAACAGAAAATCTCCACCCAGAAGTCACCTCTGACCCTTAGATGCCACTCAAACTTCTCCATTCAAACGTCCACATGTAGGTCCGTCCGTCTGTCACACTTCAGTTTTAAATAGCATTTACATCATTAAGTGCACAGATTGAGTACAATAGAAGGTATAGTTTTTTTTTTACTCATGAGTAACCACTTATGGCCAAAAGCCGCTCGAGGATAAAGGTTAATGAGATAGATTGGATTGAATGTTTGTCAGTTGAAAGATGGAAGATATTGTATGAGGACTAGTTTATACCCACTCCTTGAGCGGTGTTGCTACAGTACATGGGTATGTCAATTTACATCTTTTATAGCTAGTACGAAGAAAAATCTCATGGAGAAAAAATATGCGACTTAGTATTTGTATGAGAGAGAGTAAGTAACTAGGATGAATGTATTTACGTTTTGTTTTTATTTGCAAAAAATATTAGCAAAAATGATTCGCTTTGAACTAATGTCGAATATTCATCGTCTACTTTTGTGGCGGATTATTAAAAAAATAAAAACACTTAATTTAAAAAAAAATATTTACGCAATGTTCTTTATGCTAGTATGCTGTTAATTTTTTTTACATTTATAAAACACTTTAGACTTATCTTAGAGTCGAACACTAGTATTAATATTGTAAAAACTACTGCCTTAGTAATGCGTATTCTGCCTATTCCTTTTCTGTCAAATCAATCACATGTTTCTATTTGCATACGGACAGACAAACTCTAAAAACACCATAACTTTTTAATAGTAAATAGATTAAAAACGATTAATGGAATGAACTAAGTTTAATTACTTATGGGGACGGTTTACGTCAAGTATATGTTGACGTTGGATTTGAAGACGACCATATTGTAGCACTCAGGGAAGAAAAGCAGTACCACGGGGCGTCTTCCTAACTGACTACAACATATGTGACCCAACCGTTTGCCAGAGAGAGTAGCTTGGTATGTGTGCGCCGCAGAGACGTCTCTGGAAGGGCGGTTACGTTTTTGGGCACAACACTACATCAGCTTTACGGACTTAAAGATCGTTACATTCCCTTAAACAAAAGGGGTTATACTCGGTTGGGTATTTGGCGGGAATTACGGCGTGTTAATAGACGTCATTAATTCTCTCCTGAGTATTAATCATCTGACTGGGGCCGCTGTTCTGCAATTAAACGTTGGATAAAAGGAGCGACACATTTTTATATGTCAAAAATATAATTATTTATTTTTACCGAAGAATTAAAACTCAAAAGTCGGCCGAGTTTGGCCTCGCGCGACCGACCATCATGAAAGAAAACACTAAACTGTTTATATCTTCCTCGCTATGATAAACGAGAGAGAGAGAGAGAGAGAGAGAGACAGACAGACAGAGACAGACAAACATAGTATGGTACAGAGAATGTCACTGATGCTCTCAATTCAGCAGTCGCAGGTAACAGGTTCATTTGGGTCAGATTTTTTACCTTTAAAATGTACTACGAGCTCTCGACTTCATAAAAATCTTATCAAATTTGGTTGGCCCAAATCTGATTGACGCAAGTCTAAAGTTAACAAATACTTGTTGAGCCGTCCTTTTAAATAATCAAACTGACAATTCCACCCATTGTTTCAAATCCTTTCATGATATTGTTCATCATCCAACTGATTCACCTTAACCTCAAGTGGTCCTCAGGCTTTGATAAATGGTGACCCATTAGTGTGTATATATATATATATATATATATATATATATATATATATATATATATATATATATACACACACACTTTATATAGATATATTTGATGTTTTATATGTATTTTTATGTATTTTTTTATATTTTTATATATATTTTCAAAGCTTAATATTTATTACCTGCAGTAATGTCATTGCGGTAATGGTCCTCTGAGGAGAAGATTTTCTTTGAAAACTCATGAGTTAAGGACGTAGTATCACTCCTTGTTTTTGAACTTTAATAAAATCTGATTAATTTCTCATTTTATTGTCATTCAATTAATATTATTGCTCTATACACTATATTGAGCTTTGTTTTTATCCTGATAGTCTACTGGTTAAAGATATTATTTATATCTTTAAAGTATTATCTTACTCACACACATATATATATATATATATATATGTATATATATATATATATATATACCTTCTTTGTAATATAGTAGGAAAAATACCAGCAGATTGCTCGATTAATTAAGAATTAAAGTTAAAAATTAAGAGCATAATATTTATTTATTTTGGTACAGAAAAATTAGTATAACATTCGTACCGTCGGTTTCAAGCACGGAAGGACTTAGCCATCCGGCTCTCTTCAGCTTCTGTTGTCATCTCTGGCTAAGTCTTTCCATGCTTGAAACCGACGGTACGAATGTTGTACTAATTTTTCTGTACCAAAATAAATATATATATATATATATATATATATATAACCAACTACAAGCGCCTTGTTTATGTCCAAATTCTTGATTCTGTTATTTTTCAACCAAAGAATTTATTTTGTTGTAAATGCAGAGGGTGATGATACAGAAAGCAGAGGAATTGCGAAATCCATCCAGGAAGTCTCATCAGAATCGAAAATGCCATTAACCAAAGTGATGAAGAATAGATCAGATGAAGCTGCCGTAATAATTGGCTTTGTGCACATCTCGAACAGCAAAGTCAATAATAGCAGATCTCAAAGAGTATCGGCAAACAAGGAATAACTCATTTTATTACTTCTGTGCTAGTCCCAAATGAGCAGCCAAAATAAAACATTGAGAAACTTCTGAAAGACCCAATGTTCATTTATAAATAACTGCATTCGATGGCTGTGATAACACAATTCACTTCAGGCTGGGCAGACGACAATTGATGGCCTGCCGACATATTTTACTGAAATGTTTCAGGATTTCAGAAAAGACCCAAAAATTAAATGATCTAAAAAAATAAATAAATAAATAAATAAATAAAATAAAAAATAAAATATTGCAACACAGAAATTCATCAGCATCACTGCAGCATCTCATGATAGATGGCATCATCATCATCATCATCATCTATGTCATGGACCCTACTGTCATACACAGTCTCTAAGTAGTGTTATAAGTAAATCCATCGTACTGCACAATAGATAATATTGCATTCGTCATTTTGTATAATCATGTTTATAATAATTATTGGTCAGAAAGCGTTAAAATGCGCATTGCAAATAAATTCTTCTCTGACTTATTTAGACAAATAACATTTCTGGTGATACCGAAAATAAATATCAGATGTCATCGTTTCTATTCCTGTCATCATTCTCAGACTTCTCGTTTCCCTCTGCCCTAACTACCGACAAAGAATTGAAAGCGAGCACAATTCTTTGTGTTCTGTCTTTTCCTTTCCAGTTTCACCATGGTTTTAACTTTCTTCTAAAAGAAGAAAACAAAACAAAAACTTTCCAGACATTTTCTAAGTTTAAAGTACCATTTGCTGCCATTAGATAAGCCGTATTGATTCTTTCCGCAGACGGCTTCTTGGTCTTCTTTTAACCCATTCCGAGATATAAATGGTTCTTGTATCCACGGCTGCGGGCAGTGGCGTTGCTAACTCTTTTAAAGTCTGTATGTCTGTGTGTGCATGCGCGTGTGGGTGTGGGGGGGGGGTAGCAATATTTAGATGCAGATGTCTAAAAATAATGTTAAAAACGGTATTTCTTCTACATAAGGTTAGAATAGTAGAAAATATCATTAGAAATTAAAAGTTTAGAATTAAAGAAGATAAGCTGACCAAATCTTTCTTTTTTTTACCCAACCACAAAAGAGAATTTTAGTGATCTGGATGGTGTGTGAATTTAAATATGTTAATGGGAGTTAATAAACAAATATATGAGAAAGAATTTGAATGAGAAAACTTAGTATGGTCAAGAATAATTATTTATTTACTTTTTACAATTGAAAAAAAAAAGGATTTACTAATTAATTTGAACATTTATGTTGGAGCTTGATATGACAACGTCTTTACAAAATGTCCGTCTCTGTTGGAAGCCAAAGGGAAGTTACTTTGCAATTCAACGCAAGTGAAGCAACTCTGCCAAGTTATCTCCCTTTAATATGTCTCATTATTTTCTCGGTAGAAATGCTTCTACCTAACAAGAACCAAACACTATATTAGGATTAATTAATAATTAATTAATGATTAGATAACACTGTGTCAGATTGCGAATATTAATAATTGTTTGTAACTTAACGATAGTAGTAAATTGAATGTGCCAATCCAAAATGGCCGACGATTTTAAATTAATTTTTCAGTGAACGTGTCCGTAAGTCGAGGTAAGTTTTCAAACGGATTTCTAAGGCTGTTTAGTATCGACTTATAGCTGAAACAATATTTAACTTATGATTTTTCATATGAAAACTTATAAAATGAATTTGTGGTTCAATTTGATCATAAAAACAGCATAAATAAAAGAAATTCAAAAATGTCATCAGAGAGGTCGTTTATGAAAATCAGGAACGATAAAGGTCCAAGGATCGATCCCAGGGATACACCTGCATTTATGTCATGTTGTTTGGATGAACGCACATCGAGGACAACCTGGATCTTTCTTTAGGTTAGGAAGGATCTAATTATATTAAATCTTCGTCCAGTAATACCATATGAATTAATTTTTTTGAGAAGACCTTTATGCATTTTGCTTTCTCGTTTTTCTCCATCACTTGAAATTATTTTGTCCGGAGGCTAGAAAAAGGCACGCTTTTTACTCACTCACTATTTATATAAAAATATACAAATAAATACACATTGGTCTTTATTATAGAGTGGGGGATATCTCAAGTAAAGCGAATATATATATATATATATATATATATATATATATATATACTACTACTAAAAGATGATTCGGTCCATAAAGAATCCAGTAATTTCTTTTTCTTTTTTATGGAAATCGCTCCAGACAAGGCATAAAGCCACTTGATGTAAGGAGCTAAACAAATTTTTTTACTTCAAAATCAAAAAACAGCCAACGATAAGTGTTAGACAGATAAATTTCGAGCCTAGAAAACAGCAATTCTTCTTCCTATGTCAGAACCATCAGTCACAGAATGTGAGGACTAAAGGAAAAAATAAGGGAAGCGAGAGTTACGAGGCTGCCGTATTTGACGACTAAAGGAGTCCGATTATAAAATCAGACTAATTCAGAAAGTGGACCTTGGATTTACTTTTGGCGGCCTCGTAACTCTCACTTCCCTTATTTTGTCCTTTAGTCCTCACATTCCATGAGCGATGTTTCTGACAAAGGGTGAAGAATTGTTATTTTTGGGGGTCGGAATATATCCATCTAACACTTATTGTTGGCTAGTTTTGTACCTTGAAGTAGTATTTTTTTTCTTTTTAGCTCCTTACATCAAGTGGCTTCATGCCTTGTCTGAAGCGATTTCCATCAAAAAAAGAAAATAAAAAAATTTTTTTTTTTTTTTTAAATAAAAAAAAAAATTCTAAAAAGGAACAGGATCATAAAACTAATAACTCATGACTATACTTACCCTTGTCTGGAGCAATTTCCATTAAAAAAAGAAAATTAAAAAAAAAAATTTTTTTTTAAATAAAAAAAAAATTCTAAAAAGGAACAGGATCATAAAACTAATAACTCATGACTATACTTACCCTTGTCTGGAGCAATTTCCATCAAAAAAAGAAAATTAAAAAAATTTTTTTTTAAATAAAAAAAAATTCTAAAAAGGAACAGGATCATAAAACTAATAACTCATGACCATACTCACCATCATTAAAATGTTTGGTTATTTGTTTTTGCTTTGATGAAAATCTGAAATTCAGTTTCACCTCAATATCAGACGTGGTATTATAGAAGGAGATGCAAAACTGGTGTGTTGCTCCGGACGTTAATCTCCACGGAAACGTCAAAATGTATCCACTGAAAGAGAGAGAGAACGGGAAAAATGTTTAAATACAATTGAGATCTGGATTCAGAATTTTTTTTTTTAGTAAGAACTTGTAAGGCTAGAAGAACATTGGAAAGATGCAATAAGTGGAGATATTGAAATGTCGGGTATGACTGACCATGTATGGCACGAAAAACGAAACTATTTGTCTTTGTGGGGTGAAGTAAAAAAAGAATTATAGACAGAGAAGAACGGTGGAGAGTAAGACGTCTTAAAGAAGCAGTGCATATGTTAGGCGACAATCACCTCCTAAATAGACCTTGTATGGAATTAAATACAATATGGAAACCAGTAAGTATTAGTAGTAGATTCGAAAACCATTAATATATATATATATATGATTATTTACACAGACATGTACAAAATCTGCGACACTGGCATGTCGATGTTATCGATCAACAGCTATTATAAACTGAGATCTCATCAGACAGAGTTAGAATCCGATCTTAACCGTAGATCATATTTGGAAAGAATGAAATGGAGAAAAAAAAGAAAAGAAATTTAAAATTTCAAAATTTGGGAAGTCACGTGGTTGAGACCGTTAAGAATCAAAATGTTAAAATCCAAATCAAAATATATATATATATATATATATATATATATATAAGATTAATGAGGGAAGAGAGATAAAGATGTGCGAATGACAAATCTATTTCAACTTTGATTGTTCAATGCAAGTGTGTTCGATAAAAACATGTTTATTTTTCTTTTCCTTAAGCCAAGGCATTTCAAAGATTAAAATCTTAGAGGAATTACATAGATGGATAAGTTTGAAGTGGAAAAGCCAAAATTCAAAATTTGAAAAAATATAAAGTAATGGAGAGTGAGAGTATGTCTGTAAAAAAAAAATATGTAGTCTGTCCAGTTGGTGAATGTCCGTTGATAAGGTGTCCAGTGAATGGAGATTTAAAGATGGAAAAAAGGGGTTACGTGAAGGCAGCGTTGAAAATGTTCAAAAATAAGTAAATCCAATAGAAAGATGTTTAGTTCAATCGTAGATGGAACACACTTATTCGGATGTAATGTTTCTTAGACTCGATCGAAGTCACTACTTAAATTCCCGACTGCCTGCGTTTAAATACACATTTCTAACTCAACTTCTGGAAAACTACTTTCATTCTCGGTCCATGGAAGTATTTTAAAATGGCCCTGATTCTTAAAATTACATCCGAATAAGTGCACTCCATCTACGGTTGAACTAAACATCTTGTGAGATGTGAGCTAGAGAATTGAGACGGAGATGTGGAAGCAGCGACTAGCAGGAAGGATCATAGCAGACATTCTGACTGTGTGCACACAACGAAATTCGTTGAAACTGAAAAAAAAAAGGTGTGTCAAGATCCAGGTAAGGCAATGCGGACCTTGGCGAGAAATCGTTGGATGAAGATCTTTGTTTATCCTCATACAAGAGTTGCAAAGGTAAACTACTCACCGTCGAAGTCCAAGAGAACCGTTTTATGAAAGCCAAGAAACTCATCAACAAAGTTAAACTATTTATTTACCTCCCCAGGAGGTTAGGCACAAGGCCAGTTTTATCTTACTCCCACAAGGTAAGATGTGACCCAAGGTCAGGTCGGAAAGTGGGATTTCAAAAGCCAGCACCCGAGAAGGTGAGCACTCTGGCCTACAAAAAAATGCCTGGGAAGCCCCGTCGGCATTCCCCAGTAGGGGCACCTCGGGCAGTAAGCGATAAACTTACTTCTCCCCAAAAAGGGGAGGCAAAGCCTGGGAGGGTGGACCTCCTAGAACTGCACAGGACAAACCCACAAACTAGCGGAATCAAGACCCGAAGGCCAAGACGACACCGATCTATAGGGTGTAGTATCCATCGGAACAGATACTACACTTTGATCTTGGCCAAATCAACAAAGTTAAATTAGTTGAGCCGCTTAAACTTAAGGGGTCTTAAGAAATTGAAATTCAAGGAATCTTGCTTAATTGGGCTCTAATGACGAGGGATCAAATTCAATGCAAATCTGAAATATTTGAATTTTAAAATGGGAGGTTTTGCCTATATTATGCCCCCTAAAATACCCTTTAAAATTGGGGAATATTTATTAATTGATGATTAATATCTATTGCTATAATTTCAAAAAAACTCGGAGGCATCTGAATTTTCACAAAGGGCTTTCACCCCTTCGCATAAAAATAAATATATACCATATTACGACCCCTTACTCCTAGCAGCTGTGTTAAAAATTCATAATAATGGGTGAATTAGTTTAGGTGTAGATTCTTGTACATATAAATCTTTTTTTAATTTTTAATGGAAATCGTTCCAGACAAGGCATGAAGCCACTTGATGTAAGGAGCTAACAAGAACTAAATATGATTATCGCAAAGTCAGGAGATGTCTATTGCCCTTAGTCTTGAAAAGACCAAGGTTATAGGTAGGAGGAAAACAGTCAGCAGTTCTTAGAACGAAGCTACTGGAATAGGAAGACTGAGACTAGCAACATCACGTCTGTGGGAGAGAGGGTGTAGAGAAGAAGAAAGGATAGAGCCAATCAAATTACAGATATGTTTCTGCACCTTATCAAGAATCCTTAAATGGGACAGATTCACCAGCCCAAATATGACAACAGCACTCCATACATGGTCTGATAGTAGATTTGTAGAGATAAACTCAGGTGTGAGAAAGTGTTTGGAACGATAGAGTGAACCGACTTTACGAGAAGCAGAAAAAGCAATGGATCTAATGTATGAAATCTAAAAAAGATTTGATGAGAGAGAAAGACCAAGAAGTTTCAAAGTCAATTTCTCCTGAAGAGCAAAGTCATCCATGAGAATCTGAGGAAGAAAAGGGACACGCCTACGATTGAAAGACACGAGCTGAGTCTTAACAGGATTAAACGAAACAACCCATTTTGTACCTCTATCCACAACTGAACCCAGGTCAACTTCTAGATCAGCTGCTTATTTCAACTGATTCGAGGGAGATGGGCGAGAAGCAACACCAGAATAGAGAGTGGTATCATCAGCAGAAGATGTTAATTTTCTGAATAATATTCTCTGGAAAATCATTGATATAGAAAGGAAACAAGTGTTAAACCTAGATAAAACCCTGAGGAACACGAGCATTGATATGAAAAGAGAATGAAGAGACACCGTCCAAAGTTACTCACAAGCTTCAATCAGAAAGAAAATACTTAATAATGTCAAGAACCTCACCACCAATACCATAACTAAATATATATATATATATATATATATATATATATATATATATATATATATATATATATATTACAAAACCATATCAATGTGTATTCTGAAAATAAAACTTAATAAAATGCTAAGTGGTTATTATATTTGTTGTGAAGTAGTCCAACAGTAAAAAGAAGAAGTCAAGTCGAGGTTGGGTTAAGATAACAAGTGTATTAACATAAAAGGTACAAAGGTAAGGAAACTGACTGGCACTCGGCTAGACAGTTACAATACTGTCCTTTTTCTCCCCGGTGATTGTCTACTCGCACTATTTATAGTGAGAACCGGTGTAGTTTCTCTTCTGTTAGAACGGCCGCTGTAACAATATTTTAACGATATTTCGAGATAACATCTCTTTTTCAAGTAGAAATGAAGGCAGTATTTTTGTTGTTTTTCTTTTTTTGACATGCAAACGCAAAACTTTTTTAAAAGATGTTATCTCGAAATATCAAACGAATTGAGGACAGTCTCTTTTGTCTCAACATCAAAAGAAAAGAAAGCACAAAAACAGTCTGTACTCAACAGATGTTATCGTTAAAAACATAACATCGTGTTATCGGATTTTCTTTTCAAAATACGTATTGATATGGCTTTCTTAAATATAATACCCATTTCCCCAATGAACCACAACACACACACACACATATATATTTAAGTAAATATTAAACTACATACGCCAGCGTGTCAAGCTTCAGCTATCATCAGTGTAGGAAATGATAATTTCAGACGGTTGCAAGATTCGAACCCAGTTACAGAATAATCCTAGACTCTGCAAGCAAGCAACCTAACCAAATGGCCACTAGAAATTACCACGTTAAAAAGGGAATTAAATTCTATTTATGCCAAGCAGGCACAGACAGTGGACTATCGAGATTGTTCAAAGAACGTTGTCGGAACATGTATTAATTAATTAATATACATTATATATATATAAAGCTCTATTTGATATTGAGCATTTTTTATAAGTCTGGATGAAAGTCTTTGGATTCCTATCCTGTGGACGTTTACTTTACCTGAATTACTAATATATATATATATATAAAATTAAAATGGAATAAGCGGAAGACCTAAAAAGTTCAACGTTTCGCCCAAACGTTATATGGGCTTTGTCAAGAGCGAATGAAGAGATGCAAAAAATGACAAAAGCATTTTTTCGTTCGCTCTTGACTAAGCCCATATAACATTTGGGCGAAACGTTGAGCTTTTTAGGTCTTCCGCTTATTCCATTTTAATTTCATACCGTCGGATTATTTTATCCTTTCATCTATATATATATATATATATATATAGGATTCACTCCTAAACTAATGAACCGATCATCCTGGATTATGGAATATATATTCTAGGCAACACGGTGATTAACGTGGGTACATTTTTATAAACTTATTTCCCTTAATTTCCTGATGAAAAAAAACATTTTTTTCTGTGACACCAGTCATTAATTTAGTCCCCATGGTGACCTCGAATGAATAAACATTGTTTGTTTGTTTTGTTTTACGGCATATCAACCCTTTTGGGTTATTTATAGCCGAATCATTTATAATGGTAAAAGGATTTCATGTTTGAGGTTTATAATATTTTTAAATGTTAAACAGATTTGGATGAATTTCTTTCATGTGTAAATTTCTCGAGTAAAGAGTCTGCAAGTGATTCATTTTTTTCCTCGGGAAGTTTGGTTTTATTGAATTATAGATATTAGATTTTTGGGTATAAACCTACCATCTTCAGAAAGGACATTATTATTTCTATTCTGATGTCTTTAAATGTTCCTTCATAGTACCAATATTGTGATATTTTCGTCGCATGGGAACAAAATCAACACATTCTAACATCAAGTGTTTCACTGTGTTTGCCACTTGACAAGTCGCAAACCATGGTGGCACCTTCTGCTCAGGCAGAAGCAGTTCACAGGGGAAGACCAAGGTCTAGAAAAGGAAGAGTATTTTTGTTTTGTTTATTTTAAATAGATTTTTTAGACAACAACATTATCAGGATTGTGTCTCGCAACGGCTGCGGCTCCTTTTATGTCGTCCTCAACGATGCCACTGCAGCCAAACTGTTGAGGAGTTTGCTTTGTTTTTAGAAATTGACTTCCAAACCTAGCTCTGCCAGGTCTTTATTATGTCACTTTCGTGTTTGACATAGAATGACCCAACAACGGTTGACATCCTGTAAACACCAACAACTAACTTAAATATACATAATTCTAGAATTTCCTGAAATACGAAATACGTCGGTAGGAATTGCATCTGTTTCATTCAATTTGAGAGTCATCTCGGCATATATTTCCAAAGGAGTTCTACTAAAGGGTATTTAAACCAGTCAAGGTAGCAGGATCAGTTTGTTTGTTTGTTTTTACATTAATTCACCCGAAACAAGGGGGTACATTGCCACTAAGACGTAAGGGGCTACTGTGAATTAGGGGCCAGATTTAAAAAAAATTTTTTTTACGGCATATCAACCCTTTAGGGTTATTTAATGCCGAATCCATTTATATTGGTAAAAGGATTTCATGCTTGAGGTTTATAATGTTTTTAAATGTTTAACAGATTTGGATGAATTTCTTTTATATGTGTAAATTTCTTAAGTAAACAGTCTGCAATTGATTAATTTTTGTAGAGAAGTTTTGTTTATCGAACTTATAGATGTTACATTTTTGGGTTATTTTCAGAAAGGACATTATTATTTCTATTCTGATGTCTTTAAATGTTCCTTCATAGTACCAATATTGTAGTATTTTCGTCGCATGGGAACAAAATCAACACATTCTAACATAAAGTGTTTCACTGTGTATGGCACTTGACAAGTCGCACACCATGGTGGCACCTTCTGCTCAGGCAGTAATAAATGCATGGCTTTTGTGTGGCCAATACGCAATCGAGAGAGGATGACTTCCTCCCTTTGTGACTTTCTACAGCCCTGCCTCCATTCTCCTAGATCAGGTTATATCGTCAACAATTTATTACATGTATTATTGCTATTTCTTACGGATATATGCTTAGATATTTGTCTTGACGTCTGTGTATGGAAATTTAAATTTGTTGTTGAGGGAGATCTTTTTGGATGGTTTTGGCTGCTGTGTCAGCCTCATCATTTCCTCCGATTCCTATGCAACTTGGGATTCAACAAAATAAAATCTCTTTGGTGTTCAGCAATGATGTTATTCTACACGTAATAGTTTGATCAGTGGGTTACCCAGATTTCTATTGTTCAATGTTGTTAATACTGATGAGGAGTCGGAAAGAATAATGAAGTTTTTCTTTTTACTCTGAATGATAATATCGAGTGCTAAATCTATGGCATTGGATTCTGCACTGAAAATAGATGCTTCTTTAGGAAGATGTTGTTGGATAGTTTGGTTTTCATGTACAGCTGAACACGATGTTGTGTTCTAGTCCTTAGATCCGTCCGTAAATAGATGCTTCTTTAGGAAGATGTTGTTGGATAGTTTGGTTTTCATGTACAGCTGAACACGATGTTGTGTTCTAGTCCTTAGATCCGTCCGTAAATAGATGCTTCTTTAGGAAGATGTTGTTGGATAGTTTGGTTTTCATGTACAGCTGAACACGATGTTGTGTTCTAGTCCTTAGATCCGTCCGTAAATAGATGCTTCTTTAGGAAGATGTTGTTGGATAGTTTGGTTTTCATGTACAGCTGAACACGATGTTGTGTTCTAGTCCTTAGATCCGTCCATAAATAGATGCTTCTTTAGGAAGATGTTGTTGGATAGTTTGGTTTTCATGTACAGCTGAACACGATGTTGTGTTCTAGTCCTTAGATCCGTCCGTAAATAGATGCTTCTTTAGGAAGATGTTGTTGGATAGTTTGGTTTTCATGTACAGCTGAACACGATGTTGTGTTCTAGTCCTTAGATCCGTCCGTAAATAGATGCTTCTTTAGGAAGATGTTGTTGGATAGTTTGGTTTTCATGTACAGCTGAACACGATGTTGTGTTCTAGTCCTTAGATCCGTCCGTAAATAGATGCTTCTTTAGGAAGATGTTGTTGGATAGTTTGGTTTTCATGTACAGCTGAACACGATGTTGTGTTCTAGTCCTTAGATCCGTCCGTAAATAGATGCTTCTTTAGGAAGATGTTGTTGGATAGTTTGGTTTTCATGTACAGCTGAACACGATGTTGTGTTCTAGTCCTTAGATCCGTCCGTAAATAGATGCTTCTTTAGGAAGATGTTGTTGGATAGTTTGGTTTTCATGTACAGCTGAACACGATGTTGTGTTCTAGTCCTTAGATCCGTCCGTAAATAGATGCTTCTTTAGGAAGATGTTGTTGGATAGTTTGGTTTTCATGTACAGCTGAACACGATGTTGTGTTCTAGTCCTTAGATCCGTCCGTAAATAGATGCTTCTTTAGGAAGATGTTGTTGGATAGTTTGGTTTTCATGTACAGCTGAACACGATGTTGTGTTCTAGTCCTTAGATCCGTCCGTAAATAGATGCTTCTTTAGGAAGATGTTGTTGGATAGTTTGGTTTTCATGTACAGCTGAACACGATGTTGTGTTCTAGTCCTTAGATCCGTCCATAAATAGATGCTTCTTTAGGAAGATGTTGTTGGATAGTTTGGTTTTCATGTACAGCTGAACACGATGTTGTGTTCTAGTCCTTAGATCCGTCCGTAAATAGATGCTTCTTTAGGAAGATGTTGTTGGATAGTTTGGTTTTCATGTACAGCTGAACACGATGTTGTGTTCTAGTCCTTAGATCCGTCCGTAAATAGATGCTTCTTTAGGAAGATGTTGTTGGATAGTTTGGTTTTCATGTACAGCTGAACACGATGTTGTGTTCTAGTCCTTAGATCCGTCCGTAAATAGATGCTTCTTTAGGAAGATGTTGTTGGATAGTTTGGTTTTCATGTACAGCTGAACACGATGTTGTGTTCTAGTCCTTAGATCCGTCCATAAATAGATGTTTCTTTAGGAAGATGTTGTTGGATAGTTTGGTTTTCATGTACAGCTGAACACGATGTTGTGTTCTAGTCCTTAGATCCGTCCGTAAATAGATGCTTCTTTAGGAAGATGTTGTTGGATAGTTTGGTTTTCATGTACAGCTGAACACGATGTTGTGTTCTAGTCCTTAGATCCGTCCGTAAATAGATGCTTCTTTAGGAAGATGTTGTTGGATAGTTTGGTTTTCATGTACAGCTGAACACGATGTTGTGTTCTAGTCCTTAGATCCGTCCGTAAATAGATGCTTCTTTAGGAAGATGTTGTTGGATAGTTTGGTTTTCATGTACAGCTGAACACGATGTTGTGTTCTAGTCCTTAGATCCGTCCGTAAATAGATGCTTCTTTAGGAAGATGTTGTTGGATAGTTTGGTTTTCATGTACAGCTGAACACGATGTTGTGTTCTAGTCCTTAGATCCGTCCGTAAATAGATGCTTCTTTAGGAAGATGTTGTTGGATAGTTTGGTTTTCATGTACAGCTGAACACGATGTTGTGTTCTAGTCCTTAGATCCGTCCGTAAATAGAACAGTTGTGTTATTCCCCACGGTGGTATCGTTGGCTGGATAGTATGTTGTTTTTTTTTTATTATTATTATTTCTTCTATTTTGAGGTCAATAGGTTTTATTGCATTTTTATTTCCTTTGGTGCAGTTCTTTGTAATTTGGTTGGAATATGGAATATTGTATGCTGGGTTTAGTGGGCATGATTTTAGCTTTATATAGTATTGTAAGGCTAGTTTCTGTCTTTTTAAAGTTTTTTTTTACCATAACCTCCTAGGGGTGAGACTAAAGCAGAACATACAACGTTTGTAAGTGTATCATCGGTAATTTCTGAGTTTTAGTCGGACAGATAAAAGTGCAATTTTTCGTTTTTATAATGGAAGATATATACGTAAATAAATATTTATACAATTAAATTATTTGAATAATCGCAATATTTGTTTTAATCAGCAGCAACATTAAATAAAGGTACAGACATCACTGACTTTTTCGTGGGAAAATAATTTGACAAAAAAAAAATATATATATATATATACATAGATATATATAGATATATAAATTAAATTCTACTTTTTGTAAGGAAAAGACATACTGATGATTTGTTGAAAATCACATATATATATATATATATATATATATATATATATATATGTGTATGTATGTATGTATGTATGTATGTATGTATGTATGTATGTATGTGAGAGAGAGAGAAAAGAGACAAATGGAAAACGGGTTAAAATGCAGGAGAAAAACAAAAACAAGAGATTTGACCGGTTTCGTTCGTAATACGTTAATCGTAAATCGTTAACACGAACGAAACCGGTCAAATCTCTTGTTTTTGTTTTTCTCCTGCATTTTTACCTGTTTTCCGTTTGTTTCTATTTTCACACATTTTGTCTACTACGGCATTTCATTTTCATGACTTATTGTGTACCTTACAGCACTCGAAAATAAAAAAAAATTTTTTTTAAATAAATAAATAAAAAAATGGCCGAATTAAGAACAATCGGAGAAATACTCTACGGATTGCCACCCGAAACCAGAAGGATAGCTCGACAGTTTGAGAATCTCACGAAGAAGATTTACAAACGAGAAAGTTCCGTGACGTTCAACAACGCTTGTTTGGATAATGACTTGCTGCCTAAGTATATATATATATATATATATATATATATATATATATATATATATATATATTATAATATAAAATGAAGTAATAAAATAAGGTGTCAGTCAAATTTTATTAGAAGTTCAAGCAAAGTATCCTTAAGTCCTTAGCTCTTGAGTTTTCAAAGATAATTCTTCTCTTCAGAGGACCATTACCGCAGTTATACTACTACAGGTAATAAAATTACGCTTTGGAAATATATAAAATTATATACACAAATACATAAAAACACATAACATCAAACATATCAACCCAAAAACATACTTTTTGTTTAATCCATACATTTTATATTATAATATTAATGCTCTATCCAGTATATTGAGCTTCAGTTTTTATCCGGATGTTTCACTAATTATAAGATATTAGTTGACGCTTATATCTTTTGTTGGATTGCTTCATACATACATATATATATATATATATATATATATATTAGTTGTATGTACTCAGTGTTGCCAGAGTAAAAGAAAAATAACACTGTTCAAACAAAGCAATGGTTTGATAAGTGTTATTCGGACTCTGTGCGTACCACATTAGCTCACAGTTGATCAACACGTCAACAATTCAGAGTGTGTTTAGCAACTTTTTCAACGCGACAAAAAGGAATTCTAACGTCACTATCTGACAATGGATGAAACGTGGATCCACCACTTCACTCTGGAGTCGAATCAGCGGTCAGCTGAGTGGACAGCAGCAAGTGAACGTCGTCCAAGACAAAAACATCAGTAGCCAAGTTTTAAACCTCCATATTTTGGGATGTGCAAAGTATTTTGTTCTTCACAAAGGAAGAACCATAAATAGCGAATATTATAAAGAATTATTGGTGTGTTTGAAAAAAATTAGCAAAAAATCACAAAAAAAATGGTCAAAAAGTCACCAAAAAATGGCCAAAAAAAAAATCACAAAAAAAATCACCAAAAAATCACCAAAAAATGGCCAAAAAAAAATCACCAAAAAATCACCAAAAAATGGCCACAAATGAAGAAAAAAGGTGCTCTTTCATCATGACAATGCCCCATGTCAGCAACAATGGCAAAACTACATGAATTGCCCTCTGAATTGCTTCGTCACCCACCATACTCTCCAGATCTGGCCCCCAGTGACTACTGGCTGTTTGCAGACCTCAAAGGAATGTTCCAGAGAAAAAAATTTAGCTACAATAAAAAAGTCATATCAGAAACTGAGGTATATTTTAGGAGCCAAAGACAAATAGTTCTACAAATAAAAAACATTGAAGTGTTAAAGAAGCGTTGGAATCACTGTATCACTGTAAAAGGAGAGACTATGTTGATGAATAAAGGCGAATTTTGTCTAAAAGTTGTTTTATTAGCCAGGCCCGGGACTTATTGAGTGATGCGCTATGATTTACAAATTATTTATTCACAAAATATTCACCGCAAAAAACTTTCGTTTCTTCCTTCGTGTTCCTGGCATCAAACGGAATTTCCATTAACATATTGCTTCCCTGAAGACTCCAACATGGTCATCTACAAATCTAATGTCAATAAACACATCATAAACCGTCCTCATAAGTCATCAAATTTCATTAATTCCATTCATTATTTTCAATCCTCTCACAATATGCATCATCATTCAACTGTCAATCTATCCATTTCATTAACCCTTTATTTTGGAAGAAAAAAAAATTTAACTAAAAACATTACCGGGCAACGCCAGGTACGTACAGCTAGTTCCCACTAACCAAACTGCATTCATATTACTTCGAGATCCGGTGCCAAATTCAATTCCTTATTTCCAATAACCACACTGTATTCACCTTCTTTCCAGATCCCAAATCCAATTACATTTGCCATATAAACCACTTTCAGGAAATACATTCTTTGTCTAACAATATGGCTTATTTACATGAGAATGATAAAAAAAAAAAAAATTTTTTTAAATACATTTGCAACCACATTGAAACTGCAACCACATTGGAACTGGCATTCCTGTTATTTTTTTTTCTATTGATTTTCGATTATTTGTTTCAAGGGAAAACATGTTCTCTTAACAAAGTGACATTGGCAAACCAGTAAATAATACAAGTAAAATGGAAAACAGGCGTCACCGTAATATGGCATTAATTAAACCAGAAACATGTTTCTAAAGTGTTACAATTTTTGTACAAGATAACAATATTAAATAATCTAACTGGTGATACCAGATCAGGCTGCCCTGTGGCTCCCTGAGACGAAATTCACCTACATTGACGTTTTTTTTTTTTTGTTTTTTTTTGTTTGTAAAACTTAATTATGTTCTACAAAACCAAAAACAAAAACAACAGCCCCTCTCCCTTTCTCCCTCCCCTTTTTTATTTTTATTTTTCCTACCCTACTCCCGGTCCTGGATATGACCTTAAACTACATCCGATGGTGAGATCCGGCTTACGGACTTTGGGGAATGTGGAGCCTCCTCTTAATTACCATTGCTCCCAGGTCCACCCTGACCCGGAGTGGTAGTACCTGTTAGGGTCCCAACTATGGGTTAAATAGAAACAGATATTAAAAGGGGAAAGAAACAAAAAAGAGAAGAAAACAAGACCAGATTCGGCATTAAATAACCCAAAAAGGGTTGATATGCCGTAAAACAAAACTACCAAACCAAAAACCCTGATTAAACATTTGAAGATATAAAGAACTTGAAGCATAAAAACTTTCACTATAATGACCAGATTCGGCATTAAATAACCCAAAAAGGGTTGATATGCCGTAAAACAGAACTACCAAACTACCAAATAATCTAATATATAAAATAAAGTCAGTCGGATTCTTGACTTTCGTCCTCAATAGCTTCCATCCTACAACATCAATAAAAGGTAAAGGTAAAGGTCGCATAGCCTGGACGCGCACGAGTGTCGTTGCCGACATCGCACACTGCCCATGGCTGTAGCAGCGGTAATTTGTTAAGAATCACCGTGTCTAGGGCACAGCATATGGAAGGCGGAGCCCATCCCTCTCCTTCCGCTGCCTTGAACCTTCCCTGAGTTTTAGTCAGGTACTCATTTACTGCTGGATGGACAGAGGGAGTTTTCAGACTCGAAAATTCGCATGCCATGAGTGGGATCGAACCCGGGTCGTCCAGCCCAAAGACAAGCGCTACAACCACTCGTCCACAGGCCCTCCCTAACATCAATATTTAATTCCAAATGAATGTCATAAATCACAGGAAGGTTGGCCGCAAGTGATGTAACAGAGTGGAATTTGAAAACTGCTGACCCGTGAGAGGTGGAGAGTGAGCTTGCGTAATATTATTGAACATCTGATCATCTGATAGCCATTTTATTTTGTTGAACGTTGGTCCATGTTTTTAAGAAAAATAAATTGTAATTAGAGTTTAAACTTTCCAGAAAAAAATCTATCCGATCGGATTCATTTTTTATAGCCGCCATTTTTAAAAGAAAGGAGGTAAATTTGTATTTTCCTAATACAGACTTACTTCCCTTTGTTTTTTGGGGAAAAAGGTATGTAACTCCATCTTCGTGCATTAGAGACTTCTCTTTCATTGGAACAAAAATATGAATCTTAGGAAAGAATAAAATGGCAGAGTTCCAAAGTAAGAAAAGCAAGTGAATTAGTACCGGGCAACGCCAGGTTAGGGTTATGGTTAGGTACCATTAGTGTATAATAAGGAAGTGGTGTACTAATTTGCAAAACAAATTATGGAACCGGCATGCTGTGTTCAAATTCTTCTGGAGGTAGTCACTTTTACTACTACTACTACTACTACCCATTAGAAAGACCCATCTCTCTTATCCAGAGAAGGGGAATCAATTTCGACGATCACAGAATAGTAAATCTAAAAATAATGCAATCTGTTGTTTTTTTTATGAACTTTCCAATAATAACAAATTCTCCATAACTTTTACATTTAGAAAGAGCAAAGATGTGAGTAGTGAATGACAAAACATTTCCCAAACTGAGGAGCCACAGCTCCCCTCTGTGTGTGTGCATGTGGAGAGAGAGGATAGTGCACAAAACAACAACTAAAAACAACTTGAGAGAAAGACACTGAGTGCACATGAGGGGGAAAATAAGACAGGAAGCCATTCTTTGATGAAAAAGAGTAAACTAACTCCCCTACCGCCTTCATGAATAATTTGAAGTCTTTGTTTTCATCTCGAAATTAACAGTTTCAGTTTTCAGAAAGAACTATCATGAGAGGGAAAAGGAAGGTAAGATAAGACGGGAAGAAAAAAAAAAGGAGGAAGAGAGATACAATTTTATATACACGGAGAAAATTTGAATGCCTACTAGAAACTGTCCTCCAGTGTCTAAGGTCTCTCTATACAGGGTTTTTTTCAGGACAACCTGACATGAGGACACTTCCCCCTACATGTAAACCGTGACCAAATATTCAAAATAACATAGTATTCAAAGCCCAAATAAGATCCCGTCGACACGGCTATGCACGATGAATGGTGCACTTTTCCAAGTAATGTTACCTCAAGTAACAGCGCTGTGCTGGATACTCCACCAGACTAGATGAATTCTTGTCCTGGAATCCGGTAAGACCAAGAGACCGCAATAAATATATACTATAACATAGTTAACTGGTCAATTGGGGAGAGGAAAATAAATGTTCTTAAGTTCTTTACGAACTCAACGTTTAGCAAGTAAAGGTGAACTTTAATGGAATATTCAGATATCTATGTATCTCATATAGAGATCAAGTGTTAGCTCCCAAGAAGGGCCCCCTTGATTTCTGAGAACTTCGATTGAAGTAAAATGAAACATACATGTATAACCCACTATTTATAGATACACATTATACTAAACATGCAAAATATTGCAATACGTGAAATCATTAATAAAATTCACAACCCTTTCTGCAATCCAACCATATTTGTTACAAATAAACTTCAGTCAATGCCTGACTTGTCCACCAAGTTTCAGTCATGAACGTCCAACAGTCTTAGCTTCTGCATTTATCAATATCGAGCGTTACTGGATGGCTGTTAAAAAGTTTTATTTATTCATGGTGTTTGGTTGAGTGAAAGGGGGGGGGACATTTTTTGTTTGTTTGGGGTTTTGCAAAGAGAAAAAAACAACAAAACATCAATGTTTGGTGCATTTTGGATCAGAAAGCTGATATCTTCAGACAGCCTGATCTGGTAGCACCAGGGATGTACAAAGTGGCGCCCCGCCCCCTCCAAAAAATAGAATCGTTAATAAAATCTGCAATCCTTTCTGCAATCCAACCATATTTGTTACAAATGAACTTCAGTCTATGCCTGACTTGTCCACCAAGTTTCATTCATTAATGTCCAACATTTCGTTTTATCGCCGTCCAATAAGCGTTGCTAGGTGATGTTACATAACGCACTAACGTTATCTGTTAGAAATTGTTTTTGTTTTACCGGATGATCATAATTAGTTTATTGATAGATATAATTTAGTTAATTAAAATGTATTATATATATATATATATATATATATATATATATATATATATATATATAACGTAAAATATAATAACACGAAATTACATGATTGTCGATGCAATAATTTATTTCAACCTTGCGGTTTTATTCAAGCATCCAACTTAACAATTACATTTTTGATACTGATAGAAAATTGAATTCATCCTCGGCACTTCAAACACAATCAGAGGGAGTGGTGGTAGCAGCCGGTTTGAACACCCAACATAGAGCGAGTAGGAATTAACATCTTATATTTAACTAAATTAATCTAGGGGGACCTTATGGTTTTTTTTGTTTATTTTTATTAAATAATAACGTCTGGGTTAAGCGCACATATTCTTTCTACATATCCGACCTGGTGACATACGCCTCCATACATACGCACACATATACCTATTCTTAACATCACACACACACAATTTTTGGCTAGCCCGAAATTCAGCTTACCAAGGCCAACGAGATTTTTTACCCGGCAAACGAAACGAGAGAGTCTCGTGTCATCGGCCGGTTGACACTTCTCGTGCCCTAATTTCCTCTAGATTCGCGCGTCAGAATTAATTTGAAAATTAAAAATACTCTGATTTTCACAAATTCATCTTACATTAGTTTATAATCTATGGAATATATATATATATATATATATATATATATATATATATATATTGCATAAGCATGAAACATGTAACTGTAGGTAAAAATCAGCCCCTTTCAAAACTAAAAAGGATTGGGCCTCTAAGAGAATTTGAATAAGTTGTCAATCTAAGCGTAATGCGATGTTCCGGACGCTGCTGTTGAACAGTATATGACTTAGGTTACTGTATATGTTCGCCGATTTGACATTATATAGAATTTAAATTCTCTTCTCTCTCATGACAATTGATAGTGGCCTATGGGTTAAATACCAGGCTGCAGAGTCATAGGTGATTGCAACTGGGATCGAATCCTTTGACGGGCAGTAATAAGCATCTCCTACAGCGAAAATCGCTTAAGCATGAAACACATATGTATAGGACGTGTAAAATCGTCGACAAGTTTGACACTGCCCTGATTTTGTCTACGATGGCCATTTTCTGGGATCGTTTTGATAGACATTATCTTTGAGACAAAAGTTTCGTCTCAATTGAAGAGATGTCTTCCAAAGAAAATTGGTCGAAGTCCATGCCATGCAGTTTGAATGTTGGAAACTTGCATGGAAAGTCAAGTGAGATTGTTGAGTTTTTTTTAGTCCAACACATACGTTAGACCACTGCTGATGGTGGTGGTGGCGGCCCCACACATAAAAATTCAATATTTCTTATAGTTTTCAGGTGTTTCCTAATAATAGGTTAAATTGCTAATTAATTACTAGATGTTACTAAAAAGTACTTTTCTAAAAATTTATTTGGTAGTTGTGTTATTATAAGAGAGACAAAAGTCTTTTGTGGCACAGTAAAATGTCAACGATGGTCTAAAAAAACCCAGAAGGAACTTTTGATAATGAAACACAAATATTTAGCATATCTATGTGCATTTACTGCAGATTACTTAGAAACTGTTAATTTCTGGAGACTTTTAGTAGCATATTCTGATTCCTTGCAAAAAAATACACTTATACGGTAAATTTCATTTTTAACAAAGATATAACATTTTTACTGAAAAAGTAGTGTAAAAATGTGACGAAACACGTATGGTCTTAAAGAGGGAAAAGTATCCAACCGTACGGGGCACAAAAATAGTCATAACTTACTTATTTTTAGTCAGATTTTAAATATTTAAAAAGATTCTTTTTTTAGATCATCAAGCTCTTTCTATGTATGCCATCATTGAGATATTTGAAGCAATTTTTTTTTCATGTGTATTGCTAATTTTTTTGGTTAAGAACATGAACCAACGTTAAAATAAAATTTAAAAAAAAAAAAAAAAAAAAAAAAAAATGGCAAATCAAAATCAAATATTGAGTTTGTAGGAAGAAAGCACACACACACAAAAAAAAAATCGAGAAACAGACTCGCTTAACTTTATATATTAGATGACTGAACCATAGACGATGGCAAATATATCTGAAGCAGACATATTTTTTTATTATTTTTTATTTTCAAGTGCTAACCCTACTCCTAACCCTAATCACTTTTTCAACCGGCTTTTATCTATACATTTCACAGCTGGCCCTTTTTTTTTTTTTTTTTTACTTTAATTTCTTTTTACTCATGTTTTATTAACCGCTTTGAAAAACCACAAACATCAAGTTTTTCCATCCATGGAGCATTAAAACTGATGCAAGAACAGAAAAGAAAGATTTCATGCTCTACAAACAACAACGTTTTACAGACTTGAATTTGCTTCTCAGATACATGAACACTTTTAGGTCACGAGAAGAATACTCGTCCCAGGGCGGGTAAAATCAACTCCTCAAACAGAACGGTTTTGCACCACTTTTATATCCTTTTACGAAGATTAACTACAAGATATAAGGATACTAAATCTTATGTCTAAAATCATTATTCCAATTTTGATCAAAGTCGATTACATGATTTTGATTCTAGAATACTAAGCCTTATATCTAGAATCCTTATTCGAATCTTGATCAAAATCCATTACATGATTTTTATTCTAGAAAATGTCTAAAATTTAAGGCTTAAGCTTAAGGGATCTTAAGAAGAAATTGAAATTCACGGAATCTTTTTTTTTTTCTGCTTCGTCTTCTATTTCTCCTCCCCCTCATCCTTCTTCGCGTCGGCAGTGTTCGGGCATGTTACGTAAACACCCGAGAGATGCTGAGGCGATTAGCCAATCAGCTGGCAGACGACATGGAACACGCAGACCGATTGAAAGAATTTGTTACAAAATCCATGTCAGATCTGAGACTCAGGGCATACGGTTGAGATAGAAGAGTCTCTGTTTAACCCTAACCCGACTGATTAAAAAATACAATGTCAAAAAAGCCGCCCCCCCCCCCATCAAAAATAAATATATTTTTCAGTTTTAAGTAACACCAAAAAAAAAAAATCTACTTTTTAACCAGTTGACTGTACACAAAAAGAAATGCAAAAAAAAATAATAAAAATGTATTTATTAAGAGTTGTTTAGCATTGTTTTATAAAAAATTTTTTTTAAATAACAAGCCGCGCATGCGTGGTCCCCCTCTGTATGTGACTCGATGTGGCGAGTGTAAAATGCAATAAATTTGGCCAATTTGGGGCATTTTTGACCCCCCTTTGACCCCCTGGGGGTGCAAACCAGAATTTTTCTGAGGTCAAGGATGCTCATTTTATATCTAGAACAATTGCCTCTACATTCTGGCCAAGTTTCAGAAAAATTGAATGGATGGATCAAACGTTATGAGAGAGAAGGGTCATTTTTTTGCTATTTTGGAACCTTTTGACCCCCTGGGGGGCTAACCAGTTTTTTTTTTCAAAAATCGGAGAATGTCACTTTCTAACCTGACCAAAGTTAGAACTTCATGCAAAATTTCAGAGAAATTCAATGGATGGTTGCGGAGAAAAATCCGGAGGGACGGACGGACACACGGACGGATGGAAATGCCTCAAAACATAGGTCTCCCGATTTTATAAATCGGGGGACCAAAAACTATTTATTAACAGTGATTTCGTTATGTCTTGTTCGTTTTTTTTTTTGTTATTTGCTGTCTCGGCAACGCATCGAAGTTATTGTCTGTCAATATTTGCCTCGACATCTCTCGGGTGTTTACGTAACATGCCTGAACGCTGCCAACGCGAAGTTCCCGGAAACTGGTACATGTTCGATATTATAACGAATTTTCAAATGGGAGGTTGTGCCCGGATTATGCCCCCTAAGAACCCTTTGGTTTAAAGACGGCTGCCTCTAATAGTAATAAATAAATAAAAAATAGTAATAGGTCGTGATGCTACAAATGTAAGAATGGTCTAACGAAAGAAATTGAAATTCAGGAAATCTTGCTTTATTAGTGCCTAATGACTATGGACCAAATTCAATGTAAATCTGAAATATTTGAATTTTCAAAATGGGAGGCTGCGCCCATATTATGCCCCTAAAAACACTTTAAAATACCCCAAAGAAACTGAAATTTGGGGAATATTTATTCATTTATGTTTATTCCCAATTGTTGAAATTTCACAAAAGAATCTGAGATATCTGAATTTCCACAAAGAACTTCCGCCGCTTTTGCATTTCCGCTTAGGAAGTGGAAAAATACTAAGAAAACAGCTTCGTTTCTATTGCCAGTAAAAAAAAAGAAATAACAAAAACTATGTAACATTATGGCGATAAAAAATCGTACATATGTCGACAAGGTGTGTGTGGTCTTGTAGTGAAACGCCAGACTGCAAACAGTAATATCGCAAACAGTAATATCGTGCCCAGGAATATTTATTAATTGATTTTTAATAGCTATTGTTAAAATTTCACAAAAAGCAGACGTATCTGAAATTTAACGAAGGGCTTCCACCCCTTTTGCATAAAACGAAATTAAACTAAATATAGCCAACATTTGGACCCCTTACACTTAACAGCTGTGTTCCAAAATTCATAAGAATCGGTTAATTAGTTTTAAAGTGTATCCTGTACATAGAAATATAAACATATACACACTCATACACCTAACTTGATATTGTAGCAAGGGGTATCTATTGATAGAGTTGCCCTCATAGTATTTACACAGAAGAGGATACAGTAGCCCAGCACCTGTGGCCAATTTCTTTCAAAGGGGTCAATTGGCTTTTTTTCAATTCAATTAATTTGAAAAAAAAACAAAACAAGAAGCATGCTTCAGTTGCCATGTAGGGAAATGGTGGTAGAAATTTACACAGAAGAGGATACAGTAGCCCAGCACCTGTGTTCAATTTCTTTCAAAGGGGTCAATTGGCTTTTTTTCAATTCAATTCAATTAATTTGGCAAAAAATAAAAGCAAACATGCTTCAGTTGCCATGTAGGGAAATGGTGGTAGAAATTTACACAGAAGAGGATACAGTGGCCTAGCACCTGTCCAAATTCACCTTGAATTTCTGCATTGTTGGTGCATATCTTAACATGGAGAAGTGGGGGGGTGATTAACTATTCTGTACTTTCACCTAACAATTTAATAAACAGAATAGCTAATCAACCCCCCCCCCCCAATCCCCATGTTAAGAATGACTTTCTAAATTATAACGTTATTATTTCAGTCAGGTCCGTAAACTGCATAAGTACCTTTTTTTTTTCTTACTAATACTCTGGATTTTCTCTTATTGGTTATTTTTTTTAATTTTTTTTTTTTTTATGGAAATTACTCCAGACAAGGCATGAAGTCACTTGATGTAAGGAGCTAAAATTTTTTTTAAAAATACTACTTTAAGGTCAAAACCTAGTCAACGATAAGTGTTAGGTGGATAGATTCTGACCCAGAAAACAGCAATTCTTCCCCCTTTGTCAGAAACATCGCTCATAGAACGTGAGGATTAAAGGACAAAAGGAAGCGAGAGTTACGAGGCTGCCGAAAGTAAACTCAAGGTCCACTTTCTACTCTAAGTTATGGTTAGAAAAAAAAATCCAGTTTGAATTATCTCCCCTTTTTAATAGACTCTTCTAAATTAGAGATGAAAAATTCCCCACATTAAAAACCGACCTTGTGTCTATCTCTACCCTCGTGGGTAGACGAGTAGATAGGTACACCCAAACACACATCTCATCACAATCGATATTTTAGATGGATCCTCGCATCTCGATAAGAGGCTTTGTCTGTCAGTCAGTAACTTCTCAGTATGAAATAGCATTTGCATTGCTAGACGTGCAGATTCAATGGACACGTCTCTTACTGATGGAGATTTGGTATCTGTGTCTGAAGCCGAAACTATACTAGTATTTCTATTATATTGGACTAATTAGGGATGTAAGTGACCAATGGCAAAAGGGTTGAAATCGAGATATATTTCCCAACCGTGGAGGGGGGGTAGGGGAACACCCCCCTCTAATTTTATCAAGGAAGGGGGGGGCAAGCAGCCCCCCCCCCCAATAACCAAAGGAAAAGAGGGAATGATTAAGAAACAGTTGGATTTACATATACATATATATATATATATATATACACACACACACACATTTATTTACACAGACGGCTTGTCAAGGACAAACGTAAGAAGGATATACTAAACATTGATACATAAAATGGTGATAACAGAAAGGCTATGTTAATTGTTCAAACACAATCGATAAGAACATGTAATGCCAGGGTCAACAAATAGAGAGAGATATGCGATGACTAATAAAACACAATAAACTTGAAGATTTCGGTTCTTACAAAGTTATTCTAAAATATGACAGCGTAGAAGCTGTTGCAATGCCAATTAATCTAAATTTTCGGGAATAAAATTACCTCTTCAGAGATGGTCTCTTTTTTTCTTTTCTTTTGTTGTTTTGAAGTTGTCGCTGTTGGCCGCGAGATCTTATCGGCGGTTGTTGACTCGTATTAATGCTTGAGAACATAGCGCTGCACGCTAGGATAATGTTCTTTTCTTTATTATTATTATCCTAACATGCCGGCGCTATGTTCTTAAGGATTAATACAAGTAAGCTAACACCGATAAGAACCCGTGGACAACAGCGACAGCGACAACTTCAAAACAAAACAAAAGACCGTCTCTGAAGAGAGGATTATATTCCCCAAAAATTTAGATAAAAATAAATAGCATTGTAACTAGGGGTGGGACGTAATGGGTGAAAATTTCAGATTCATGCGAGTAGTATTTTTTTGTGTTCATTTATACATAAATAACACTAAACAATCAAACATTTTGAAAATTTTGCAAAATTCAGAAAGTGCAGGCCACTAGTTTTTGGCTATTTTACATTCATGAAAACCCTTTCACAGCCTGAAAATGGTCCTAAATCAGATTTAACCATCTATATCCATTCATAGCTTTTGAGGATGTTTTAGGACCTGCAATGTTGCATGAAACCACTTTTTCACCGAAAAATGATGGATTTTGAGTCTTGTAGAGCCCTAACGGCTATTTTTGGCCTGCACCTTCTGAATTTTGCAAAATTTTCTCACTCCTATTGTAACGGCTTCTACGCTTTCAGATTTTCAAATTTAAACAATGCTTCTGAAAAGAACAACTTCTTTATTAAAGTAACTATAACTAAATACTAGACCAAACATGAATAAAAACATTTTGGAATTTCCAAATATTTATGAAAACCTTGAGATATTATAACTCCCCCCCTCTCTTTCGTTTCTTCACCCTCTCTCTCTCTCTTTTAATTATTTACATCATTCCATTCCTCTCACCACTTCTCTTATCATTCGCCCTTTATTTATGCCATTTGCCCTTCCTCCTACCATCTAAAACATTCATGTACGGATGAAAAATGTGCACGGTGCCAAGCAAGCAAGATAATAACATATAATAATATATATTCTCGTTCGTTGTATTGGAAAACCGATTATCCTATTATTTTTTGCTCCGTCAATTTGATAAAGATTCAAATTTCGTAAAGAATCAGCACGTTAATACCAGAAACTCGTCTGTTTACCACAACTGCAAAGAACTTTCCTTACTTTCCCCGTGTGCATCAAACGGAATTTCCATGGACAGTTTCTTTTAAAGAACTTCCCATCTGTGGAAAACATTACCATGGGACTGTTGCCCTGTCGGCTACAACATGGTCATCTTCAAATCCAATTAAAACAAATACTTGTCATAAAGCGTCCCCATAAGTAATCAAATTTGTTCATTCCATTCATCATTTTCAATCCTCTCGCAATATTCATCATCATTGAACTGAAAATCTTTATCAGCGCATTAACCTTTATTCTCTATTCTCAAGTGGCTTCAATATCGATATCAATTATACGACTTCAAGTGTGTGTGTGTGTGTGTGTTTCTCGCCTCCGCGTTAATTACACATCATTATTTGTTCTTTGCGACTCATTGATTAGTATTTCTTATCATTCATCTTAGACAACTATTGTTAAATATTGGGCGAGTAAATCCACTAGTATATAAAACGGTTAGTTGAGAAAAAAAAAAACAAGAAAATGAAAGTTCAGTCGGGGTCAACTTGTTGAACTAGAAGTTAGGATTACAAGACTGTAGGAATTAATAGAAACGAATATGACTTCACATGGCTCGAAGAGAGAGTGAGAGAGAGAAACAGTTAGTTCTTTCGAAGTATGCCACGTGTAAACATGAGAAAGTGCGATGTGATGACAAGATACGATTAAACAGTGATTATCACACATAACAAGAATCCTTACATTTTAATAAACATTTTTGTAAGTTGTACACGTGTGTTCTTCATGTATTTCTTATCATTCATCTGAGACAACTATTGTTAAATATTATGCGAGTAAACCCACAAGTATATAAAACGGTTAGTTGAGAATAAGAAGAAATGAAAGTTCAGTCGAGGCCAACTTGCTGAACTAGAAATAGAAACGAATATGACTTCACATGGCTCGAAGAGAGAGTGTGAGAGAGAAACAGTTATTTCTTTTTGAAGTGCGATGCGATGACAAGATACGGTTAAACAGTGATTATCACACATAACACGAATCCTCACATTTTAATAAACATTTTTTTATAAGTTGTACACGTGTGTTCTTAGTCGTTCCGCATTCTTCATGTATTTCTTATTATTCAATTATTAACGTTACCTAACTACATATAAAATGTTATTCTTTTTGTTTATGTATTAGCGAGTCACCGCTTATTAAGGTCCAAAGGCCACTCGAGGATAGTGATTAATTGGAAACGATGATTGGGACTGAGCAGAGTTTGATTATTTAAGACGGCTCGACAAAAATTTGTTTACATTGGACTTGAAAACGACCATGTTGTAATCAGCTGGGAAGCAGTCCCATGGTATTGTGTTCTGCAAACAGGTAGTTCTTGGAAATCAATTTTACTCATGAAAGTTCCGTTTAGTTTTGGGTACACAGAGGGAGAAAGGAAAATTATTTTCAGTGGTTGTAGCTAGACGAGTTCTTGCTTTTAGTCTTGCTTTTCTCACATTTATAATTAATTAACAAGTTTTAGTCAAAACTTTTTTTTTAATCAAAACGTACAAACAAACGAAACAAAAAAAATACTAAAAAAACAACATTTAAGTAAAAGGACGTTGCGTAGAGATGGTGTCACACAATTTGAAAAAGGTTTTTTCTGTGTGGCTTTCATGCCACATGGATGTCCATATAACGAAACGTAAATAAAACTATGTATCTTTTTAGTGCTATTAGTAAAACTTTTTGTAAATAAAACCCTTTTTTTAAATAGTGTAACATTTTCTGAATAAACTCCTTTTAATAAAACATCTGTGATGACAAAGTAAAAAAAAAAAAAGTAAAAAAATTTTTTTTTTTTTAAATCGGTGGTAAAGTAAAATGTGTCCTTTTGGTCGTTGCTCATTCTGGGGTGCCTCAAGTCTATTTGATCCGAAAACAAGCATCAAAGCATTTGTGGTGAAAGGAGAGAGTGTTTGTATCATTTGGATTATTCGGACCACTATTCTCATCTGGGATGTTATTCTAACAACATTTCGCCTGATGTAACCTTCAACTTTTGTCAGGTGCATCTTGCTAAACTCGGAAATCTCGATGCCAAACCCGGAAATCTCAACGCCAAACCCGGAAATCTCGACGCCAAACCCGGAAATCTCAATGCCAAACCCGGAAATCTCAACGCCAAACCCGGAAATCTCAACGCCAAACCCGGAAATCTCGACGCCAAACCCGGAAATCTCGACGCCAAACCCGGAAATCTCGACGCCAAACTCGGAAATCTCGACACCAAACTCGGAAATCTCGACACCAAACTCGGAAATCTTAATGCCAAACTCGGAAATCTCAATGCCAAACTCGGAAATCTCGACGCCAAACCCGGAAATCTCGACGCCAAACCCGGAAATCTCGACGCCAAACCCGGAAATCTCGACGCCAAACTCGGAAATCTCGACACCAAACTCGGAAATCTCGATGCAATTTCGGACGAAACCCTTTATTTAATCAATGGGGGTAGCTTGCTCTAGTCTTGTCAGCCATGACAGGGTAGAAGTTTCAAGTAATTTTTAATTGTATTCTTAGTATCGCCCACACTAAGGATTGAACCTTCAACCTCCAGAAGACTGTCACTTAAAACTGATTATAACTTAGCACTTATATCTGTTACGTCACAGGTCTTTTCGGCAAGATGCACCTGAAGAAGGTCGGAGGTTACATCGGCCGAAACGTTGTGAGAATAACATCCGAGATGAGAGATTCTTTGTCTTGCAGATGTTAAAACTAACAAGCCCTCCTTTTTTTAAAACCCCATCGCAGATCAAATAAGATGTTGATCACCAATGCTCTTCAAAGCTCTTTCCCAAAACAGAGATCTGAGCGTTGGTGGTGAAATATCTGTCATGTTTGATTTCTATTATTAACATTGGCAGTGTACACAGAGTGTGTTATTCGAAGTTGCTATTCGGCTCAAATCCGGGTTTGGCTCAGCCAGCAGCTGCTAACGGTAATGATCAGTTCAAAGAATTGGCAGAGGCTCAAAATCAATTGATACACGAATCTATAATTTAGTATTAACAATGAACTCTTTATTATCCCTTTTCTACGATGATGATGGAGAACTGATTTGTATCGTACAATTCTTTCCGACATGAATAGATTGAACCAAGGTCAACAGATCAATAAAACTAATTGAAATCGCTTTTCACAGATGAACAACATAACACAAAATATCTATAGAAAATAAAAAAATTATACATAATAAAAGCTGTATATAAGTAATGAAAGAAGTTAATAAGGGAGAAAAAGACTGGAGGTCACAAATCGGAAGTCAAATCTGATCTCAGATTTATATTTCTTGGCTTTGTTTGTCCGTCTTCTTACGACATATCAACCCTTTTTTTAGTTGGTTGGTTGGTTCTACGACATGTTAACCTTTGTTAGGTTATCTTATGTCTTTGGACAACAATTATTTTGCCTTTAGTCCTCACATTTCATGAACGATGTTTCTGACAAAGGGGGAAGAATTGCTGTTTTCTGGGTCGGAATCTATCTATTTAACACTTATCGTTGGCTAGTTTTTGACTTTGAAGCGGTATTTTTTTTTTTAGCTCCTTACATCAAGTGGCTTCATGCCTTGTCTGGAGCGATTTCCACTAAAGAAAAAAAACAAAAAAAAATGATTGAGAAAGACTGACTTTACATCTTAGATTAGATTTAAAAATCAATTTTGGAATAAAATCGATAGGACACCTTATGCAATTCGTATTTCGATTATTCGGACTACTATTCTCATCTTGGTTGTTATTTATTTTCACAATTTTTCGGCTGATGTAACTGATCCAACCTGCTTCAGGGTCATCTTTTCAAACTTGGGAGCCTAATAGTCAAACTCGGGAAACTATACGGAATTTAGGATTAAATCCGTTGGTAGATTGTTCTAAGAGAGTAGAAAATGACTAACATAGGTTTACCTTCGGGAGCCTCGTAACTCTTGCTTCCCTTATTTTGTCCTTTAGTCCTCACATTCCATGAGCAATGTTTCTGACAACATATCCATCTAACACTTATCGTTGGCTAGTTTTTGACCTTGAAGTGGTATTATTTTTTTAGCTCCTTACATCAAGTGGCTTCATGCCTTGTCTGGAGCGATTTCCATTAAAATAAAAAAAACATTACATATGAAGCCATGGCGTAATGGTTAAAAGTGTTGATTAACAATCAGTTCTCAGTGACAGTCTTACGGAGGTTGAAGATGTAATTAGTCGAACTCTGGAATCTCTACGTAATTTCAAGCTGAACCCTTTATTTAATCCACAGGGGGAGATTGTTCTCGTTCCATCTGCCACGACCAGGTAGAAGTGATAATCATCTGTATCTTATTAGTTATCATCGCCTGTAGTAAGGAGTGAACCTTCAACCTACAGAAACAGAAGACAGTCACTTAGAAGTGATTGTTAATCAATGCTGTTAACCGTTATGCCACGGATCCATATGTCATGGCGGACGGGATGAGAACAATCTACCCCATGGATTAAATAAATGGTTTAGTTCGAAATTCCGTATAGGTTCCCGCGTTTGAAATGATGCACCTGAAGAAGGTCGGAGGTTACATCGGCTGAAACGTTGTGAAAATAAGAACCAAGGTGAGAATACTAGTCCAAATAATGTTACATTATCTCCCCTTTGAAGGGGGAGGTTTAAATGTCTCGCAAGTCACAACCAAATAAAATACATCGGTTGTTATGAATGCAATACCAAATCATAACAGCACAATTAATTCCCACCTTGCGTTGTTCGCTCCTCCCGTGACTGAGGTCCTTCAAAGTTAGACCCAACAACACGCCGATACTCGGTTAGTTTATAGCAAGGTTTTATTCGAAAGCAGCACATAACTTGATATATATATATATATATATAGATATATATTACAGCAAGGAATACAGACGTATATGACATTTTTGGGGTGGAATGAAATTGAAAAAGTATAAAAACGAGAGGAAATAATTAAAAAATATTCATGAATATACTGAGCCGGCTTTCGTCCACACTCATCAGAGTATCTACGTGGAAATAATTCAAGAAATTACGACTAAAAACAAAAAAAGTTTTAGTTTTTAGTTGTAATTTCGGCTCAGTATATTCATGAATATTTTTTAATTATTTCCTCTCGTTTTTATACTTTTTCAATTTCATTCCACCCCAAAAATGTCACATACGTCTGTATTCCTTGCTGTAATTAAATTTTGTACCACGAAAACTTTAAATACATATATATATATATATATATATATATATATGGTTAATGGGAGAGAATCCCAGCAGAGTGCTCAATTAAGAACAATAAAAAATAAGAGCGTAATATTTTTTATATTTCTTGATAATTTGTATAATTTTGGTGATTTGGACTACATTTCTCATCTTGAGTGTTATCATCACAACGTTTCGGCCGCTGTAACCGACGGCCTTCTTCAGGTGTATCTCTTCGAACTTGGGAATGTTTCTGTCGAACTCGGGAATCTGGACGAAATTTCGAACGGAACCCTTCTCCCAGTCATGGCTGACAGAACAAGAGCATGCTACCCCTGTGGATTAAATAAAAGGTTCCGTTCGAAATTCCATCCAGATTCCTGAGTTCGACAGAAATATTCCTGAGTTCGAAGAGATACACCTGAAGAAGGTCGGAGGTTATAGCGCCCGAAACGTCATTGTGATAACATTCAAGATGAGAAATGTAGTTAGAATAACCAAAATGATACTAATATTTTTTTAATTTTTAATTTTTAAATCTAGATTTTAAACCTTTATTTTTTACGTTTATTTCTCTGGGATCTGAGGTCAACATGACATTAGTATCGACATATTTTATCAAAGACAAAAGAAAAAAAACTAAAGACTAAAATATCGGCGCAATTTGCATGGCGAAATATCCATTTGGTAAAAATGATGAAAATTAAATTTACGCAGAGAATCGAAATATTTTGAGACAATTAACATGACGCATGGAGGGCCATTTTCAGGGGAGACAGGCATAAACAGAGGCCGAAGAGAGTTCTGATAAAGAGGCCTTAATAGGTCCCTTTGTAGGGATTTAAAACCGACGGTACCAATGTTATTTTGATCTTCTGTAATACAAACAATAATATATATATATATATATATATATATATATATATATATATATATATATATATAAAGATAGATGAACGAAGAGTGATAAACATGTACGAATGTCCAGATTTATTTCAAACTTCGATTGTTCAATGCAAGGTATATTCTGTAATAAAATTATGTTTATTATTCTTTCCTTAAGCCAAGCTTTTTCAAAGATCGAGATCTTATCATCAGAGGAATTATACAGATAGATAAGTTGGCAGTATGAAAGTCAAAATTCAACATTTGAAAAAATATTATTAAGAAAATGGAGGGTGAAAAAAAGTTTGTGTAAAAAAGACATGGGGTTTGTCCAGATGGTAATTGTCCGTTGATAAGGTGTCCAATGGAAGGAGATTTAGATGGAGAAGAAAAAGTTTTGTGAAAGCAGCATAGGAAAGTGCTCAAGAATGAAGTAAATCCAATAGTGAGATGTTGAGTTCAAATCGTAGATGGAGCGCACTTAAACGGAATTAAAATGAAGAAATCGGGGCATTTTAAACAATACTTCCTAGGCCAAGTTAGAATCGTAAACGAATGACATTAGCAGTGGAATATTGAGGCAGTTCTGAGAAGAAAAATATATATCTTTTATAAAAACTATATATATATATATATATATAGTTTTTATAAAAGATATATATATATATTTTTAGGTACACACTCTTTATAAGCCCCGAAATTGTTTAAAATTGCAAGCTCAATGAGGTTGTGTTACAAACTTCAGAGCATATATACTTTTTAGTTATATTCCAATGACCAAAGCAAAAATCAACCCATTTCCATAATTTTTATTTATTTATTTTTCTGAATATCTAACTTCGACAAATATCTGTATTTTTTCCTTCGTCTTACCCAATTTACATTCATTTATTTTTTTCATCCCGTCAAGAGATTCGGTGGATTAAAATCCACTAGAGCTGGATAAATTGTTCGGAAAAGGGAGACTAGGAGCAACGTACAGGTGTGAGCCCTGGTAAAAATGGAAGGGTCAGGAATCCTCCAACCGTAGACATAAAAATCCAAAAGCAGATAAAAAAAAAAAAAGTGTCCCCCAATTTCCAGCAAAGAGGAAGACGCGAATTTTGACACACTGAACGATAATGATCCTTCCGCAGGTTCACCTACGAAAACCTTGTTACGACTTTTACTAACTCTAAACGATCGAGTTCGGTCGTCTTCTCCAGGCATCGAACGCCGAGGCTGAGACGCACGAGTGTCGTTACCGACACATCGCACACTGCATGATGGCAGCAAGATCTGAGGACCTCACCGGACCGTTTGATCGGTAGTAGCGACGGGTGGTGTGTATGGTGGCTAAGTGGTTAACAACGTGGACTGAGAACCTCGGTGTGCCGGGTTCGAATCCAATTCATTCCACCGAAACACTTTCATCAAAACCCACACCTGACCTTGTGCCTAACCTCCTGGAGAGGAGGTAAATAAAATACACCTATTTTGTATTGCTGTATTACTCTTTCCTCTATTGTTCGTACAGACCTTCTCGGTGTGTGAGAGGGTCAATGAAAGTGAATAAACTGAATCCAAGACATGTGTTTTGTATTGCTGTATTACTCTTTCCTCTATTGTTCGTACAGACCTTCTCAATGTGTGAGAGGGTCAATGAAAGTGAATAAACTGAATCCAAGACATGTGTTTTGTATTGCTGTATTACTCTTTCCTCTATTGTTCGTACAGACCTTCTCGATGTGTGAGAGGGTCAATGAAAGTGAATAAACTGAATCCAAGACGTGTTTTGTATTGCTGTATTACTCTTTCCTCTATTGTTCGTACAGACCTTCTCAATGTGTGAGAGGGTCAATGAAAGTGAATAAACTGAATCAAAGACGTGTTTTGTATTGCTGTATTACTTCTCCCTCTATTGTTTGTACAGACCTTCTCAATGTGTGAGAGGGTCAATGAAAGTGAATAAACTGAATCCAAGACGTGTTTTGTATTGCTGTATTACTTCTCCCTCTATTGTTCGTACAGACCTTCTCAATGTGTGAGAGGGTCAATGAAAGTGAATAAACTGAATCCAAGACGTGTTTTGTATTGCTGTATTACTCTTTCCTCTATTGTTCGTACAGACCTTCTCAATGTGTGAGAGGGTCAATGAAAGTGAATAAACTGAATCCAAGACGTGTTTTGTATTGCTGTATTACTTCTCCCTCTATTGTTCGTACAGACCTTCTCAATGTGTGAGAGGGTCAATGAAAGTGAATAAACTGAATCCAAGACGTGTTTTGTATTGCTGTATTACTCTTTCCTCTATTGTTCGTACAGACCTTCTCAATGTGTGAGAGGGTCAATGAAAGTGAATAAACTGAATCCAAGACGTGTTTTGTATTGCTGTATTACTTCTCCCTCTATTGTTCGTACAGACCTTCTCAATGTGTGAGAGGGTCAATGAAAGTGAATAAACTGAATCCAAGACGTGTTTTGTATTGCTGTATTACTTCTCCCTCTATTGTTCGTACAGACCTTCTCAATGTGTGAGAGGGTCAATGAAAGTGAATAAACTGAATCCAAGACGTGTTTTGTATTGCTGTATTACTCTTTCCTCTATTGTTCGTACAGACCTTCTCGGTGTGTGACAGGGTCAATGAAAGTCAATAAACTGAATCCAAGACATGTGTTTTGTATTGCTGTATTACTCTTTCCTCTATTGTTCGTACAGACCTTCTCGGTGTGTGACAGGGTCAATGAAAGTGAATAAACTGAATCCAAGACGTGTTTTGTATTGCTGTATTACTTCTCCCTCTATTGTTCGTACAGACCTTCTCAATGTGTGAGAGGGTCAATGAAAGTGAATAAACTGAATCCAAGACATGTGTTTTGTATTGCTGTATTGCTCTTTCCATCAATTGTTCGTACAGACCTTCTCAATGTGTGAGAGGGTCAATGAAAGTGAATAAACTGAATCCAAGACATGTGTTTTGTATTGCTGTATTACTCTTTCCTCTATTGTTCGTACAGACCTTCTCGGTGTGTGACAGGGTCAATGAAAGTGAATAAACTGAATCCAAGACATGTGTTTTGTATTGCTGTATTACTCTTTCCTCTATTGTTCGTACAGACCTTCTCGGTGTGTGACAGGGTCAATGAAAGTGAATAAACTGAATCCAAGACGTGTTTTGTATTGCTGTATTACTCTTTCCTCTATTGTTCGTACCGACCTTCTCAATGTGTGAGAGGGTCAATGAAAGTGAATAAACTGAATCCAAGACGTGTTTTGTATTGCTGTATTACTCTTTCCTCTATTGTTCGTACAGACCTTCTCAATGTGTGAGAGGGTCAATGAAAGTGAATAAACTGAATCCAAGACGTGTTTTGTATTGCTGTATTACTTCTCCCTCTATTGTTCGTACAGACCTTCTCAATGTGTGAGAGGGTCAATGAAAGTGAATAAACTGAATCCAAGACGTGTTTTGTATTGCTGTATTACTTCTCCCTCTATTGTTCGTACAGACCTTCTCAATGTGTGAGAGGGTCAATGAAAGTGAATAAACTGAATCCAAGACATGTTTTTTGTATTGCTGTATTGCTCTTTCCATCAATTGTTCGTACAGACCTTCTCAATGTGTGAGAGGGTCAATGAAAGTGAATAAACTGAATCCAAGACGTGTTTTGTATTGCTGTATTACTCTTTCCTCTATTGTTCGTACAGACCTTCTCGGTGTGTGACAGGGTCAATGAAAGTGAATAAACTGAATCCAAGACATGTGTTTTGTATTGCTGTATTACTCTTTCCTCTATTGTTCGTACAGACCTTCTCGGTGTGTGACAGGGTCAATGAAAGTGAATAAACTGAATCCAAGACGTGTTTTGTATTGCTGTATTACTTCTCCCTCTATTGTTCGTACAGACCTTCTCAATGTGTGAGAGGGTCAATGAAAGTGAATAAACTGAATCCAAGACGTGTTTTGTATTGCTGTATTACTCTTTCCTCTATTGTTCGTACAGACCTTCTCGGTGTGTGACAGGGTCAATGAAAGTCAATAAACTGAATCCAAGACATGTGTTTTGTATTGCTGTATTACTCTTTCCTCTATTGTTCGTACAGACCTTCTCGGTGTGTGACAGGGTCAATGAAAGTGAATAAACTGAATCCAAGACGTGTTTTGTATTGCTGTATTACTTCTCCCTCTATTGTTCGTACAGACCTTCTCAATGTGTGAGAGGGTCAATGAAAGTGAATAAACTGAATCCAAGACATGTGTTTTGTATTGCTGTATTGCTCTTTCCATCAATTGTTCGTACAGACCTTCTCAATGTGTGAGAGGGTCAATGAAAGTCAATAAACTGAATCCAAGACGTGTTTTGTATTGCTGTATTACTCTTTCCTCTATTGTTCGTACAGACCTTCTCAATGTGTGAGAGGGTCAATGAAAGTGAATAAACTGAATCCAAGACGTGTTTTGTATTGCTGTATTACTCTTTCCTCTATTGTTCGTACCGACCTTCTCAATGTGTGAGAGGGTCAATGAAAGTGAATAAACTGAATCCAAGACGTGTTTTGTATTGCTGTATTACTCTTTCCTCTATTGTTCGTACAGACCTTCTCAATGTGTGAGAGGGTCAATGAAAGTGAATAAACTGAATCCAAGACGTGTTTTGTATTGCTGTATTACTTCTCCCTCTATTGTTCGTACAGACCTTCTCAATGTGTGAGAGGGTCAATGAAAGTGAATAAACTGAATCCAAGACGTGTTTTGTATTGCTGTATTACTTCTCCCTCTATTGTTCGTACAGACCTTCTCAATGTGTGAGAGGGTCAATGAAAGTGAATAAACTGAATCCAAGACATGTTTTTTGTATTGCTGTATTGCTCTTTCCATCAATTGTTCGTACAGACCTTCTCAATGTGTGAGAGGGTCAATGAAAGTGAATAAACTGAATCCAAGACGTGTTTTGTATTGCTGTATTACTTCTCCCTCTATTGTTTGTACAGACCTTCTCAATGTGTGAGAGGGTCAATGAAAGTGAATAAACTGAATCCAAGACGTGTTTTGTATTGCTGTATTACTTCTCCCTCTATTGTTCGTACAGACCTTCTCAATGTGTGAGAGGGTCAATGAAAGTGAATAAACTGAATCCAAGACGTGTTTTGTATTGCTGTATTACTCTTTCCTCTATTGTTCGTACAGACCTTCTCAATGTGTGAGAGGGTCAATGAAAGTGAATAAACTGAATCCAAGACGTGTTTTGTATTGCTGTATTACTCTTTCCTCTATTGTTCCTACAGACCTTCTCAATGTGTGAGAGGGTCAATGAAAGTGAATAAACTGAATCCAAGACATGTGTTTTGTATTGCTGTATTACTCTTTCCTCTATTGTTCGTACAGACCTTCTCAATGTGTGAGAGGGTCAATGAAAGTGAATAAACTGAATCCAAGACATGTGTTTTGTATTGCTGTATTACTCTTTCCTCTATTGTTCGTACAGACCTTCTCAATGTGTGAGAGGGTCAATGAAAGTGAATAAACTGAATCCAAGACATGTGTTTTGTATTGCTGTATTACTCTTTCCTCTATTGTTCGTACAGACCTACTCAATGTGTGAGAGGGTCAATGAAAGTGAATAAACTGAATCCAAGACGTGTTTTGTATTGCTGTATTACTCTTTCCTCTATTGTTCATGCAGACCTTCGCGATGCATGACAGGGTCAATGCAAGTTGATAAACTAAAGCAATTATATATTATTTTTCATTCCCGGCGTTGCCCAGGATGCAATGAAGTCATTTTAGCTTTTTTAATTTTTATTTGTGTGCAAATTTTAAAACTTTAAGTAGACAACTCCTATTATATTCTTCAATTTCAAATGAGTTACCCCCCCCTCTTTTGCTTATTTTTATTTTTAGGTGATTATTTAAAAATATTTCACATTCGCAGTCGTCTGGGCTGTACTAGGTAATTTTTAAAATCAATTGCAAATAAAGGCAATAACATGGCACTATAATAACAAATGGAAATTGGCTAGTCAGAAGCAAAGTTTGATTTGCCAGCTTAAATGCTATTTGGGTCTGAGTTTGAAAATCCGACAAGATAACTTTATATGCTAGATTATTTGCTCCTCTATTGCTGTTTTTTTTTGACGAGGGTAACAAGATTTTCGGACCACTCTGTACAAGGATTTTAAAAAGAAATTTACTATGTTCACGTAAAAGTATGTCAGGCACAAGGTCCTGAAAGGGGGAAATATTGCTGTTTCTGTGGCTTTGTTTTTTTTTTTTACACAAAATTGTGCGTTTCCTCGTACGATGTAATGAACGTCTGCCTCATTTGTGATTTATCTGCCTCCCCACAAGAACTGGACATGACACAAGGTCAAGTGTAATGGACATAAGTGAATGCCACAACGGCTATTATCGGCAGTAACAAATCATTTTGCTTACTTGCTTATGCGCATACTCCAGAGAGCTTCGCCATATGCTTGAACACAAAATTCTGCCAATTATCACAGTTTTGTGTCAATTCTTCAGCTGTCAGGAGCAGCATGACAGTCTCGACCCTTATCTGGTCCGACCGTCTCTTTGGTGGTCGTCCAAAATAATAAAATCTTCTTGATATAATATCTTTACATAGCTGGAGTCTGGAAGCCTGGAAATACGTCCAAACCACGTTAATCTCTATTTTTCGAATAACGTTGTTGATGGATCTGTTAATTAAGCCTCTTCGAATATCCACATTTCTTCATCTATCTCGCAAATTTACTCCAAGGATAGTTCTTAAACATTTCATTTCAAAGACATTGAACTTTCTCTCATGTTCTGCCAGTAGAATCCATGTTTCACTTGCATCTACAGCAATAGGAACTTTCAATGAGTTGTAAAGTCTTAACTTCAGAGATGTCGATATGTCCTTCCGGTTCGATATCCTTTCTTTTCGACGTCCAGATCCAGAAGTTACCATTCCTATACGTCTGCTTATATCAGATTAGTGTTCTTGAACCACTGAGCCAAGAACCACAAAATCTTCCTATTTTTCACTGTTTTTGTTAGAGATCCAGAAGACTTGCATGGGTTCACTTTCATCCACCATTTTTTTCAAATAACGTTGTTGATGGATCTGTTAATATTAAGCCTCTTTCTGCATTTCTTCGTCTTTCTCGCAAAGTAACTCCAACAGCCGTATGGCCTTTTGGCTAAGATCAAAGTGTAGTATCTGTTCCGATGGATACTACACCCCATAGATTGGTATTGTCTTGGCCTTCGGGGCTTGATTTATGCCGGTCAATGGGTCAGTCCTGTGCAGTTCTAGGAGGTCCACCCTCCCAGGCTTCACCTACCCTCTTTGGGGAGGAGTAAGTTTATTGCTTACTGCCTGAGGCGCCCCTACCGGGGAATGCCGACGGGGCTGCCCAGGCAATTTTTAAACCTCACTTTACCGACCCAACCTTGGGTCACATCTTACTTGTGGGAGCAAGATAAAAACTGGCCTTGTGCCTAACTCCTGGAGAGGAGTAAATCAATACTCCAAACATATACTTTCAAATACATTGTAATGCCAATATAGTCCATGTTTCACTTGCATATACAACAATATGAACTATCAATGAATTGTATAGTCTTAACTTCAGAGATGTAGATATGTTTTTCCGGCTCCATATCTTTTCTTTTCGACGTCCAAATGCAGAAGTTGCTCTTCCTTTTCGTCTGCTAATGTCAGATGAGGATCCTAGAGCATCAACAAATTATCATCATCATCATTATCATCGGTTAAACGTCTGTTTTACATGCTGGCATGTGTTGGACAGCTTTTAGAAATTGATTTCCAAACTAACCAGATCTTAATCCCTCTTTCTCTCGGATCCATCCTTATCACTTCCTCACATAGTTTCCTTGGCCTTCCCCTTCCAACTGACCTTGCTACCTCAACTTTCTATATCTACTGACCCAAGCACTCTCGATCTTTCTTTCAATGTGACCAAACCAACAAAGTCTCCTGTTATGCACACATCTCCCTATACTGTTCAGATTTAATCTTCCTCTGAGGTCATCAGACATATCTAAGTCTGTCTTTAAAATTCACATTACACAGCCATCGTACGGTTCTTATATTTCTCTTCATGCAACACATATCCTCAACCCTCACTTTTTATTTCCATACACCATCACACTATGCACACATGTCTATAGACAATTCCCTTGATCGACAATGGCAACCCTCTGCTAGTTAGTAATGACAGAAGTACCCTGAACTTATTCCATCCACTCATAACTCTTGCAATCACACCAGCACCATCCCGTCCTTGTGCTCCAATGGTATCACCAAGGTAATCTCAAGAGCCTCACCATCCAAATATATCTTCTCCACATCTGAGTTCTCATCCGTCACCATTGTCTTACACTTCTTACACACTGTTTTTAGTCCTTAAATGCTTTTTGTTTCAAATATGACACATTCCAACAAAATGAAAAAAAAAAAAAGTACTTCTACAGATTTTGAACCGAACTGTTTTTTTTTTTTAATTTTATTTAACCTAACCGTAACCCTAACCTAAGTTTTAGGTTTAGTTCGGCAAAAGTCGGGTTGATAAAGACGTAGGTCGTGGTTTGGTTCGATTTTATTTCTGTAGAAGCACACAAAAAAAAACAACAACAAAGAAATAAACGGGGACTTAGTTAAAAAAATAAAAGTAAATAAAAAAATTGAAACAAAAATGAAAGTTTTTTAAAAACTCCCGGGCAACTCCGAGTGAATAAAACTAATTTTTATTTACTTGCTACCAACTGTAACAACATGTGACAAGGCTGGAAGGTGGGAGGAAACAAGCTCCTCTGAGGGGGAGGTGGCACACTGACTAGGTACAAAACGAACTCGTCGATATTCCCCAATAGGGGCGCCCCAGACGATCTGTAAAATAAGCCAATCCAATGAGGTAATGCCTGGGAGGGCGTCCCTTTGAGGACCATACCTCATCTTGAAAAAGGAGGTAGAGGCTGCGTCTTTGATTTTTCGATTGATCTTTAGCCCCCAAAAATACCGTTTTCAAAAAATGTACTCTAAAATTGTCCAGTTTTTTGTGTTTTTTTTTTATCTGTGATATTAATGAAATGATTTGAACATTGGAACGTTTGAGTTAGTCTAGATTGCTTTTTGTACACAATATATAATATATATATATATATATATATATATATATATATATATATATATACATCATCTATACAATACAGGTTCAAGTGTGCAATACATATCTGTATACAATACATACATTACATGCGTAATTACAATGACGTTTTTATTACCAAATGTATTTTACTATGAAATATTGACATCGACGAACTTTTGAAGGATTAAAACAGGTTTTCTTTTTTTTTTGGGGGGGGGGGGGGGTAACAAAAAGAATTTTCAGTCTTTTTTTTTTAATTTTATTTATTTTTTATATTGCCACCGGGACTTAGGTTAAGGATGGGCATGTGTTTTGTTTGTTTTTTTTGTTGTTTTTTTTAAATGGCTTCTAACATTGAAATTTGTCATACTGAAGTTTGATCAACCCCCTAAACTAATCCTAACCCAAGTTTTAGGTTTAATTCGGCAAAAGTCGGTTTGGCTCGGTTCAAATTCTGTAAAAGCACCTTTTTTTTTTCTTTTTTTTTTTTGGTAAATTCATAGATGAGTATACTCAGCGACCCACACCCACCCCCACCCGAAAAAAAATGAGATTCTACTTTTTAGGCGATTACGTGTGAACGAACAGTAACACCCTGAAAAACTTGGGATAAAAAATTTTAGAATTTAGAGTGAGGGATCAATTTCGCATATAAATTTACGTAAAATGATCAGTGATCAATTTCCGGACCATTGCCTAACCGGATAGCGTTTTAAGGGCGTATAACTAGAGAAAAAAAGTTTTACGGCAGATAAACTGTGTGTGTGTGTGTGTCGGGGGGGGGGGGCATGTTGAAAAGTTAGTAATAAAATAAAATGATTATTTACCACTCCTCAAAAAAAAAAAAACGTCCCTTAACCCTACCACTACCCCTAACAGCCCCCCCCCCCTATAAAAGAACATGGTTACATCTAGGATTTAACTAAAACAGTTACATGTTCATGTTCAAACGGTATCTTGTCGGTCGGATAGTGGATGATCATTTTACATTAAATTTATATGAGGAAACTGATCCCCCACTCTAAATTCTAAAATATTCTTTTTTTTTTGTTCAAGTTTTTCAAGGTGTTCACACGTAATCGCCTAAAAAGTAAAATCTCATTTTGTATAGGTGGAGGGGGTAGTTGAGAGTCTCCGTAAAATAATACATTTTATTAATTACCAAGTTATTTTGAATTAGTTTCTCAATTCTCAAGATGTGGCCCCTTTTTTTTTTCTTCTTTTTTTCAAGATCAAGAAAAAATATATTAGTTTCTTGATAAGTGGCTCCTCCGTTTGTTGTGGTTGTTTTTAGGAGCACACACTAACCATAATACTCGACCGATAAACTTTAATTCTAGCCCAAATTAATTCCGAATCGGCACCCTAAAGGCTTCAAAATTACATTCGATTTCCATACAAACACCGTAAACATTGTTGTCAGACATTTTAGTTTTTAAAATTATTAAAAGAAATGGCGTTGTCGGCGAATTCTTCGTGGCCATGAGAAATTCGAAAGTGATTTTGAAGCCTTTAAGTTGGCAGATATTAAATTATTTCTAGCTAGAATTAAAGTTTATATAAGTCAAATGTTAGCCGATATTGACGTCACACGTGCCTTTTTATTCTATAATTTAATCTATATTTCGTATTGTCACCCGGACTTAGGGTTAGTTGGGCTATGGTTAGAGTTAAGAAAGAGCATGGGTTTTTCATGACTTAACATTGCCATTTTTTGTATTAAAGTTTGATAGAAAAAAAAATCATCTTTAGAGACCGCCAAAAATCAATTTCGCCCTTAAAGTCGAATATTATGGTTCATTTGTGCTTCTAAACTACAGAATACTGTAGTTTAGAAGCACAAATGAACCATAACAATTCTAAAAGAAAAAAAAAAGAAAAGTTTTTTTGTATTATTATTTTCATATTAAGAAAAATCAAATTGAGTTTAGACTTATTTAGTTGTTTTATACTTGTTTTTAACGAAAATCATTGTTTTATTTTTCAAAATACAAATTTCTTTTAATTCATTTTCTTTACTTCATAAATTCTGAGACTTCATTCTACTTTTTCTTTTTTTTTTTTTACTAAGTTCATTTTTTCAAAAGATAATTTACCAAATAAGGAACTTTTTTGATTAGTAAAAAAAATAATAATTTGATTTTAAATTTTATGGCTACTTGAATCAATTTAATTTAAAAAAAATTTGATTTTAAATTTTATAGCTACTTGAATCAATTTAATTTAACAAAAATTTGATTAAATTTTTTTGTTGCTTTTAACAGAATCAAAATAAAGTGATTTTCTGTTTCTTTTTGTTTGTTTTGTTTTTAAAATGATGAACTCTTTCAGATTTAAAGAATGTTCATTGTTCAAAATTGTCCTTTTTTTTTTCTTTGTATGTGAAAAAAAAAAAAAAAAAGAATCAGAATTTTTAAAATTTTAAAATAATATTTTAAAGATTCCACATTTGGTACCAGAAATGGTTTACCATTTTTGGTGGAAATAATTTATTTAAACCATAACAAGTTCAGTTTTATGATTAATAAAAAGTAATAGATAATTCTATAAAAAAAAATTGAAAAGACGAAAGATAGATTTATAAACTTCTAATAAGTATAAAATATTTTAACTTGTTATTATTTTTTATTTCAATTTTCAAATTAAATAAAATACCTTTAAATTTCAACATGGCTACTAAAAATGGTTCTGTGAGTCGATCGGAATTTGTATAGAAGTTAATATTATTTTTTTGTTTTAGAAAGAAAGATAGAAAATTGAGGCATTTTTTTTTTTTCTAGAATATTTATTTTTTTTAGATTTCGTTTTTTAAAAATAATTAAAGATCTCACCTTTTTACAAGAGTAATGAACCCTGCCAGTTGGAGTAAAAACAAGACAACTTTTCCACCCATGACGGCAACCGAAAGTTATCCCGATTTTTGGTTGTTTATTTTCTTGGTTTTTTATATATATACATATATATAATTTTTTTGTTGTTTTTTTTTTTCAGTTCAAAACTCGAACGGTAATCTGAGACCCAGCAACAGAGAGACAAAAAGAAGAAGAAAAAAAGAGAGAGAGAAAGACAAGAGACGACGAATACGACGTCGAAGAACGCGGCAGTCAGACTGACACGTTCTCTCCAAGAACGACACGATGTTCTGTTGCGTATAGTGGTGAATAACAACAACAACCACAACAGCTGAATGCGGTGGCAGCGGCGTGAGCAGAATCACTGGATTGAGTGAGTCTGCGATGGATGGCCCGGCTTCTTTTTTACTCTTCTTTCCAAGTCTGTTATATAAACCGAAAATCAGTCACTTCAATTCGTCCAGCAATCAAATTCGCCGCTGACAATGAACAGCCAATACGGAAAAGCTGGGGGGAAGAAAAAAAAGAAAAGAAAAAAAAAGTCAATAATAAAACCAAAAATCGAAGATATATATTTGATTATTTGGAATATACTAGAATTCCGAAGAATGTCTTGTGCAACGTCGTCGTACCGACATGTCACATGTATGTGTGTAGATTCGGGTTTATGTTTGTAAACACGTAATATACACGAGTGTCATGCGAAATATGTACTTAGCTTGACACTTTACTGCAGTTTCACGGCATCATCGATCATCAGAAGTGTCTCCGACTGGCATCTCTCTCTCTCTCTCTCTACACACACACACACACACACACACACACACATATATATATATATATATATATATATATATATATATATATATTAGTACTTCATGTATCCACATAAAATATTATAAGGAGATATAATTTTTTATGTGTCAGTTTTCAGTATTTACTTCAACAGTGCTCGATACGTAAGTAGAGCTAGGTAGTAAGCAATGAAAATATATGTGGCAATCAAGCTACACAGAGGCTCCCGTGTTTCATCCCCGGGGGGAATCCTCAGGCTAAATGGGAGCCTCTGTGTAGCTTGATTGCCATATATATATATATATATATATATATATAGTACATGTATTGTATTAATTTCTGTAGATGTAAATCCGTTGAAACTCCAGTGTTTATAAAAAGTGCTTAATAACAAGTAGAGCTGTTCTTTAGTATAAATGTTTTATTTATACAAACATTATTGGTTACATATGTGCATACATATTTCAGTTGTACTCTTCACAGAGAGTCAACCTCTTCTTTGGTCTGAAGAGGTTGACTCTCTGTGAAGAGTACAACCGAAACATGTATGCACATATGTAACCAATAATGTTTGTATAAATAAAAATTTATATTATATATATATATATATATATATATATATATATATATATATATATATATATAAATGAATTAATTGATCAAGTTCAAATATATTAATAAAATGAATATAAACCAATATTTTCAAAAGTGCTCAATAACAAGTAGAGCATTTCCGTGAAGAGATGTTGGAACATCGAAACGCTGGTTGATTGGCATAGACTATAATATTGTTTATGCAATTTTATATATATATATATCATTGTTTTTATTCAAACAGACACGAACAAAATCTGCGACACTGGCATGTCGATGTCGCGGATTTTGTTTGTGTGTGTTTGAATGAAATCAATCATATACATAAAGCTCTATTTGATATTGAGCACTCTTTATAAGCCCGGTTGAAATTTTTTGGATTCCTATCCTGTGGATGTTTACTTTACCTCGATTACTATATATATATATATATATATATATATATAGTATTTTTATGTATTTCAATACCACATCATTGTCACAGAGGACAGATTCACATCATTTTTTCCAACTTATTTTTTTTAATTTCGCAGACAATTGCTTCGAAATTTTGTCCGCAAAATAAAAAATAAGTTGTAAAAAATGACGTGAATCTGTCCTCTGTGATAATGATGTGGTATTGAACTACATAAAAATACTGAATATAGCATAGCTCTAGCTTTAAACTATTCAGCTATTATAAGTACTTTGTGTTACAAAATAAAAAGTACATACATACATATATATACAGGGTGTCTCAAAAAAATGTACTCACTCGTAGAATGACGAGAAAACTTTTATTTATGAACATAGAGTGAAATGAAATAGCATCGAATACATTGTTTCATGTATTTGAAGCTATTTCATTTCTCTCTATGTTCATAAATAAAGGTTTTCTTGTCATTCTAAGAGTGAGTACATTTTTTTGAGACACCCTGTATATATATATATATATATATATATATATATATAATGCTATGTTTTTAGTATAGAAATGACCAGAGCGCTCAATTACATGTATAAGAGCATATATTTTTTTATTCAAAAATGACACTGTACATTAGTTTGATCATCCATTGATACCTTCCGAAATACTGGAAACTCAAATATACTAAATGAATCCGTTTTTCAGTCGATGACTGAACACATTTTTATATATATTTATATATATTGATTCTGCTGTGAAACGCGCGTAAGATGTAGAAAAAGCATTGGATTTGGAGAAAATAAACATTAAAAAAATGTAGTTTGTCCATGAGACAAAGAGGAATTACAGGTATTCGCTGATATATGAACGTAAAAAGATTGCAAGAACAGGAGAAAAGATTGTTTGTGATCGTTTGAAGATATATGAAGATCAAGAAATTGAAAGAACAGATGAAAGGTATGGTTATGGATTAATTGTTCCTTTGGTCATTGGAATGCACTTATAATATATATATATATATATATATATATATATATATATATATATATATATGACAGGTTCAATTAATATTGCAATAACCATGGGTTTTATTTTTTATCTTTATTTTTTCACATTTTTAAAAAACATTACATTCCTGTAAGATGTATATTTACGACTTGTTTCTCTGGAGGTGAGCCAACTAACATTATTATCAATATATAATCATGTAAAGAAATATATAATCAATATATAATCATTATATTATCAATATCGACTTGAAATAACTATTTAATGGTTGAAATATAGAATATTGAGCTTTATTTTGCTTTGGAAATTGATTCTCATAAGAATCTATCTGCACTATATAAAAAAATTGTTTTTATATTATCACACACACACATTATATATATATATATATATATATATATATATATATATATATATATATATATATATGTGTGTGTGTGTGTGTGTGTGTGTGTGTGTGTGTGTAAAATGAAAAAAAGAAAGCCAAAATCTATGTGATTTATGTATTCATCAACGTTTCGTCTTTATTGAAAGACTTCCTCAGGATGAAGAAAACAATGTAGAAATCATACGGAATATTATTTTGATTTGTCAGAAAGTGTCCAGACCTGACAAATCAAAACAATATTCCGTATGAGTTTTTGAGGAACAGTGATGAACTAGAGTTTCCACCGAGATATATATATATATATATATATATATATATATATATATATATATATATATATATATATATATATATTGTTACCTTAAAATTAGTAGATTTTGTGCCCCCAATTTCTGACTTAATAATAAGAATGATTAAACAAGGTGGCGATCAAAATAAAATATTTAGACAATTAAATAAGGCAATTACTCGCCATCCTGATGCTTTTAAGTCTTATCAAATTAATCAATATAAATTGATAGAGCAAATCCAAAGCTATCTAAATAAAAATAATGTAGAATATGTATAAACGTATATATAACACATATACTAATTATATATATATAAATAAAAATAAAATAAATAAATAGATAAAATACATGTATATATATATATATATATATATATATATATATATTTTTTTATTTTTTATTTTTTTATATTTTGATATTTTGATATTTTTTAAATTTTTAATATAAAACTAAAACTAAAAATATATTAATCACCTAAAAAGTAGTGTAATGGATTCGTCCGAACACTTTAAAATACAGCAACATTTTTGTAAGTAATGGATAAATTTTATTAGACAGACGAACAACACAGGTAAGGAGGACATTTTTTTTTCTTTTAATAACTAATATAAGTTAGCAAAACATTTATATAGAACAAAACTTAGATTTAGTATACGGAACGTTTATGTTTTTGTCTTTTAAGGGAAGTGGGGCCTGATCAACTCTGCTGGGAAGCCATGAAATTAAATACTGTCTTGTTTTTAAATTCCCAGAACAGTTTTTCATGGTAAACAACTGATGATCCCTTAAATAATGTTAAGACTAGTACAAATTCTTAGAAGCAAACTAATATAATAACTGCAATAAAATAAATTGACTTACATGAGTGATTTTCCACTGAACGACTTGGGACTAAAATGTTTTGGTTTTTTCTTTTTTTTTCTTATATAGTTTTAATGGTTGAGAAACTTCCGAGACTATATATATATATAGGGGTTTTTTGACGTGGTTGTCTATACATCTGAGGAGACCTAATTAAAGGAGTCGAAATAAGTTATTATGTGTACAACCTTAATGTGTGTATAGTTTTTCTTTTTATAATTCTATTTTGCTCTGTTTAAATTACATTGAGCTCTGTTATTCAGATTCTCTACACAAAATTGAAATCTACACACTATATATATATATATATATATATATATATATATATATATATATGAATAAAACTGAGGATAAAATGATCCGACATAATGGAAAATGAAAAAGGAAAGCCAAAATCTATGTTATTTATGTATTCATCAATATTTCGTCTTTATTGAAAGACATCATCAGGATGAAGAAAACAATGTAGAAAAATCATACAGAATATTAATTTTGATTTGTCAGAAAGTGTCCAGACTTCGGTATGGTTGTTGGCGTAAACAAGCAGAGAATGAAAAACATGATTTTGGTTGTAGCGTTATCAGCAGTGGCCTGTCTCCTTCAAAGGACGCGAAATGATTGGGATTGATGGCTTCGACTTATTATTGACCCAGACAAACTTCCTAGCTAAAATAGACATAAACTAACTTGTTCCATCAGCCATGACTGGATGGAAATGTCGAGTAATTATGAACAGGTAGCGCAACGGATAAAGGCGTTGATTCACAATCAGTTCTGAGTGACAGTCTACAGGCGATGATAGCTAAGAATGATATAACAATTACTTAAAACTTCCACCCAGTCCTGACTGATGGGACAAGAACAATCTACCCTTATGGATAAAATGAAGGGTTGAATTCGAAATTACGTATCGGTTGCCTAGTTCAACATGGAGATTCCCAAATTCGGAAAGAAACACCTGAAGAAGGGACCTTCATAAACGACCTCCCTGATGCAATCGCGCCCGAGATGGGTAAATTTGCTTTTGTTAATGGAATATGCTACATTCGTGTAGTATATTAGGAGTGGATATCTTATCCCCATTTGTAATATTAAGACACAAAAAGTTAAACAAAGCTCATCAGTAAGTTATTCTGACTTCCAGTTTTTATTACAAATACCAAACTTTATGCTCGACATGTGGGCAAATAAGACACACACATATTCAAGGTAAACACTGGATCCTTAAAGAATGACTTTAAGTCTGTGGGGCCAAAAATGGATGGCTACATTCAATGCTACCAAAACAGAGCTCCTTTTAAAAATATGGATAATCCCATTCAAAGCTACCAAGACAAAGCTCCTTTTCAAAAATGGATAATCACATTCAATGCTATCAAGACAAAGCTCCTTTTCAAAAATGGATAATCACATTCAATGCTACAAAGACAAAGCTCCTTTTCAAAAATGGATAATCACATTCAATGCTACCAAGACAAAGCTCCTTTTCAAAAATGGATAATCACATTCAATGCTACCAAGACAAAGCTCCTTTTAAAAATATGGATAATCCCATTCAAAGCTACCAAGACAAAGCTCCTTTTCAAAAATGGATAATCACATTCAATGCTATCAAGACAAAGCTCCTTTTCAAAAATGGATAATCACATTCAATGCTACCAAGACAAAGCTCCTTTTCAAAAATGGATAATCACATTCAATGCTACCAAGACAAAGGTCCTTTTCAAAAATGGATAATCGCATTTAGTGCTACCAAGACAAAGCTCCTTTTCAAAAATGAACAATGACATTCAATGCTACCAAGACAAAGCTCCTTTTCAAAAATAGATAATCACATTCAATGCTACCAAGACAAAGCTCCTTTTAAAAAATGGATAATCGCATTTAGTGCTACCAAGACAAAGCTCCTTTTCAAAAATGGACAATCACATTCAATGCTACCAAGACAAAGCTCCTTTTCAAAAATGGATAATCACATTCAATGCTACCAAGAGACAAAGCTCCTTTTCAAAACTGGATTACCGCATTCAATGCTACCAAGACAAAGCTCCTTTTCAAAAATGGATAATCACATTCAATGCTACCAAGACAAAGCTCCTTTTGAAAACTGGATTACCGCATTCAATACAACCAAGACAAAGCTCCTTTTCAAAAATGGATAATCACATTCAATGCTACCAAGACAAAGCTCCTTTTCAAAAATGGATAATCACATTCAATGCTACCAAGACAAAGCTCCTTTTCAAAAATGGATAATCACATTCAATGCTACCAAGAAAAGCTCCTTTTCAAAAATGGACAATCACATTCAATCCTACCAAGACAAAGCTCCTTTTCAAAAATGGATAATCACATTCAATGCTACAAAGACAAAGCTCCTTTTCAAAAATGGATAATAAAATTCAATGCTACCAAGACAAAGCTCTTTTTCAAGAATGGATAATCACATTTAGTGCTACCAAGACAAAGCTCCTTTTCAAAAATGGATAATCACATTCAATGCTACCAAGACAAAGCTCCTTTTCAAAAATGGACAATCACATTCAACGCTACCAAGACAAAGCTCCTTTTCAAAAATGGATAACCACATTCAATGCTACCAATACAAAGCTTTTGAAAAATGGATAATCACATTCAATGCTACCGAGACAAAGCTTCTTTTCAAAAATGGATGGTCATATTCAATGCTACAAAGACAAAGCTCCTTTTCAAAAATGGATAATCACATTCAATGCTACCAAGACAAAGCTCCTTTTCAAAAATGGATGGTCATATTCAATGCTACCAAGACAAAGCTCCTTTTCAAAATTGGACAATCACATTCAATGCTATCAAGACAAAGCCTCTTTTTCCAAAATGGACAATCACATTCAATGCTACCAAGACAAAGCTCCTTTTCAAAAATGGATAATCACATTCAATGCTACCAAGACAAAGCTCCTTTTCAAAAATAGATAATCACATTCAATGCTACCAAGACAAAGCTCTTTTTCAAAAATGGATAATAAAATTCAATGCTACTAAGACAAAGCTCTTTTTCAAAAATGGATAATCACATTCAATGCTACCAAGACAAAGCTCCTTTTCAAAAATAGATAATCACATTCAATGCTACCAAGACAAAGCTTCTTTTTCAAAAATGGATAATAAAATTCAATGCTACCAAGACAAAGCTCTTTTTCAAAAATGGATAATCACATTCAATGCTACCAAGACAAAGCTCTTTTTCAAAAATGGATAATCACATTCAATGCTACCAAGACTAAGCTCCTTTTCAAAAATGGATAATCCCATTCAATGCTACCAAGACAAAGCTCCTTTTCAAAAATAGATAATCACATTCAATGCTACCAAGACAAAGCTCCTTTTCAAAAATGGATAATCACATTCAATGCTACCAAGACAAAGCTCTGTTTCAAAAATGGATAATCACATTCAATGCTACCAAGACAAAGCTCCTTTTCAAAAATGGATAATCACATTCAATGCTACCAAGACAAAACTCCTTTTCAAAAATGGATAATCACATTCAATGCTACCAAGACAAAGCTCCTTTTCAAAAATGGATAATCACATTCAATGCTACCAAGACAAAGCTCCTTTTCAAAAATGGATAATCACATTCAATGCTACCAAGACAAAGCTCCTTTTCAAAAATGGATAATCACATTCAATGCTATCAAGACAAAGCTCCTTTTCAAAAATGGATAATCACATTTACTGCTTCCAAGACAAAGCTCCTTTTCAAAAATGGATAATCACATTCAATGCTACCAAGACAAAGCTCCTTTTCAAAAATGGATAATCACATTCAATGCTATCAAGACAAAGCTCCTTTTCAAAAATGGATAATCACATTTAGTGCTACCAAGACAAAGCTCCTTTTCAAAAAATGGACAATCACATTGAATGCTTTCAAGACAAAGCTTCTTTTCTTTTAGCAATTATAAGAAACCTTTCCACCACAGATTAGCATGACTGACAGCACTCTTCCCAAGAATCCAACATTCAAACTCCTCTGTCTAACATTCGCAGACAACATAAATTGGAATCAATACACACAAAGATACTGCCAAGTCTGCTGTAAACTATCTATCAGTATCCTGTATCTCTATAAAGCTACCATTCGCCCATACATGGAGTAGTGTTGCCACATCTGGGCTGGTGCACCAACCACTCGTCTCTCCCTCTTGGACAGGGTGTAAAAAAGATTCTCTAACCTAATAGGTCTCGCACTGTCTACCAAACCCCAGCCCCTGACCCATCACATCAAAGTTGCATTTCTGGGCTTGTTTTAAAAGTACTTCCACGAAATGTGCTCTGACGAACTTACTGCACTTGTACCTCCTTAACGTAAATACCCCTGACCAACCCGACTAGCAGCAAAATCCCACCCCTTCACTGTAGAGGTCCCTAGATGTCTGTGTTTGTGCACTGAACACTAGTCTCTCCCTCTTGAACAAGGTGCAAAAAAGTCTCAAAGCTAATAATCCTGCACTGTCTGCCAAGCCCAAGCCCCTGTCCCATCGCCTCAAAGTTGCATTCACTTGCTTGTTTTACAAGTACTTCCACGGAACGTGCTCTGACGATCTTGCAGCACTTGTACCTCCTTAACGTAAATACCCCTGACCCAACCTGAATAACAGCAAAATCCGTCTCAGTGGCAACATGTTTGGGGTGAATAAAAGTTTTAAAAAAAAAAAAAAGGTTGGAAGTTACATCGGCCGAAACGTTGTGAAAATAACAACCAAGATGAGAATAGTAGTCTTTTGAAATACAAATCAATCCTCATCTCAAAAATTCTTAAACATATATGAATTATTTAAAATAAGAACGCCATACAATGCATTTTAATTTCATTAACTTTTTTTCTTCAATTTTTTCTTTCAATTAAATTTTCGAAGATATATTTCATCATCAGAATTTAAAAAAAAAAAAAGAAGAAAAAAAAAGAAGATATATTTAATACCCTTTTTTTCTTTTTTTTCTCATCGTTTTTTTTGTGTGTTTTCAATTCGTCTGTTGTTGAAGCGAATGTGGGATGAGGATCTCTTTAGTCAAGAACATGTCACGTGACGGTGCAAATTGAATAAGAAATGGAAAGGGTGTTTAATATATCTTCTTTTTTTTCTCTTCTTTCTTTCTTTCTTTTTTTTCTTTCTTTCTTTCTTTCTTTTCTTCTTTTTTCTTTCTTTTCTTCTTTCTTTCTCTTTTTTTTCTTTTTTTTTTTTCTTTTTTTTCTTTCTTTTTTTTCTTTTTTTTCTTTCTTTTTTTCTTTCTTTTTTTTTTTCTTTCTTTTCTTCTATTTTTCTTTTTTTTTCTTTCTTTCTTTTTTTTAAAATTCTGATGATGAAGTATATCTTCGAAAATTTAATTGAAAGAAAAAATTGAAAACAAAAAAGTTAATAAAATTAAAATGCATTGTATGGCGTTCTTATTTTTAATAATTCATATTACCATAAAAACAATGCTTTCTAAACAAGAACACCATTTCTAATTCTTAAACATAATATATTTTACATATATTATTTTGACTAGTTTTAAAGATAACAGGATATTTATTAAAAGTATGTCGTATAAAACTATACCTAATTTAGAACTTAACCTTTATTTAATCCACGGGGTAGATTTTTCTTGTTCAGTCAGCTATGACCAGATAGAAGTATTAGTTTGTTTCCCCCCCCCTCCAGTCTACCCTTGCGGATTAAATAAAGTGTTCATTTTGAAATGGTGTATAGGTTCCCCAAGCTCGACCTACAGATTCCCAAGTTCAAAAAGATGCACCTGAAAGAGTTCGGAAGTTAAATTGGCCGAAACGTTGTGAAAATAACAACCTAGATGAGAACAGTAGTCTATTCAAATACAAATCAATCCTCATCTCAAAAATTCTAAAACATAATACATTTTACATATATAATTTTGACTAGAGTTATAAAGATAACAGAATACATTTTAAAACTATTTCAAATGAGTGCCCAATAATGAACGGGCCAAAAGGAAAGTCTATTTTGGGTTTTAAAAAAAAATGCCTTTACGTTTTGTTTTCACTTTTCTTTCGGCCATTTAGCAATTTTCTTTTTTTACCATTCTAAAAACTAATCAATAATTATCTTTTGTGTTCCTGCAAGTGTCTTAGAGTCTCTTTCTGTCGATTAGTTAATCAATAAAATGCAAATACGTTCTTCGTTTATTGAATTTAATCTATTATTATACTAAAGCCGAGTCAATCAACATTTTGTTTCGCTAAGAGTCAAGGAGGATGGAAAGACTGGGGAGGAAGAGCACTAACCAGACCTCCACTGGAAGAGTGTGGGGAGCACTGGGACCTTCGGGAGACTTATTGCCACTCAGATTCCAGAGAAAGCCAACCTTCTTTTTCAGTGAGAAATCAATGGTAAATGGTTGTTGCGATAATGCACAACGACATGCAATTTTTAGTGAAAGAGGTGGAGAGCGCTGGAAATTTGGGAAGACTTGCTATTACTCAGACTCCAGAGAACACCACTTGTTACTGTCAGTGAGCAATCACTGATGAGCACCAGTATGAGAATTGCCTGGGAGTAAAAAATAATAATAATAATAATAATAATAATAATAATAATAATAATAATAATGATGATGATGATGATGATGATGATGATGATGATGATGATGATGATGATGATGATGATGATGATGATGATGATGATGATGGTGGTGGTGGTGGTGGTGGTGGTGGTGGTGGTGGTGGTGATGATGATGATGATGATGATGATGATGATGATGATGATGATGATGATGATGATGATGATGATGATGATGGTGGTGGTGGTGGTGGTGGTGGTGGTGGTGGTGGTGGATAGATAGATAGATAGATAGATAGATAGATAGATAGATAGATAGATAGATAGATAGATAGATAGATAGATAGATAAAACCCAGGAAAACAGTAAATGCAGACTGTATGGACAAAGAGACGAAACAGTAAATCATATAATAAGTGGATGTAGCAAACTCGCCCAAAAAGAATACAAGAACAGACACGGCTGGGGACTGTGCAAACGATTGAATTTCGAACACGCGGACAACTAAGGAAAATATAAACCAGATACAGTACTGGAAAACGAAAATCACAAAATCCTCTCGGACATGGATATGCAAATAGATAAACTCATACAAGCAAGCATAATCTACGAACGGTAACCAATCACACGGAAGTTACAATAGAAAGACAACAAAACCACAGGAAGAACATCACCGCACGAAACCAAAGGAACAGAAACTGCACGAAATATCACAAGCTGCTCTCCCCCCCCCCCCCACAAATGATGGCACCGGCCTCGGCTGACACCAAACAAAATATTTGTAAAGGGTCAAGGAGGATGGGAAGACCGAGGAGGGAGAGCACTTACCAGACCTCCACTGGAAGAGTGCGGAGAATGCTGGGACCTTGAGGAGACTTATTGACACCCAAATCCCAGGGGAGACCAATGGTCGTTGCTAGCGAGAAATCAATGGTAGGAGGCTGTTGCGATACCGCAAAGTCATTTACGGTGGTGATCGAAAAGACGTGGAGAATACTGGAAATCTGGGGAGGCTTGTTGTCACCCACACTCCAGGGAACACCACCGGTTGTTGTCGGTGAGCAATCACTGACAGGACCGGCGGCACAGTTATAAAAGTGTGTGTGTGTGTGGGGGGGGGGGGCTCTCCTAAAAAGGGCGGGGGGCGTTTAAACACATGCATATATAACTTCATTATTGATGACCGTAAAGTGTGGGGGGGGGCAGTCAAAAAGTGTGTGGGGGCCGGGCTTGCGTCCCCTCTGCCCCCCCCCCCCGGTGCCGCCATCCATGACTGACGATGACTTGTGTGATAACTCTGAGTGAGTACAAATAATAATAATAATAATAATAATAATAATAATAATAATAATAATAATAATAATAATAATAATAATAATAATAATAAAATATTATGAGCACACAATTAGTTTATATACTAATATGCATAAATTCATTATTTATTTCATGTAGCGTTGAATTTTAATTGGATGCTGTAAAGATCAGACTGATTTATTAGAAGTCTATAAACTGGTTGAAATATTAAAATAAAATGTTATTATTACTAGAATATTTTCATCTTATTGTTCGAACTAATTAAACTCCCTAAAATTAATTTAACACTTCTATAAATAACCTATGCTATTTTATTTCAAGAATTCTGTTTGTTCTATGAACTGACAATTTCCCCATAATCTGGTAAATCGATACTTTGAACGCAAGATCGTCTTGCTAAATCTGGAAGGTTCTTTTAAAACAATTACCTCCCTTGATCTACTCTTCTGTGCTTCTTGTTGTTATTCTGAACTTAAGTAGCCATCTTTATCCCTTCCTACGACAATGTTTCTTAAATATTCACACAAAAAAAAGAATTTGAAAAGAACTTTCTGTGGAACTATTACGGGCACTTCTGCAGATTAGGGACGAGCCGAAATTTATTTGTTTTCATTTTAGAAGAGCTCCAATAGTGTAAGGGGCCGACAACTCTTGGAACAAGATTGAACAGGAGCCCTTAATCATTTCTGGGAAACGCCGGGTGTGGCTGTTAGAATCAATAAAATAATAATAAAAAGATATTACCTTTTCTTTCCTCACTGTGCTGTGTCGGTAATTTAAATGTGTTCCGTCCGTCCGCTACGCCAAATCGCCGCTCTTTGACAGGCTTGTAGTCAAGTTAGCGATATATAAGTAATCGGGTCGCTACTCTATTTGGTTGTCCATCAAATCATATTCGAGAGCATCGAGGGACAGGATTTATAGCTTCATCAATCAATTACACGCTTAGCGCTTTTTTAAGAATAAAAAAACAAATTGACGCCTTTTTAGTGACGTCATTACGCGCGGCCCGCTTTTCTCCAAGTCATGCGTTTATATTTTATACTGTTTTCGTTGATAATAACAACAATAAAAGGGCACTTCAGTTTTGGGGCGTGTGTGAGAACCGAAATGATTCCTTCTCTTGTGTAAAAAAAAAACAACAAAAAAAAAAAAAAAAACAGATAGATAGGGGAGTGAGATTGGGGAAGGCGACGGGTGGAGGTGGGGGTTAGATTGAGAGAAATAGATATATAAATAGAGAAAAGGAGACAGGATGAAAATAGAGGCATAAATATACGGAGAGAAGCATAGAGGGGGAGATTTAGGTCCCGACTGCTGACCAAACGGTCGGGTTTCGAATCTCAGCTTGAAACACTAGCGATTTCTAGCCACACTGAATAGTTTTTTATAGCTATTTATATAAAGTTAGGTAAAAAGTAAAGTACATTTGTATGAATCAGAATGGTGCAACTTTGTTGACCAGTTTGATTCTGTTGTCGAGATTCTTGCAGGAGGGACCACGTGAAGGTTGCCAACATCCCTAAAGTGAAAGTGGTATCGTGGAACTGGCTGGATTCGAACTTGGCCCACTCCGGTCGTCAGTCCGTGTCGTTATCTACTTAACCACTGTCACCTCCCTATAAAGTTAGGTATGTGCATATGTGCCTACCAACCGCGACTAGCACGGCACTGCACAAATCTGCTCGGCACACTACGTGCTGACTTCAAGCAGGCGGGACTCGGACCACTACATACAGCGAAACAACTTCATTGCCTACGACAACTTGCGCATGACAAGGCCAGATGGCCTGGGACTAGCATGGAGGACTGATTGCAGCTACGGGATGTCATTTGACTACCGTAGCCGCAGAACACAGTTTTTAATAAATAAATAATAAATCTGCATATGTTTATGTCTAACTTTCTTGAGAGACGAATAGAATTAAAAGTGAGTGGTTACACAATGTTGTTGATATCTATAGATGTTAACTTATGTTTACTTTGCTGAGGTAACATCGACGGTGGACAATCAAGGTGGCGCAGACTCGATGTGAAATGTTATTGGAGAGAAATAATTAAAAAAAAATTTTTTTAATTAAAACGAATGAGCAAAAATTATGATTTTCTCCAACATCTGAATGTCGGCAAGATTCTCCATGTGAAATTCGCCTGTTTCTTGGCTCTTGGCCAGGAGCAAAGTGTAGTATCTGTTCCGATGGATACTACACCCGATAGACCGGTATTGTCTTGGCCTTCAAGGCTTGATTTCCGCCGGTCTATGGGTTTGTCCTGTGCAGTTCTAGGAAGTCCACCCTCCCAGGCTTTGCCTTTTCACCCTTTGAGAAGGCGTTAGTTAATTGCTAATTGCCTGAGGCGTTCCTACCGGGGAATGCCGACGGGGCTGCCCAGGCATTTTTTGTAAGCCAGAGTGCTCAAATTCTCGGGCGCTGGCTTTTCAAATCCCACTTTCCGACGTTGTGTCACATTTTACCGCTGTGGGAGGTAGATAAATATGCCTGCGAATAATTATTGTTTAAATTTAAATTTCTCTCTTTTTATTGAATAGATATTATTATGTTATTTATTAAAAATAAATTAAATAATTTATAATTTTTTTATCAATTCATATATATTTTTTTTTAAAATATTTACCTCAGAAAAAATATTGAATTTGAAAATGTTCCAAGTTTGTAAGAGTAGAGGGAGGAATACTTTTTTCTGCAGGGGAATATTACCTCACTATTTATATGTAGGCGAAATAATGGAATGTTGATCCGGATGAAATATGTTTTCAATAAAATCGATTCGAAATAGATTTTTTATTTTAAAACATAATCGTATATGTCAAATCCCATCCATACACTGTGGAGGTCCCCAGATGCCGAAGAGCTTTCTACTCCAAAAGCTTCTTTCCTTGTGCTGCTGGACTCTGAAACTTCCTCCCTGCTCCCTGCTTTCCTGACGTTACTGACATAGACATCTCGCTGCGCAGCTCCCAAATTAGGTTGAGACCCCCCCCCAGCCCCCCCCCCAAAAAAAAATCCTTCACTCTTTCTTTTTCAGTAGCCCCTTACGTCTACCGTGGCTGCCCGCCTTGTTTGGGGTGAACTATGTTAAAAAAAAAAATCTATGTTCAATGTCGAAATAGAAGTTTTAATCTCTGATGCATTTTAGATTCTATTGCGACTGTGCATCTAACAGGTTGTTGCATTCTGCATTCTGGGTACTAGATGTGCACCCGTGTGTGTGTCTATAGCATCTGTAGTATTCTGTAGGGTAAAACATGGCCACTTGGCAACAGATGTGAACGCGCATCTGTGTGCATTCACTGCACAGACCGTGATCGTCCGCTCGTTGTGCTTGTCTGAAGTTCGTCAATTGTGTGGTCTCAGTTTGTAATGTAACAAGAATTCTCTCTCCAAACAAATTATATATAGGAAAAATAGGACAATAAAATTACAAATGAATAACACCAAACGTTAATTTATTATGAACTGTTTAAATAATAGTTATGAAAATTAGGCATTCAAATAGTTGTCTTTGAGCCTTTCGTCTCTACTATATATACAGTATTTCAAAATATTATGTTGTATTACTGATCGGCCTTTGTTCTGATGGATACTACACCCCATAAACTGGTATCGTCTTGGCCTTCGGGGCTTGATTTACGCCGATCTATGGGTCTGTCCTGTGCAGTTCTAGGAGGTTCACCCTCCCAGGCTTTGCCTCCCCTCTTTGGGGAGGAGTAAGTTTATTGCTTACTGCCTGAGGCGCCCCTACCGGGGGATGCCGACGGGGCTGCCCAGGCAATTTTTAATGGCCAGAGTGCTCCCCATTCTCGGGTGCTGGCTTTTCAAGTCCCACTTTCCCGACCCGATCTTGGGTCACATCTTACCTTGTGGGAGTAAGATAAAACTGGCCTTGTGCCTAACCTCCTGGGGAGGTAAATAAAATGTTGTATTATTGATGTGAACGGGCGTATGTGCGTTCATTGTGCAGGCCATGATCGTCCGCTCGTTGTGCTGGTTTGAAGTCGTTGCTTGATTCCGACACTGGTCGTCGCGGTGTCAATTGTTTGGCCTCTGTTAGTTCTGCAACAGAAGGATTCTCTCTCCAAAAAAAATTAAAACTCCAGTTTAAAACCAGTAACAATGATATTCGTTTTATTCCTGATCAATATTTTAATTTTTAGTAGTCATAAATAAAGGAAGCGAGAGGGTTGTTTTCACCCTTTCATTTCAATCTACTCCCACTGTCCTCAATTACACCGGGAAGAAATTTAATAAGAGACATTTTCGATATTCACCAGCAAAAAAAAAACAAATATTGCAACATTAATTAAAAATCAAATTGATATTGATCTCTCTATGTCAGTCTTCAGATAAACAAATATTAAATTATTTATTTCTTACATTTAGGTGTAATAGATAAAAAATATGCTGAATGTGTAGAAACGATTTTTATTCTTTTATTCAAACATTTACTCTACACAACCTACATACACATTTACTCTACACAACCTACATAAACATACACTCTACACAACCTACATACACATTTAATCTACACAACCTACATAAACATATACTCTACACAACCTACATAAACATTTACTCTACACAACCTACATAAACATTTACTCTACACAACCTACATACACATTTACTCTACACAACCTACATAAACATACACTCTACACAACCTACATACACATTTACTCTACACAACCTACATAAACATATACTCTACACAACCTACATAAACATTTACTCTACACAACCTACATAAACATATACTCTACACAACCTACATAAACATATACTCTACACAACCTACATAAACATTTACTCTACACAACCTACATAAACATTTACTCTACACAACCTACATAAACATATACTCTACACAACCTACATAAACATATACTCTACACAACCTACATAAACATTTACTCTACACAACCTACATAAACATTTACTCTACACAACCTACATAAACATTTACTCTACACAACCTACATAAACATATACTCTACACAACCTACATAAACATTTACTCTACACAACTTACATAAACATTTACATGCCCTGCTACTAGACACTGTCTTCAAGTGTCTAAGGTCTCTCTATACAGTGGTTTGTCAGGACAACCTGACATGAGGATACTTCACCCTATAAGTAAACCCTGACTAAATATTCAAAATAACATAGTGTTCAAAGTCCAAATAAGATCCCCTCGGTATCGCTAACCCACACTCATACAAAGAATAATGCACCTTCTCCAAGTAATGTTACCTCAAGTAACAGCACTTAGCTGGATACTCCACCAGACTAGATGAATTCTTGTCCTGGAATCCGGTAAAACCAAGAAACCACAAGAAAGATATATTATAACATAATCAACTTCTCTACAACTCAACATTTGACAAGTAAAAGAGAACTTTACTGGAATATTCGAATATCTATGTATCTCATATAGAGATCAAGTGTTAGCCCTAAGAAGGGTGCCGCTTGATTTCTGAGAACTTCGACTGAAGTAAAATGAAGCAAAAAAGAGAGAGTACACCCCACTTTAAAAAAGTGTTGTATCATTTGGATTCTTCGGACTACTTCTTGGTTATTATATTAACAACGTTTCAGCTGATGTAACCTCCGACCTTCTTCAGGTGAATTTTTTAGAACGTGGGAATCTTTATGTCGAACTCGGGAACCAATACTGGATTTCAAAATGGACCCTTCTATGTTAGCCGATAATGTGCTCCTACGTCGACCTAGTATAGAATTAATTATAAATAATACTAAACCGTATGTCTAGAATCCTTATTCTATATACATATATACTAGAGTAATACCCATTATTTTTGTAACAGTATTTATGCTTCAAATTCATAATCTTTAAATATTTATTCATGGAGTTTGGTTTAAAGACGGCTCCCTCTAATAGTAATGGGGAGGTTGCGCCCGGATTATGCCCCCCCTAAGAACCCTTTGGTTTAAAGACGGCTCCCTCTAATAGTAATAAATAAATTTTAAAAACAGTAATAGGTTGTGATGCTAAAAATTTAAGAAAAGTCTTACGAAAGAAATTGAAATTCAGGGAATCTTGCTTTATTAGTGCCCGATGACTATGGACCAAATTCAATGTAAATCTGAAATATTTGAATTTTCAAATCGGAGGCTTCGTCCATATTATGCCCCCTAAAATACTTTAAAAATACCCCAAAGAAAATGAAATTTGGAGAATATTTATTCATTTATGTTTATTCGCTATTGTTGACTTTCACAAAAAAATCTGAGATATCTGAATTTCCACGAAGAACTTCTGCCACTTTTGCATTTCCGCTTAGGAAGTGGAAAAATGCTAAGAAAACAGCTTCGTTTCTATTGCCAGTAAAAAAAAAAGAAATAACAAAAACTATGTAACATTATGGCGATAAAAAATCGTACATATTTCGACAAGGTGTGCGTGGTCTTGTAGTGAAACGCCAGACTGCAAACAGTAATATCGTAGGTTCGATCCTTGCCGAGATTAGCCATGCTGATGACAGCTGATAGCCAGAAACACGTGTCCATTAATTCCTTTTATATGTATGCAAAAATTAATTTATATATATATATAAAATAAGGAGAGGTAGTTTGCTTGAAGCATTGTGTCCATCTGTCATGTTTCTATATTCATTTATAAACGGGGTCACTTTACTCTAAAAATTACAGTTCTTTTGGAGCCCCCATTTGAGGTACGTAACAATATATATATATATATATATATATATATATATATATATATATATATATATAAAGTGGATCTACTGTAAACTTACGAGATGATCATTGTTTTATGCTCCAAGAATTCAACATAACAACAGTTTGTGTACGATCGTTTCAGAGACGATATCGGTTTTTTATTAATATCGATTCTCTTCATCTGCACGATGTATAGACAGCTACTTAGAAGCAAACAAACAGCATCAAGGCTTTAGACTTAAGCGATTAAATTATACAGCAAATTAGACAGGAGGGATATATATATATATATAATATATATATATATATATATATATATATATAAAACTTTATAAATACAGAGATATATATGTAAATATATACACATACCTAATTTTATATATATATATATATATAATTAACTTGTTACAAATATCCAGGGGGTATGAATCCGAAGGAAGTTGAAACCGGGTTTATGAGAGTGCTCAATGAAAATTCAGAGCAAAATATATATTTTTTGATTTTGATAGGCAACTAATGGAATAAAATCAAAATATATATATATATATATATATATATATATATATATATATAATTTGAACACACAGTTCCCGCTTCCTCCTCTTTCCCTAGCCTCTCAAAATCTATGCCACACCTCACCACAACAAAAATCTCAGCCCCCCCCTTTCACCTCTCCTACCCTAAGGCTATTTCAATTATATTCTCACCCCTCCCCCATTTCATAGCTGTCTCAATCTTGTCCACTTAAAGTTTTTCATATTCATTTGAAGCTTTCTCGACCATTGAATTTTACATGCTGGACTCTCTGGGTTTCATAGTAGCTACGGCTGTTATATCCCTTCATCTCACCACCATGTCAACCCCAAACTTCTATGTACTTGCATGACATTTTTCTTCTAACTATCATCCTGAGGAAGTCTTACAATAAAGACGAAACGTTGATGAACACATAAACAACTATCTTTTGGGTTTTCCTTTTTCATTTCCTATTACGTCAGATTATTTTCATCCTTTCTTTCTCATATATATATATATATATATATATATATATATATATATATATATATGGAGAGAGAGAAAGAAAATACTTGGATCCTGTTTCTTTGAGTTCATTCCAATAACATCTGGGAGCATTGAGTAAAATTGTTTAAAGACAACTCCCTCTTTAAGATGACAAGAACAAGAGACATTTCCACTCCCAGAACAAATTCCTTGATGATATTTTTTTGTGTTGTTTTTTTTTTTCCTCTTTTAGGATGATGGAAGAAGATTGGGATGGGCTTACAGATGAAGATTAGAAACTAATGAAGATGGGCGACTTCTTTAAACAAAACGATTCTTATGTAATAAGTGACCTCATTTTGGTAGTTGGTTTTTACTTACTTATCAAGATGTGGCACAAGGCCATTTAATGTGGCTGAGGCTAGCTCCCCCGAAGAGAGGACACTCTTGTAAGTACAAAAATAACCGAGAATAGATCCGTCGAAATTTCGTGGTAGAAGCACCTCGGCCGTTTTGCAATAAACCACCACCATACCAGAAAGAGGAAGTAATACCTAAAATTACTTTAATTTTATTTACTTTCACATGAAATATACTCATTACAATAAATTATGTTTTTTATCAATGTACTTGTTTTTATTTATTTATTTTTTTAATAAATGCGTATTATCTGCCCTTGCAAATTATCTGCCCTTGACTTGTGTCTAACGAAAGAAGATGGAGGCATAGTCATGGAAGTGACTTGTACGATACGGAAAATGGAAAAATATTTGTAATTAAAGTTCTAGTGGATAATTTTTCCTACTTTTTTCAACATTGAACAATAAAATACCACTGAGTAAGTAGATAGTATTGTTTTCACACATAAATAATTTTTCCTTCTGAACATGCACCCAAAATTTCTTCTGAAAGGAGATAACTCTTACCCTAACCCGAACCATCTATTCAACTCTTCTATTTAATCTTTTAATTGTTCAGTTTACGAGATAGTTAAAAGGTGGGATGTCTAAAGAACCGGTAAATCAGCGAGAGATTAATCCTATTTAAAGGCAGTCATCGTCAGAGTGTCCGACTATTGAAAGAAATATGCATTGAAGCCACGATGACGGCTGTGTAAATACTACTCGCTACAGAGCCCAGCCTAGATTTGGGGGCGATAAATAATTATAAATATTTGTTTTTATCTACATATGTATACGTTTCAAAAACTATTGATTATTTTGATTTTAAATAAAACAGCTGAAATCAAGTTTAACCAGGCATTTTATTTTTGATATAGATTCAACCGAAAAGCAACACTAAATTGATGTGTCATCGGATAAGAATTTTGTCAACGTCTGTAATACCAGATGTTACTAATAAATCTGATTGGTCAAATATGTAACTCTGTTTCCACTAAATCAATTTCAATTTGTTTGTGCAACTGTTACCATAATTTACTACAAAGTGAAAACAGTAGACCCTATTTTCAAAGAAGCCATTTTTACTAAATCTGGGCTTAAATAGAAAAGTAAGTATTTATTTATTTGCAAAAAGATTTTGGTCACGAAGCTATATACAAAGGGGGTGGAGCATAATGGCTATTGACTTGGTCTCTGATCTTGGCAGACCAAGTTCAACTCTCGACTATTCTGTTACATTAACTTTTGCAATCATTCTCTTGAAAAAGGCTTGAATTTATATTTCGCTCAAACCACAGGTGAGGAGTAAGCTGAAAAGATTTAATAAAAATTTTTTTTAAGATTTATAAAAAAAAAACGCAAAATTTCTAACTCTCAAATCTAAAAAGAAATCAGGTTTCAACTGCCAACTCTGAAAAAATACAGTTCCACTTACAACAATTGTTTTTTTAAAAGATTAATCTGGGTTTAAATAGCAAAGTAAGTATTTATTTAACTATTAATTCTTTGCTACTAATCTATATACACAGGGAAGGGAGCATAATTCTTCTTCTATTCATTTAACACCACTTTTTCATTGTTCAGGGGTCAGACGTTTTCTGATATTACGCAAGTTCACTCTTCACTACTCACGGTTCAGCAGTCTCCAAATTCCACACTGTGAGGTCTTGTCCAATCACTTGCTTCCAACTTTTTCTTGCTCGGCGAAACTTTCTGCAATTTAGGACATCCATGCTTAAACTTTGCATACATGATTATAATAAACTCTTCCCTTGGTCGATAGTGGTAATGCTATGCTGGTTAGTAAAGACAGAAGTTCACTGAACTTACTCCATTTACTCCTAACTCTTGCAATCACACTAGCACCTGCTCCACCCTGTACTCCAATGGTATCACCTAGATAAAAAAAATTATCAATACAAAATATTTTATTTTACATCTACATTATCATAATAAATGATGTTAATATAGATTTGATATGCTGCTTGACTTTTACTTGACCTAGTCGTCTTCTTCTATTCATTTAACACCACTTTTCCCTTGTTCAGGGGTCAGACGTTTTCTGATATTACACAAGCTCACTCTTCATTTCTCACGCTTCAGCAGGTCAGCAGTCTCCAAATTCCACTCTGTGCAGTCCTGCTCAACCTAATATTTTAACTTTTTGTTCCAATACATATTTAGACAGTGTAGTGCTATTTCGATATTTTTCACTTTTCACTCGTGAATGTAATGATGTAATTATTATATTATTTACACTTGAAATTATTTTCTGTGCCCCTACGTATATTCCTCTGTTAGGATTAAATATCCATGGAAGAAAGTTAAATTCTCGCACGTGAGAATGCAGTAACAATTATGTAGATAAGTGCAAAATAGAAACTGGGCAACAGCTTTTGTGAGAAGGAACACAACCACAATCGTATATAAGTTTAAAACAGTTTTACTTGTGAGAAAACATGACGGCAAATATATACAACAAATGGTGAGTTCAAAGTTCAGAAAGGAGGAAGTTAATTTAGGTTTGCGAAAACGTGCTTCGCGAACTTATCTTGTGGGAGTTCTGGTAACAGGTTGCATGTGCGCCCGCCTCTATTCTGGCTCCTGTCGAGATGTAGTCACTTCAATCTAAGATGGTTGGTAACAGGAAGGAGTGGGGGCTCTCTGTGACTGCCATCGAGGGCTTTGTCTCAGAAGCATCCAGCCGCGGTCCTACCAGGTTCAAAAGGTGGGTCAAAAAGAGGCCAGGACGCAGCATGCAAGCGTTTTTATGGGCTGACCCACGTGACCCCCAAGAGAGTAGGGGGTTGGGATGCCTGACAGCCAATCCGTGAGACCCTTAAGGGACAAGGCTGCAGCCAGTCAGTGAGGGGGACGTTAATAAATTCCAATACATCATCTTATAATTAATTTATTTTACTCAATCTAAGCTTAAATAGCAAAGTATTTACTTAGGTGTCTGTATTTAGCTATAAATTCTGACTTAGTACTTAGTGCAAGAGCTGTGATTATTATACCTACACTTGAAATTATTGTCTGTCGCTCCTATGTATAGTTTTTGTTCATTGTTGATATTATTATTTACTGTTGTGTTGTAAAGAGTTGTTAAACATTTATTATTTAATGGGCAATTATTTTTTGTTCTACACTCACATTTTTTGGGGACCTACCATAATTAAAGGCGACCAGAATGCTCTATTTTCATTGGCTACTACACCGAGATGTAGGGAAGGGCATAACCCCTTTCTCTGGATTGCCCACCTTCTCTTGATCCTAACCTTATAATGACGAAGAAGAGACTACAAAAAAACATTAGATTATTAGGAAATTTCAAAGTCAGACAACATAGAGGTCAAAATAGACATCCAAATAGAGGTCTAGACGAATCCTTTTAAAACGTACTTGTGGTAGACGAATTCTTTTGTTAAATATTTAAACATACTTGTGATAGGAATTTTGATGACGTCAGTTGTTGAATGGTGGACAGAACAGTTTATTAGAATTTGAAAATAAAATAAATTCCAAAATGTATAGACGCAAAGTATCAGAATTTGGGCCAGAAACGTCTTCGGAAAAACAATGAAGAATCGGGGTTGAATGTGGTAATGTGTGTGACGTCAATTTTTTTTTTTTTTTAATTTTTTTTTTTAACATAGTTTACCCCAAACAAGGCAGGCCGCCACTGTAGACGTAAGGGGCTACTAAGAAAAAAAAGGGAGAAGGCTTGGGGGAGGGGTGTCAACCTAAATTGGGATCTGCGCAGCGAGATCTCTGTTTACATTAGTTTTAAATTTCTGCATGTCAGTACTGTCGGAAAAACAGGGTACAGAGTCCAGCAGCACGAGGAAAGAAGCTATTTGAGTAGAAAGCTCTCCGGCATCTGGGGGTCTCAACAGTGAATGGATGGGATTTAGTTGATTGTCGAGTTGATCTAGTGAATTTACGTCGAAGGGGTACCAGAGTAGCCAATTCATCGGAGCATAATCCATTGAAGTATTAACTCTTGTGTAAGCACGAGAAATCAATATAGTTAAAAAAAAGATGGAGAAAATAGAAGAGTTACCTCCTCCATCACCACAACCACTTTACTCCATGCTTGGAAGATTAGTCTAAGACAGCTGACGGTGAAATAACTACGAAGTTACACAATCCGTAAGGAGATCGTGAATAAAGGAAAACCTTTATTCATATAAAATTAATACCACCATTGAATTTCTCATGGAATATTAATGATGGAAAGTTGTGTTTAATCTTGGTATAAGGCTTTGTTTTCAATTGAATCCCCGAACAAAGAAACAGAAACACCACAAATCTCTATAATGCTAAAATTTTGATAATCTCATGTTTTGGAAGGACCTGTGGCGTAACGGATAAAAGTGCTAAGTGATAATTAGTTCTAAGTGACACTGGAGGTTGAAAGTTCAATCCTCAGTGCGGGCAATACTAAGAATACAATTACGAATTACTTAAGAATTCTACTTGGTCACGGCTGATGGAACAAGAGAAAGCTACGCCCATGAATTAAATAAAGGGTTCCATTCGAAATTCGGTACAAATTCTCGAGTTCAACAAGATGCACCTGGAGAAGGTCGGAGGTTACATCGGCCGAAACGTTGTAAGAATAACATCCAAGATGAGGACAGTAGTTTGAATAATCCAAATAATACAAAATCTGGTGCGGAATCTTTTTTTTCGGAATTTTTGAGATGAGGGTTGATAATTTGTAGAATTTGGTATATTCGGACTACTGTTCTCATCTTGGGTGTTTTTATCACAACATTTCGGCCGATGTAACCTCCGACCTTCTTCAGGTGTACTTTGTCGAACTCGGGAATATTTCTGTCGAACTCGGGAATCTGGACGGAATTTCGAACGGAACCCTTTATTAAATCCACGGGGGTAGCATGCTCTCATTCCATCTGTCATGACCGTATCACCCGCACTGAGGATTGAACCTTCAACCTTCAGATGGCTGTCACTTAGAACTGAATTTTACTTAGTACTAAGTAAAATTCAGTTCTAATTGACAGTCATCTGAAGGTTGAAGGTTGAAGGTTCAATCCTCGGTGTTGGCGATACGAAGAATTGCGAATTTGAGACGAAAAGTGGTGGAGGATGTGTGAATTTGTTAGGGTAAGGGTTAGTCTTTGTTTCCGAAATATGAGAATTTGGCTCTTTGCTTTTGTAAGTGGTGACTCATTAGTATATAAGAAACAGGGACCATGTGAAGGTTGCCGACATCCATAGTGAAAGTGGTGCTATGGATCCCCGATTGGATTCGAACTTGGTACATTATCCACTTCAAGACGGCCACCTTCCTCTTATACAGTGGATGCCATTTTAGTCAAATCCTGCGAATATTTTTTTATATAAAAGAAATACTTTTATCTCTCTTCGGTGGAATGGGAAGCCAGAAATGAAATTTCTGAAATTCTTTGTAGTAATTAAGTCTTCAGATGCCAAGCACAGTGTTTATTTAATTGGATAGATTTAACTTAACCTTTAAAGAATAAATAAATAAAATAAACTTATAGCTGTTTAGTCTATATGACTTATATATATATATATATATATATATATATATATATATATATATATATATATATATAATAATATTAATAATAATAATATTAATCCAGGTAAAACATCCACAGGGTAGTAATCCAAAGAATTTCAACCGGGTTTATAAAAAGTGCTCAATATCAAATAGAGCTTTTATATATGATTACCTCGACCCACACAGACATGTACAAAATCTGCGACACTGGCATGTCGATGTTATCGATCAACAACTGTTATAAGCTGAGATCTCATTAGGCAGAGCCAAAATCTGATTTTAACCTTAGATCATATTTGGAAAGAATCATTCTTGGGGGAAAAAAAGAAAAGAAATTTAAAATTTAAATTTAAAAATTCACGTGGTTGGGACTGTTAAGAATCAAAATCAAAAATGATATAAAGCAAAAATTTCATTCTTTCCAAATATGATCGAAGGCTAAGATCGGATTGTAACTCTGCCTGAAATTTGGCAAATATTTATTAATTGATGTTTAATACTGATTGTTAATATTTATTAATTGATGTCTAATACTGATTGTTAATATTTATTAATTGATGTCTAATACTGATTGTTAATATTTATTAATTGATGTCTAATACCGATTGTTAAGATTTATTAATTGATGTCTAATACTGATTGTTAATATTTATTAATTGATGTCTAATACCGATTGTTAAGATTTATTAATTGATGTCTAATACCGATTGTTAATATTTATTAATTGATGTCTAATACCGATTGTTAAGATTTATTAATTGATGTCTAATACCGATTGTTAATATTTATTAATTGATGTCTAATACTGATTGTTAATATTTATTAATTGATGTCTAATACCGATTGTTAAGATTTATTAATTGATGTCTAATACCGATTGTTAATATTTATTAATTGATGTCTAATACCGATTGTTAAGATTTATTAATTGATGTCTAATACCGATTGTTAAGATTTATTAATTGATGTCTAATACCGATTGTTAATATTTATTAATTGATGTCTAATACCGATTGTTAAGATTTATTAATTGATGTCTAATACCGATTGTTAATATTTATTAATTGATGTCTAATACCGATTGTTAATATTTATTAATTGATGTCTAATACCGATTGTTAATATTTATTAATTGATGTCTAATACCGATTGTTAAGATTTATTAATTGATGTCTAATACCGATTGTTAATATTTATTAATTGATGTCTAATACCGATTGTTAAGATTTATTAATTGATGTCTAATACCGATTGTTAAGATTTATTAATTGATGTCTAATACCGATTGTTAATATTTATTAATTGATGTCTAATACTGATTGTTAATATTTATTAATTGATGTCTAATACCGATTGTTAATATTTATTAATTGATGTCTAATACCGATTGTTAATATTTATTAATTGATGTCTAATACCGATTGTTAATATTTATTAATTGATGTCTAATACCGATTGTTAATATTTATTAATTGATGTCTAATACCGATTGTTAAGATTTATTAATTGATGTCTAATACCGATTGTTAAGATTTATTAATTGATGTCTAATACCGATTGTTAATATTTATTAATTGATGTCTAATACCGATTGTTAAGATTTTCACAAAAATCGGAGGTATCGGAATTTTCACATATCGCTGGAAAAATATTGGAACTTTCTGATGGTCCAGAAAGTGCCTTATTTATGATGCAATCCTTGCTGTTTGTCTAAAATTATAGTTTTCACACACACACACACACACACACACACACACACACACACACAGAGGGGAGTTTGAATTACCTACTGGGGAGTTTGAATTACCTACTAGACACCATCCTCGAATGTATTCGGTCTCTCTGTAGAAGGGTTTGTCAGGATAACCTGGCATGAGAATACTTCCTCTACAAGTAAACCCTGACCAAATATTAAAAATAACATAATATTCGAAGCCCATATAACATCCCCTCGACACAGCTATACACTGGCACATATGAGGAATAGCGCGTCTTTTCCAAGTGGTGTTACCTCAAGTAACAGCACTTAGCTGGATACTCCACCAGACTAGATGAATTCTTGTCTTGGAATCCGGTACGACCAAGAGACCACAAAGAAAGATATACTATGGCATAGCTCACAGGTCAATTGTTTGACAGGTGAAGGAGAAAATGAATGGAATATTCGAATATCTATGTATCTCATATGGAGATCAAGTGTTAGCCCCAGGAAATGGCCCCTTGATTTCTGAGAACTTCAACTGAAGCAAAATGAAACAAAAAATACACACACACACACATGTTCAAGATATATAAAAACAAAACAAAAATAAAGTTGTTTTTTGTATATCTTGAACATGTGTGTGTGTGTGTAAAAACTATAAAAAGTGAAGTTGCTGGGTTTTTTTTGTATATTTTTAACGATTTTAAGTTTAAGGCCGGATAAAGAAGGCATGGAGGAATTTAGTGTCAGAGGCTGGACGGATTGGAATGGTTAACCCTACTGAAGTCATCTTCTCGCATTTCCTGTTTTGACATTGCCGGGATTGGTTGCCTTAACGTCATGTCTCTATAAACAAGACATGCCCACACCTAAAATTGACTCAAGAAGTTGTCTCCATACGTGTCACCCGTCTGTTCGTTCATCAACTCACCAGGGTAAAGTTTTGATTTCCTCAGAAGCATCTAATATTCATCAGCCTAGTCGGGCGCAAGGCCATTCAATGTTTTACAAAATCCAAATTATGTATGTTAGAGAAATTAATTGTATCGCGTAAGCAGCAATGCAAAGGTTCACTGATTTAAAAGCAGTATTCACACGTCTCATTCAAACAGCTGATCTGTTGGTCACACAATTATAGATATTGGTTACAAGACTCGAGATTTGAGGTTCGAATCGGGCAGTCAGCAAATCAGCTGTAGATCCTCACTGATGAACTTTCAAAAGGCAAAATAATATTTAATTATTAAAATTTATAATTATATATATATATATATATATATATAGTAAGCTATGAAAATATATTTATGGCAATTAAGTTACACAGAGGCTCCCGCGTTTCATCCCCGGGGGGGGGGGAATCTTCAGGCTAAACGATTCCCCCGGGGATGAAACGCGGGAGCCTCTGTGTAGCTTAATTTCCATAAATATATTTTCATAGCTTACTATTTCGCTCTACTTACGTATCGAGCACTGTTGAAGTAAATACTGAAAATTGATACATAAAAATTATATATATATATATATATATATATATATATATATATATATATATTAGTATTTCATGTATCCACATAAAATTTTATAAGGAGAAATAATTTTTTATGTATCAATTTTCAGTATTGACTTCAAGCAAACTACATAGACCTCTTATATATATATATATATATATATATATATATATATTAAAGAAAGTCAAAAAAAATTTTTTAATTCTTTTTATAAAAATCGCTTCAGACAAGGCATGAAGCAACTTGATGTAAGGAGCTAAAAAAAATACTTCAAGGTTAAAAACTAGCCAACGATAAATGTTAAATGGATAGATTCATACACAGAAAACAGCAATTCTTCCCCCTTTGTCAGAAACATCGCTCATAGAATGTGAGGACTAAAAGACAAAATAAGGGAAGCGAGAGTTACGAGGCTGTCGAAAGTAAACCCAAGTTAGTCACTTTCTACTCTCCTGTTTTACTAATTATTTCAGAAAAGAATTATAAATTATTTATTAAAACATAATATTTGATTAAAACAATATTTGGATAATAATTAAATATTTAAAACTAAATAATTATTTATAGACCCTTTCGGTCGGGCCTTTTAATAAGAAATAATATAAGCCGTCAAATCTGAGCGATAATGCAAGTGCTTTTCTTTTGTTGAACACTGTTAAGACGGCTGACTATGTTTGTCCGCCTGATTTGAAATAAATATGGTTTATTTCTCTACTCGTCGTGCAATGGTTGGAATTAGCCTCATTGGTTAGAGCTCTCTAAATTGAGTTCAAGGTAACTTGTGTTCCGAGGTTCGAATCGTGCAATCGGTTTGAATAGTTATCTCCACACTGAAGATTCTGAAAGGATGAAACGTATACGTACGTGGATAATAATTAATTATTTATTACTAAATAATTAATTATTTATTACTAAATAATTAGGTGCTTCTGTATTATTGGGGACAGATGAAATTTCATCTTTAATTTAGAAGAGTCAGTTGAAAAGGGAGATAATTCAAACCGTTTTCTCAATTCGGATTTCTCCAAAAATGAATCATCCCAATTATTTTTAATTTAAATCAAATAATTGTTTTCTGCTTAGATTATGGAATCGGTTTTTTGGGTTTTTATTTTCTTTCTCCTTTTTTTTTTTTTTTGTTATTGTTGTAAGCATAACCGATAAGGAAAATCCAGAGAATTAGTAAGAAAATAATTTTTTTAAAGATACGTAAAAGGATTATTTATCAATTTTTGCACACGACTTGCACGCACACACAACGCTCGGTTCTATTCGGTACTGACTTTTTCATATGAAATCAACTAAAACTCCAGAGGATACGTTAACATTAAATCGGTTTATTGAAATAAAAAAAATACGTAATTAAAATGAAGTAAAGTTTAAATTTGAATTATCTCCCCTTTTCAACTCACTCTTCTAAATAAAAGCACTTTTTTAAAACTTTTAATTCCAGGGCACATCTAACAACGAAAACCGAAACAAACGAAATAACGCGAAATGTTGTTATTTGAAGCCATTCCAACATTTGTTCTGATTCAAGTCATAGCAGCAAGCATTGTCTTAGGTGAGTATTCAACACTATCAATGGAAATAAATAATTAATTAATTAAACCGCGTGTTAATTAATTAATTAATTAATTAATTAAAACTGAATTTTACTTAGTACTTTATCTGTTACGTCACGGGTCCTTGTCGGAGGTTACATCGGCCGAAACGTTGTGAGAATAACATCCAAGATGAGAACAGTAGTCTGAATAATTTAAATAATACAAACTATCAATCCTCATCTCAAAAGTTATCAAATTCAATAATTTCTTGTTTTCTAATAAATAAAATATTACAGACGGAATATAAATGTATGGACGACGCGTATTTTCATAAGAGATTTTGGTGCTTGTACAGAGAGGGGTACATATGAAAAAAAAACCCGCTGAAAATCACAGTTCCAATCAAATTAACCGGAAAACTCTTTGATATATTTATGCATCAAGCAAAAATAGATTTGTACACCAAAAATTAGCAAAAGCTATCGAGTAGAATTGTAATAAAAAAATAAAAATCCGTTATATCGTTTAATCGGGTTCGGCCATTGATTCGAGCGAAAAAAACACGAAATTCAGGGGGAGATAACCCAGTCTGTTATATTAACAAGTAATAACTTAATAGCATTCACCAAAATACGATGAAACTGATTTTTATTTTTAATTAATATTCTACCGGATAATTTTTCCTACTTTTCGGTGAGGATATTTATTAAAATCTGCTGTGTAAGTATATAATACTGTTTGTTTTTTTGTTGTGGTATTTGTTGTGATACCCGTATACATTGATTGATGTCGATTAGACGAAGATACAAGGAGGCTGAAGTGAAACACGTTTATTTACTTAGGTGTACAAACCAGAACTCCCGACGGTGAGCCTGAAACCGGAAGAGGGGATATGGGAAGGGAGTGGGAGGAGGGCTAGCTAGATTTCTATTGCTGATACTACAACATCCCCTTCTGTATTAAAGGAGAAGTACGTTGGGCTGTGATGGGCTGGAGAGGTTGCCGGTATGTAACTGTGTGTGTTGATGGCTATTCTTTCGGTCATACTACTTTTTTGTTTCTTCTTTGCTCTTCTCCAACTCTAGCTTTGTTTGTTCATCCCCTAGTTGTTGTTTCGACAATAGTGGGGTCCTCATGGGTCTTCCATTCAGTAGTTCTGCTGGGGATTTGATTTGAGCTGATAGCGGTGTGGCCCTGTACGCCATCATTGCTAGGTGGGTATCTGTGTTCGTTTCTCGTGCTTTCAACAACAACTTTTTACAGACGCCCACCATCCTTTCTGCGAACCCGTTTGACTGGGGGTGGAGTGGTGACGAGGTAGTGTGCCTAAAGTTGTACGATTTGGCAAAATCTTCAAACTCTGCACTGGAATACTGGGGCCCATTGTCACTGAATACTGCCTCCGGGACACCTCGTTCTTCGAACAGGAGCTTCATTTGTCGGATTACTGCAGCTGATGTCGTCGAGTGGAGATGCCGTATGAAAGGGCTGCGGCTGTAATGGTCCCCCACCAGTAAAAATTCCTTATCTTCCATGGTAAAGATGTCGGTACTGACATACTGCCATGGGTAAGAAGGGGTCTCGTGCTGGAGTAGTGTTTCTGATGGGAGACTGGGTTGGTACTTCTGACATGTGGAGCAGTCTCTAATTAGTTCCTCTATGTCTTTGTTGATACCGACCCAGAACACTGCTGTTCGGGCCAGTAAGCGGGTTTTCTTTATCCCTTGGTGGGATGAATGTAGTTGTTGTAGGATGTCTGGTTGAAGTGAGCGAGGTATGATGATTTTGTTGCCTTTAAGGAGTACTCCATCTTGGAGGCCAATTTCGTCCCTATAATTCCAAAAAGCTTGTACGTGAGAGTGGCAGCAGGATCGATTTTCTGGCCATCCAGACATAACTGTGCTGGTGAGCTGTTTTAATACTGGGTCTTTGGGTGTTTCTGCCTTGATATCTAGCAAGCGAGTTGGGGATGCGTTCAGGTGTGCGTTAAGTAGATGTATGTTGATGTCTACATCCCTGATTGGTTCCCCTGGGATTGGTGACACCCTGGACATGCAGTCGGCTATGGGAATGGATTTTCCTGGATTGTATTTAACTGTGAAATCATAGCCTTGGATTTTAAGTAACATTCTCGCTAACCTTGGTGGTGCATTAGTAAGATTCTTTAGGGCTATTGATTCTAGCGGTTTGTGATCAGTTATTATTGTCACTGCTTGGCCCCATACATAGTGATGGAACTTTTCCAGCCCAAAAACCACTGCTAGCATTTCGCGTTCTATGTTCGAGTACCTTGTCTCAGGCCCCGACAGGGTTTTGCTTGCTAGAGCGACCGGCATTCCATTTTGGATGAGGGCTGCACCCAGTCCAGCTGATGATGCATCAACCTGTATATTTATTGGCGCTTTTGGATCAAAATATTTAAGCACAATTGCTTTCCCTACTTCGTCTTTTATGCTGTTAAAAGCCATCTGTTCCTGTTCAGTCCAGATGAATTGAGTTTTTGTTGACAGAAGATCTCGGAGTGGCTTGGTCAGCATTGCCAGTTGTGGCGAGAATTTGTTTAAATAATTTGCTAGCCCAAGAAAGCTTGCTAATTGTTTTTCGTCTTTTGGTGGTTTCATTTGGACGATCGTCTCTGTCTTCTTTGGGTCTGGTTTTATTCCATCCCTTGATATAATGTGGCCAAAAAAAGAGATTTCTTGCGTGCGGACCACTAATTTATCCGGGTTGAATTTGCAGTTCTTAGACCGAGCTCTTTCTAGGAGTTTGTTGAGTGCTATGTCATGATCGCTGCCATCCTCCTCAAATCCAACGATAACGGTGTCGTCCGATATTGAGAGGACATTTTTAATGTCCCCAAAGGTCTCAAACATGGCTCGCTGAAATTCGTCTTGCGCACTCTTGACCCCCATTGGGAAGCGCTTAAACATATAGCGTCCCTCAGGAGTGATGAATGTTGTAAGTTCTCTTGATTTTTTATCCAGCTTCATGTTCCAGTAGCCTGATTTCACATCCACTATTGAGAACCATTTTGCTCCATGAAGTCTGGAGATGATTTCCTCAAATGTTGGTGTAACAAAGTGTGGCCGCAACACTGCCCTATTTAAGTCCTTAGGGTCCAGGCATAGTCTGACAGATCCATTGGCTTTTGTGACGCATACAAAAGAGTTGACCCAGGCTGTCGGTTTTGTTACAGGGGTTATTATATCTTGAGCTACAAGGGAGTCTAACTCTGCTTTGAATTTCTCTTTCAAGGCTATTGGTACCCGACGGGGTGGGTGTATTACTGGGGGTACTGACGGGTCAATCTTGATGCTGTACTCCCCTGGCAAGCAGCCAATGCCTTCGAATATGTCAGCAAATTCCTTAAGTATCCGTTCTCTTTCTTTCGTATCTCCTTCTGGTTTTGATTGTACTGCCGCGGGTAAAGTGGTGTGGTCTTGTTTTGGTATATTGGTCCCTATTGTAAAATTGAGGGTCACTAGTCCTAGTTTCCTAGATGTCTGGAGGCCAAGTAGCGCGGGTCCATCACTTCTTACTACATGGAAGTTCTTAATTCCACATATGCCTCTCTAGCATCTGTTGGAGTATGCGATTTTGCTGATATGGTATGGAAATATGCCTCTTTTGGCAAGTCGTCGTCTTCTTCGTCGCTGTGTGCTGTTATGTTGTGAGCGTTTCTATATCTTGGGGGTCTTGCCGATCTTGGAGGTCTATCGTGCTTATTAATGGAGTCTTTTGTGTCTCTGGTGCGGCAAACAACTGCAAAATGCCCTGTCCTCCGGCACTTCCCACAGGTTTTTCCTTTTGCTGGGCATTCACCTCTGTAATGGCCTTTTCCACAGAAGTAACATTTATTATAGTACTCCTTCCCCGTCTTTATTGCGTGGGCATCTTCTGTTCTTTCCTCGGGGATCTTTGGTTCTCTATGTGTGTTTTGTATTGCCTCCACCTGCTTCAGTGTTGCCTCTTCTGTCTCTGCAGCATGTAGCGCTTCTGCGATGCTGAGATTCTTTCCTTCTTTGAGTAATGCCTTTTGTGTGGACTTTATGTTCAGTCCAAAAATAAAAAGGTCGACCAGAAGGGTTTTCTCGACGGGGAGATCGTACTCGCACTGTTTTATTATTTGCCTTAGTCTCTTCAAGAATCCGTGGGCTGCTTCATCAGGTTGTTGCCGGCACTGTAGGAGCTGGTATCTCGCGACGCGGAAGTTTGACCTCGGCTCTATATATGCGCGAAATTTCTTGATGTAGTGTTCTACATTGCACGCTTCACCTGCCTCAAATTCAAATGTGTCACTCAACTCTTGGCCTTCTATTCCCGACCATAGCAACAGATAATTCACTTTTACGTCTTCACTTGCATCTTTGAGAGGTCCGTTAAAGTGCAACATAACCTGTCGAGCAAATCTGTCGAAATCTTTTGGTAAATTGGCACTCTGCCAATCCATAGACGGGGGAGGTAATTGACAGGCCATTGTTGATAAAGTGAATTAGTACACGTAGAAGTAATGAAAAAGAATACGTATTATTATTATTTTTTTATTTTTTATTTTTTTTGTGTAACTTGAGTTATTAGCGTACGGTATTTGTATATAAATTATTTTGTTGTTGTTGTTGTTGTTGGTTTAGAAAAACAACAATAACGATATGGATATGAATAGCGAATCGCCTACCTTCGACAGCGTTTCTCTGTTTGCTTGTTTTTTTTTTTTTTTATATATTATGTCCGTGACTTTGTAGATTCACTTTACACCGTGACTTTTGAGTTCCTCTTTTACCGTCTCCACATGTAGACTGCTGCCCCGTTTCTTTTTTTTTTTTTTTTTTTGTTTATCTTCTCTATTTTTTTTTCTCTGTTGTTGTTCGACTTTTCTACGATAACTGTAGATGTCTATAACTTATTTGCAACCACTTCTGACACCATGTTGTGATACCCGTATACATTGATTGATGTCGATTAGACGAAGATACAAGGAGGCTGAAGTGAAACACGTTTATTTACTTAGGTGTACAAACCGGAACTCCCGACGGTGAGCCTGAAACCGGAAGAGGGGATATGGGAAGGGAGTGGGAGGAGGGCTAGCTAGATTTCTATTGCTGATACTACAACAGTATTGATAATTTAATATGGACTCTTCTCTGTACAAGCACCGAAGGAAGCAATATTTTTATACTAGACGCTTTTAAAGTAGTTTCATCCTCTAATTAACAATTATTTGCGTACCACAACAATTATTTGCGTACCACAACAATTATTTGCGTACCACAACAATTATTTGCGTACCACAAGAATGGTGAAGAACTATAAAATAAATAGTGATTTCATGCTTATCTCCCTTGTAACCTTCTTGAAAAAACTTCAAGAATCCATATTGGATTTTTCGATTAAGGGCAGATATTTTATCACTATTTTGTGTGTACAAGTCAATTTACTATTACTAATATTTAATGTTATTTTTTTTTATTAAAACATGATTTTAAGTAAAAAAAAAAATCAGTTGTTTGGGAGTAATACTACCATAACATAGTAAATTGCACATTGATTTTTAAATTGAATAAATAAACCTAAATTAAACCATTTTTGTATAGTTGTACACAGTTGTTGTGATATACAAATAATTTTGAAGATTCAGTTTTTAACATTCTTTTCATCACAGAACAACTGTAACATAGCCCAACGTTATTAAGAAAATCACACCATAACACTTTCAAGAATATATGATTTCATACTTATCTCTCTTGACACCTTCTCTAAAAACAAATTCAGGAATCCACATTGAATTAATGATGTTGATCTGTCTCTTTGTCTTCCCCGCCTACTAGTCAGTGATTTATTTATTTATTTATTTATTTGTTTGTTATGCCTCCTTGGGAATCTTCCCTTTAACTATCTTCTCAATTGTTAAAAAAAAATTAAACTCTTAGTACAGTATCGATATCCAGATCAAATTCTGTTAAATATTTCATTTGATAACTCCCATTAAGTGCCCCCTCAATTTCTCCCTCCTACCACTTTCTCTGAATTCATCCAACCTCATCTTAAACTGATCCACGTTATTTCTGTTCTTGATCCGATCTGGCAATTTATTCCAAAAACATTACTCTGTGAGCAAAAAAACTTAACTGGTTAACAGATCTAGTTTTTGAAAACTGCCTTGACAATAACCTTCCAGATCTAGGAGAAATACTAAAAAAATGCCCACCTTAGTTAGAAATGCCATTAATTATCTCATATCACCTCTCATTCTTCTCTCCAGCAAAGTAGTCAATCCCAATTTGTCCACTCTCTCCCTGTAACTGCACTCCTTTACTTTACTTATTGGTTTTGTCACCCTTCTTTGTACGCCTTCCAGTTTCAATATTACATTCCAATTTCCATGTCGAGTCGCTGGAGCCTAGGCCTGGGTGCAGTATTCTATACGAGGTCTTATTAGAGCTTTATATTTGGAACGAAGATCACGTTGAATAAATGACCGCTGTCTTCCATCAGATTTGTGTCGAGTAAGTCTTTGTGAAAGTATGAATAAGAAGCTTTTATTACAGTATGACATTACCTTAGTGTAGAAGGATCACCTCAGTAGCGCGTACAGGAGGAACAACCGGCAACCAAGGTATGAATAATTTGTGAACGTTAATGTTTTTGTAATGATTACGATAACTTGGTTGCTGCATGTATGACACAAGGTTGAGAACGCAACACCCCTCTTAAGGGTTTATAGAGCAGCATGTTGTTAAGAACAATAAAAATGTAATTCGATTTAATTCCTTCCAGAAAATACTTTGTCTGAGTCGGAATTATTTCCAAATGGCCGGCATCTTAGCCAAAGGAGACATAACTCTGTATTCGTCTATACAGAATTACTTCCCTTTGATTGGAACAAAAAATAATAATATTTCGGAGAAGAAAAAAACGGCATAGTTTATAAAAAGAAGATCAAAACAAATTGCAAGAAAATACACTCCTGGGTGACGCTGGGTAGGTACACCTAGATCACAAAGAAATTGGACACGTTGCCTTTTTTGTGCCGATGTTTATTTTCACAAGAAAAACGACAGAAAAATTAGATTCCGATGAATGTTTAACGATTTATCATCTTGGAACACGAAAAAGAAAGAATTTTATATCGGAATAAAATTAAAATAAATTAGCAATAAAAATTAAAAAACAGTAATCTGCCTATAAAAGTATAAACTCTGCCTTTAAGATTGTAATAAAATAACAAAGGAATCTGTTTCGGAGAAGCACAAGAAACAGCTGCGCCATTAAAAACTATAATTAATTGGAATCAGACACGAGAACACTTGTGCGGCTGATCTTACGACGATACCAATCCTCGGTAACTACAGTAAATGCGATTCCAATGATCTTATGCAGATTAGCTTTTGGGATTCAATTGAATCAAGATTTTTGGACATTTTCATGGATTGTTGGAACTATTCTTTTTCAGATAAATACAGCGTTTAAAAGTAACCCACATGCGAAATCAAAGGAAAGGGGGTAAGGCATAGGATAGGAATTTACCTAATATATATATATATATATATATATATATAGCCTCGGAAGTTTCTCAACCATTAAAACTATATAAAAAAATATTTAAAAATTTTTTAAAATATATAAAAAAAAAACAAAAAAACAAAAAAACTTATAGTCCCAAGTCTTTCAGTGGAAAATCACTCATGTAAGTCAATTTATTTTTTACAGTTATTATATTAGTTTATTTCTAACACTATTTTAAGGGATCATCAGTTGTTTACCATGAAAAACTGTTTCGGGAATTTAATATATATATATATATATATATATATTAAATTATTTTTTTAATTTTACCTACATACAACGTCGTTTCAAGCTTATGGCTCTCATCAGCTCAGGGAAGTAACAATCTCAGACGGTCACACTTTGAATCTGTAAGCGTTGACCCAGTCCCATTAGGCCAAGAGGGATTGTCACATGATAACGGAGAAATCAAGTGATATTTACACTGAAAGCGGCGAGTATAAATATCTAAACATTCGATAGTACTCGACGACAGAGTCGGAGCATTGCACTGAGGCTTTTAGGTGAATGTTTATTTTTAATATTTCTAACAGTGCTCGACTTTCAATTTTACTTGAAAGAGGCTTCTAATATATATATATATATATAGAGAGAGAGAGATAGAAGAAAAAAGAGTGATAAATATGCGACGATTGTCCAAATTTATTTCAAATTTCAATTGTTCAATGCAAGGTGTATTCAGTAATAAACTAGTGTTTATTATTCTTTCCTTAAGCCAAGGCTTTTCAAAGATCGAAATCTTATCATCAGAGGTTCCATCTACTAAAAGTTTTTACTTTAGTTTATATTTGATCCTATATATATATATATATATATATATATATATATATATATCGCTAGATTGAGCACCTTAAGTCAGTAAATAACAAGCCGTTATTGATAATGTAATGCGATACTCTTGGCCACGCCTATTGAGTTCTCTTGACGACTTGTTAGATGGCCGCCGAATTTGCCATTGAGACGTTGATAATATACTAGCTGGCTTCGCAAAGTTCGCTGCATAAAATACTAAATTTAAATACTAAACATTTCATTCATAACTTTGGTGTAAACACGAAACAATAATGTCGCATTTATTCATATAGATAGATTAACATTTTGATAATTTTTATACAAATTTATTTATCTTTTAAAAATAAAGAAAACAAAAGAAGAAATCAATTTCCCTGAGCAATGGTGTGTGTGTGGGGGGGGGGCGATTTGGCTTTAACTTAGAAATAGATCACAACTTGTTGAAAATCACGCGTCAGTCTCCCGAAAGTAAATGAGAACAAAGGAACGGTTGAACGCAGAAAACGAAAGATTCCCAAGTTTAACTAGAAGGTTCCAAAGTTGGAAAAGATGCACTTGAAGAAGGTGGGAGGTGACATCGGCCAAAACGCTGTGAAAATAACAGCCAAGCAAGTTGAAGATTACTAAGAAAAGGCACAGATAGATGAAATAAAAATGGCTTCCAAATGGAGTCGGCTTGTTGATAAAGCTGGAAAACATCAGTTAGCATGTCAGACACGATAAAACATTGTTTTTTTTTGTTTTTTGGTAGTATTTATTTTTTCAAGATGTTTTTATAGATATTTGAGGTCATAGAAATATTGTGAAAATAACAAACAAGATGAGAACGGTAGTCCGAATAATCCAAATAATACAAATTATCATTCCTCATCTAAAAAACTGTTGAAACATAATAGCAACAATCCCTTGCCTATGAACTGACCCAGATAGTTGACCAACCCACTCGCATACTTGATGCTGACGGACACTTTGCAAGACTTCTTGATCTTTTCTTGAACAATGCACAACTACTGTTCTGTCGCCTCTTGAACCTCCGATCACTCGAGTGTCTCTATCAAAATTAAATCCAAGCTCAGGGAAACCTCTGATGTCTCTTTCCAGCGCAGAGTGTACCGATACTCAAGGGCCGATTGGGATAGTTTTCGATCTTTCATTCCAGAAATCCCTAACCCTAATCCCTCTACATTTCATTTTTAAAAAGAATGTGTCCTGTATCGCCTCCCATATATCTGATTGGTTAACAGTTGGTATTGAGAATTTTATACCCTCTAAAAATTCTAAAAATGTTAAAGAATTATAAAAATTTATCTAAAAAAAAGTCTAAAAATTCTAAAAATAAAAAATTCTAACAATAAAAATATAAAAAATAGAAATAAAAAATAAAAAAATTAAAAACTCTAAAAATTCTAATAAAAAATTCTAATAAAAAATTCTAATAAAAAATTCTAAAAATAAAAAATAAAAAATTCTAATAAAAAATCAAAATATAAAAAATAGAAATAAAAATTTATTTTAAAAAAACGCTAAAAATTCTAATAAAAAATTCTAAAAATAAAAATAAAAATATAAAAATAAAAATAAAAAATTAAAATTTATTTAAAAAAAACTCTAAAAATTCTAAAACATAAAAAATTCTAAAAAATAAAAATTCTAAAAAGTAAAAATTCTAAAAAACCTTAAAAATTCTATAAATTTTATACCCTCTAAAAATTCCAACAAAGATCAAATAACCAAAATGGGTGTTCTTCTGCCATTTCTCATAGAAATCACTGTTTTTAATTTTTATCAACGGAATAGATGCCACGAAACCAAAGCTGCCCGCAACCGCTACAAATGGGTTGTAGCGAATGTGAAAGAGTCCTATGCCTATTCTGTTCAAGCCTGAATTGCTGAGTAGAGGCTCGGTTGTCGTGAGTTTTGGAAAATAATAACCAGGGTACTTAACAGATGTAAGACTTCTATTCCAATAATCATTAACGGTCCTCGGGTGATTTCATCAGTGTCTGATAAAGCCACACTTTTTACAAAGAATTTTGTTACAAATTCCACTCTCTACGATCAGAGCCACCAACTTCCGTAATTTCACCTTATGACTGCGAATACCCTTAGTGATATACATATATCGGTCTGAGACATTGTCAAACTAATCTGGATTTTGCTGCCAGCAACATTCCAGTCATCGTGCTACCAGAACTTGCTCCTATTCTAAGTGTTACACCGGCCGTTCTTACACAGGAGAAACTGCACCGGTTGTCACTATAAATAGTGCGATTCACCAGAGACACAGAGAAGACAAAGCACAGTCTTGTAACTGTCTAGCCAAGTGCTAGTCACTTTCTTACTTTGTTAATACACTTGTTAAACCAACCCTCGACTTGACTTCCTTTATTTATTATTTACTGTTGGACAACTTCACAACACTAACAAAATTGTCTAATCGTTTCTTAAAGGATAAATGTTTTTCATCTCTTTGGAAAACCTTATTGGTCCGCTCAAATACTGGTGATCAGTGCTCGACATCTCAGTAGAGATCTATCATTCTCCTATGAATCATGAATAAGTTGCTTGAATCGGCAATAAATCAAGAAATTGTCAAGCACCTGAGCAAAACATAATTTACATAGTGACAAACAATACGGATTTCGTCCTGCAAGGTCAAATGCTGATGTACTAACTGTAATAGCTCATAGGATCCGTGAATCGCTTGACAGGGGGCTTTGTTTCTAGAGAAATAACTCTCGACATATCAAAGGCCTTTGATAGGGTCTGGCACAAAAGGGTTGCTTCACAACCTGGCTTGCTATAGAATATCTGGCAATGTCCTTGCAACCATTGAATCCTTTCTCTCTGATAGATTAATAAAAGTAGCTGTTGATAGACGGAAGTCTGAAGCACATAGTATCAATGTTGCGGTGCCTCAAGGATCTATTCTTGGCCCAACTCTCTTCCTAACCTACATTATCGATCTTCCTAGTCACGTTCTGAGATCATTTGTCGAAATCTATGCACAAGACACAACTGTCTATGGCTGCACATCGAAGAGCACTGGTGATCAAGCTCTTGCTGATTTGGAGCATGTGGTGCCATGAAGGAAAAGTGGCTTGTTACTTCTAAAACCAAACTTCTCTCCTTTCACCACCAACACTCGGATCCTTGTTTTGTCCCAGTCGAAATGAATGGCGCTCTCCTTGAGGAAGCTCCTTACTTTGATAAGCTCCTAGGACTGACTTTCACTCCAGGCCTAAAATGGAAGGCTTACATCCAATCTGTTGTTAGAACCACTGGGAAAATGGTTGGATCATTCTACCGCTCTAAGATGTACCTGACTCCTGATGCAGTCCTTTACCTATATAAAGGTCAGATAGTCCCAAGATGGGGAGGTACTGCTGCCACGTGGGGAGGTGCTGCTCAGAGCACTCTTCGTTGTCTTGACGGAATCCAGAATCGATTTCGAAATCTAGTGAGAGGGGGTGATCTTTTCCGTTTCTTTACAGCCCCTTTTTTCACAGAAGAGATGTTGCTAGTCTCTCTCTATTCTATCGTTGTTTCCATGGAAAGTGCTCAATCGAGCTCTAGTCTCTGGTTCCTCCTTGTAAGACATTCACAGCAAGAACTCGTCTTACAACCTTAGCAAAGCAACAACTTTCCTTTCTACCCTAGTGTTCCCAGCGCCAAGTGAAATTTCCATCAACAGAACCTTTTCATAAGGGCTTCACGTATGTGGAACACATTGCCGCTGGTCTGCTTCCCCACAGTTTACAACTTAGTCGTCTTCAAAGTCAATGTACGACAGATATTCGAACTTGGTTCTGACAATCATTCAATCTCATTAAACCCTTATCCTCGAGTGGCATCTGGCCTTGATACGTAAAAATAAACAATTTGTCTCTCGGTCTGTCGGGCTCCAGGCATTTTGTTTGGTCTGTCACATCGTATTTTTATAAAATAAAATAATCAACACTTTTACCCGACGGAACGAGAACAATCTACCCCCATGGATAAAGGGTTCAGTTCAAAATTCCGTATAGGTTGCCCGAGTTTGAACGTATGCGCCTGAAGAAAGTCGGAGGTTACATCGGCCGAAACGTTGTGAAAATAAAATCCAAGATGAGAAAAGTAGTTTGAATAATCCAAACAATAAAAAGATGCCCAAGTTTTACTAGAATGTTCCCGAGTCGGAAAAGATGCACCTGAAGAAAGTCGGAGGTTACATCAGCCGAAACGTTGTGAAAATAACCGCCAAGATGACAATAGTCGTCCGTTCATGTTATTCTTAGATTTACGGCCAAACAAGTTGATGAAATGGCGACCAGATGGAGTCGACTTGTTTATAAAACGAGAAAAATCAGTTGGTGGGGGGGTGGGGGGGGGGCTAATATTTATTTTTTTTAAAGATATTTTTATAGATATCTGAGGTCATAAAAAGATTTATTGGCTTTTCTCTAACCATAACCATATTGCCCAACCCTCAGAGCAAGTACAGAGATAATAAAAAAGGAGGGGTGGAGGGAGGGGGGGGGGATATTTTAATTCCTTGAATAAACACCCAACGACATCAGATTGTTATTGCTTTTCTGTGAACTATATTTTTCTACAGCATGTCATTCAACTACAAATACGCCTTACTTTTAACAGTGAATCTTACTTTCAAGGTTACAGGGACAGGGTGGGCAGAGTCGCTTTTGGTAAAACTTATAAAAAACAGCAGCAGCAGCAACCCTAAAGTCCAATCCCTCCTAACCCTCAACAGCACGACAGGGCCGAGGCAACAGGTAGTATTGTAGCAATCATAAACATTAATATGTCTTTCCCCTTGCGGGGAGAGCAGCCCCTGCGAGGTAATTTGGTCACACCAATCAGCCATCAAGGCATATTAATTTTGATCGAACATTGAAGGACTACTTCCAGACCCCTTCGATTTAAAGGGCAGTCCCACAGAGAGAGAGAGAGAGAGAGAGAGAGAGAGAGAGAGAGAGAGAGAGAGGGGGAGGGAGCTTCCCGACACCTACAAAAAAGGACTTCTCTCCTGCCCCTGTCTCCGATGCTGAGCAAAGCTATCTTCACTGAAGATATATTGCTCCAAGAAGACTTTCGGCAACCAACCGAACTTTCTTACTTTCTTACTTCCTTCACTCTTCTATTCCTTTCTTCCCTTTCGGCAACCTACACCCAATGGTGTAGGTCAGTTAAATAAATACATATTGTTGTTGTATATAAAAGGGTTTTGTTTCCCTTTTATTTGACGACCGTTTTGTTGTTACAAAAAATATTCATAGGAGTTTGTCTTACTGTCCATGCAAAGATAAGGCTCTATAGTAGCAGAGCTGTGACGTCAGGAACTTTGGTTTCTAGCAGGGTCACCCTAAGGTAGATTGGTTTGACACCCGGTGGTGTTAGGGCTCTGGTGAAATCCAAAGGCAGCTGCACCAGGATTCGGCAACCTTTTATCGGCGATACTACAGACAACATCAGCAGCAGCAGCGACATGTTTCGGTTAACGATTTTGAATCTATGCTTAATTTCTAAGCTCGGTGCTGATTGGTGCAAGCATTTAACTTCCTTTCTGGCTTGTCCAATCAGAGGCCATCTCTCAGGCGCGCTGAATACACAACCAGAGTTAATAAAAGGTAGAGCACACTGTTTACTTTCTCTCTTTCCCGGCCTATAACAAATTGGGGTTAATATTAGATAGCCTGCCCAAAGAGTGAATGAGGTATTTTGGTGACTGGAATTAGTTTAGAGAATAGACCAAGAGAATGACACACGACCCCCACCCACCTCTGGCCTTGTGCCACATCTTTTGTAATTTTCCATTTTTTACTTCAAAGAAATGTATCATCCAAAAGATAAATAAACTTGGCCTTTTGGCCGAAATCAAAGTGTAGTATCTGTTCCGATGGATACTACACCCCATAGACTGGTATTGTCCTGGCCTTCGGGGCTTGATTTACGCCGGTCTATGGGTCTGTTCTGTGCAGTTCTAGGAGGTCCACCCGCCCAGGCTTCGCCTCATCTCTTTGGGGAGGAGTAAGTTTATTGCTTACTGCCTGAGGCGCCCCTACCGGGGAATGCCGACGGGGCTGCCCAGGCAATTTTTAATAGCCAGAGTGCTCACCTTCTCGAGCACTGGCTTTTCAAGCCCCACTTTCTCGACCCGACCTTGGGTCACATCTTACCTTGTGGGAGTCAGATAAAACTGTCCTTGTGCCTAACCTCCTGGAGAGGAGGTAAATAAACACAATGCATATATTAACATACACGTCACTCATATTCGTAACGATTACTAATCAGTGATTCTTCTTATTATTTTGTGGCCGCTTCCTGTTTTACTTCGTTGTTTTTCCTCCGTATATTTCCCTTCTCTTTCTTTCAATTATTTTCTTATATCTCTTATTAGCTCTTCTATGAGAATGTTATTTTTGTAAATTTATAGAAGTGCACCTTTCGTATTTCGACCCCTAAAAAAAAAGTTTCTACTTTTTTTGGCAAATTACATGTAAACAGCCTCAACAAATATCATAAAAACCCCTAACCCTAACCCTAAAAAATCAGGTGGTGTGCCTGTAAAAAATCTATTGTTTTTTGCGGCTGGTTCATTAAATTACCAATGTCTCGAAGATTAATCTCATTTAACTCCATTTTCTAAATACTAAATTCAACTTCCGGTGAATTCTGAATGAATGGTACTTGGAGAAAAAAAAACGGAACTCTTCAATTTCGATTTCTTAATCGGCAGCTGCTTCATATATACTACAGAAGTGCCTCATTATTTCGTAAACACTGATTATAAAATCTGAAAATGTTATACAATTACCCCAATGGTATTCAATGCTTATAGAATGACGTGTTTTCAATACAGAAATGATTCTTTGAAACTACGTGCCACGATACACTAGAATGGTATCAGTAATGTCGCAATCGAAAGCATTTGAGAATTATTCCATTCAAAATAACTAAGCTATTTTCGTATTCTTACGGCTGTTTTTGATGCACTAAAATCTGTTTTCTCCCACCTCCAGTTCTTGAACTTTTTTGATGTCGTTGAAATAAAACTAAAAACATTACATTTTGTTGCACACTTCGTCTTTTTCCATTTTGTCGGTGTCGCGTTGACCACACGTTGACCACACGTTGACCACACGTCTCTTTCATTAATTTGATTTCTGTTGCCGTTTTTTTGTTGCTGTTGTGTAACTCTCTTCCTGCTGACTGTTTTCCTCCTACCTACAGCCTTGGTCTTTTCAAGACTAAGGCCAATACGCATCTCCTGTATTTGCGATAATCAACTTTCGTTCTTGTTAGCTCCTTACATCAAGTGGCTTCATGCCTTGTCTGGAGCGATTTCGATTTTTTTTAAATAAATAAATTAAATAAAAAATTTAAAAAATAGTTAAGATTTTTCAGAATAAATATGCAAATTAGTTAACCTCGCATATTTTTGCTAGTTGGAAGCAGAACAGATATTACACTACTTCCACACCTCTCAAAAAATGAGGAGGTAATGCCTGGGAGGATGGTATCATGACAACAAAACAGATACTACACTACGTGTACACGTCTCAAAAAAGGAGGGGGAATGTCAAGGAGGATGGTATCATGACAACAGAACAGATACAACACTACGTCTACACCTCTCAAAAAAGGAGGAGGTAATGCCTGGGAGGATGGTATCATGACAACAAAACAGATACTACACTACGTGTACACGTCTCAAAAAAGGAGGGGGAATGTCAAGGAGGATGGTATCATGACAACAGAACAGATACAACACTACGTCTACACCTCTCAAAAAAGGAGGAGGTAATGCCTGGGAGGATGGTATCATGACAACAAAACAGATACTACACTACCTGTACACGTCTCAAAAAAGGAGGGGGAATGTCAAGGAGGATGGTATCATGACAACAGAACAGATACAACACTACGTCTACACCTCTCAAAAAATGAGGAGGTAATGCCTGGGAGGATGGTATCATGACAACAAAACAGATACTACACTACGTGTACACGTCTCAAAAAAGGAGGGGGAATGTCAAGGAGGATGGTATCATGACAACAGAACAGATACAACACTACGTCTACACCTCTCAAAAAAGGAGGAGGTAATGCCTGGGAGGATGGTATCATGACAACAAAACAGATACTACACTACGTGTACACGTCTCAAAAAAGGAGGGGGAATGTCAAGGAGGATGGTATCATGACAACAGAACAGATACAACACTACGTCTACACCTCTCAAAAAAGGAGGAGGTAATGCCTGGGAGGATGGTATCATGACAACAAAACAGATACTACACTACCTGTACACCTCTCAAAAAAGGAGGGGGGAATGTCAAGGAGGATGGTATAATGTCAACAGAACAGATAGTACACTACCTCATCACCTCTCAAAAAAGGTCAAGGTAATGCCTGGGAGGATGGTATCATGCCAGCAGAGCAGAGACTACACTACTCTATGCCCCTTAATTGAGCATTTAAAGATAGTACATTATTATGAAATATTATATACGATACTATTTCATAATAAGTACAATAGTCTTAAATAGTATAGTTTCGGCTTCAGACAGACAGACAGATACATAATCTCCATTATTAATAGATATAAAAAAAGACGCTGTGTCTATTGTTTAAAGTTGAATTAACTTAAACTTGAGCATTTAACTTTACAGTTACTGGGACAAATGAGCCCAACTTTTGCATTTAGAAGTCAAAAAGTCAAAAAAGGATGAATTGAGTACGATTTTCAACAGTTTTTCCCTAACTCCTCTCTTGAGGAATGCCAGATTTTTTTTTTTATCAAAAAAAATGTGTTCCACTCGGGGACGAGAAAAGCCTGAGAAATCTGAAAAGAATTAAATCGAGTTCTTATTTACAAGAAAAGGGAAGAAATTTAAAACGTCAAAAAAAAAAAAAAGTATCGGCCGTTGGAATTTATTTACAAGTCGGTTTCAGATTGTTTTAACTTCTTGAAGAAAATAAAATGATTGTTTAACAATGAAATTAATACGTTTAACACAAGCGAATAAAGAAAAACCTTTAAAAATGTCCTTGAAACCGGAAAGGATTTTAAATCAACGCCAGATTTGGGGGTAGGCTAAAAAAAACAAAACAAAACGCTTAGAGCACGGGTCGCCAACCTGTGGCCCGCATGCAAATGGCAGCATTTGGCTTCTATAGAATTATCTTACTGATGCTACAAAATGTTCTTCGATACAGGGTCCGCCATAAGCAACTCTATATTTTCTTTTTTTAACTTTGTTGACACTTAGGCATTTCTTCTATTCCGTGTGTCATTCGAAAGCGCAAATCGTATATTTTATTTTATAAATGTGTATGATTTAGATTATTCGGACTAGAGTTCTCATCTTGAGTGTTTCAGCCGCTGTAACCTCCGGCCTTCTTCAGGTGTATCTTTTCGGACTCGGGAATATTTCTGTTGAACTCGGGAATCTGGACGGAATTCCGAACGGAACCCTTTTATTTAATCCACGATGGTAGCATGCTCTCGTTCCGTCAGCCATGATTACGAGAAGTCTTCAGTAATTTGTAATTCTTCATAACGTCCGCACCGAGGATTGAACCTTCAACATAATGAATATAATATGGAAGTAATATTGTTGGCATCCTTCTTTCTCAGGAGACAATGGAGTTTTGCGCCTCAGATTTGTCCGGAACCTCGACTGGTATGTCCGAGAATGTGAATGAGTGGAAAATAACTGCCACAATTCGCTCCTAGGGGCTCTCATTGGCGACAGCGCTTGGGCTCTCGCTTATATAGCTAACGCGAACAGGTGCCTCACTCTCACGGAAGACTCTTTCTGATTGGTTGAAGTCCGATATAGGAAACCTATCAATATCGAGCATTTGGATAGAATTGACCAATCAGTATTAAGCATTTCAACCAAATAAATATTGAATATTTCAGAGAGCGTTTCTCTGGTGGCGGCAATGTTGTTGTTGCTGCATATAAATATATATATATATATATATATATATATAGTAATCCAGGTAAAGTAAACACCCACAGAGTAAAAATCCAAAGAGTTTCAACCGGTCTTATAAAGAGGTGCTCAATATCAAATAGAGCTTTTTATAAATATAATTATTTTTTTATTCATACAAACATGTGCATAATTATAATAATAATAATTATGTTTTATTTATACAGACATGTACATAATCTTCTCGTTGTAATGCTCGCCGAGTATGTACATGTGTGTATAAATAAAAAATAATTATATATATATATATATATATATATATATATTTCACGTATTTAGATAATATGAAATAATATAATGTATTACATATAAATATTTTCTGTATTTACTTCAATAATCTGTGTATAATCTGCTAGTTCACACATGTGATGACAACAAAACAATCGATCATTTGTTTGGATATTGTTCGCAAGCATGTGACGAAGCTCTTTGCAGTATGCACAAATGAATAAATGAATATTTGATAGCGATTTAATCTTGGACCCTAATTGCATTCCTGCCAGGCCTCTTATATGTATCGCCTTGCCCAGATGACTATCTAGACCCTAGCAACTTTTTTTACATGTTTACCCTTTTGGAACCTGGTTGTATTCCTGCCAGGCCTCTTATATGTATCGCCTTGCCCAGATGACTATCTAGACCCTAGCAACTTCTTTTACATGTTTACCCTTTTGGAACCTGGTTACATTCCTGCCAGGCCTCTTATATGTATCGCCTTGCCCAGATGACTATCTAGACCCTAGCAACTTTTTTTACATGTTTACCCTTTTGGAACCTGGTTGTATTCCTGCCAGGCCTCTTATATGTATCGCCTTGCCCAGATGACTATCTAGACCCTAGCAACTTTTTTTACATGTTTACCCTTTTGGAACCTGGTTACATTCCTGCCAGGCCTCTTATATGTATCGCCTTGCCCAGATAACTATCTAGACCCTAGCAACTTTTTTTACATGTTTACCCTTTTGGAACCTGGTTACATTCCTGCCAGGCCTCTTATATGTATCGCCTTGCCCAGATGACTATCTAGACCCTAGCAACTTTTTTTACATGTTTACCCTTTTGGAACCTGGTTGTATTCCTGCCAGGCCTCTTATATGTATCGCCTTGCCCAGATAACTATCTAGACCCTAGCAACTTCTTTTACATGTTTACCCTTTTGGAACCTGGTTACATTCCTGCCAGGCCTCTTATATGTATCGCCTTGCCCAGATGACTATCTAGACCCTAGCAACTTTTTTTACATGTTTACCCTTTTGGAACCTGGTTGTATTCCTGCCAGGCCTCTTATATGTATCGCCTTGCCCAGATGACTATCTAGACCCTAGCAACTTTTTTTACATGTTTACCCTTTTGGAACCTGGTTACATTCCTGCCAGGCCTCTTATATGTATCGCCTTGCCCAGATAACTATCTAGACCCTAGCAACTTTTTTTACATGTTTACCCTTTTGGAACCTGGTTACATTCCTGCCAGGCCTCTTATATGTATCGCCTTGCCCAGATGACTATCTAGACCCTAGCAACTTTTTTTACATGTTTACCCTTTTGGAACCTGGTTGTATTCCTGCCAGGCCTCTTATATGTATCGCCTTGCCCAGATAACTATCTAGACCCTAGCAACTTCTTTTACATGTTTACCCTTTTGGAACCTGGTTACATTCCTGCCAGGCCTCTTATATGTATCGCCTTGCCCAGATGACTATCTAGACCCTAGCAACTTTTTTTACATGTTTACCCTTTTGGAACCTGGTTGTATTCCTGCCAGGCCTCTTATATGTATCGCCTTGCCCAGATGACTATCTAGACCCTAGCAACTTTTTTTACATGTTTACCCTTTTGGAACCTGGTTACATTCCTGCCAGGCCTCTTATATGTATCGCCTTGCCCAGATGACTATCTAGACCCTAGCAACTTTTTTTACATGTTTACCCTTTTGGAACCTGGTTGTATTCCTGCCAGGCCTCTTATATGTATCGCCTTGCCCAGATGACTATCTAGACCCTAGCAACTTCTTTTACATGTTTACCCTTTTGGAACCTGGTTGTATTCCTGCCAGGCCTCTTATATGTATCGCCTTGCCCAGATGACTATCTAGACCCTAGCAACTTTTTTTACATGTTTACCCTTTTGGAACCTGGTTGTATTCCTGCCAGGCCTCTTATATGTATCGCCTTGCCCAGATGACTATCTAGACCCTAGCAACTTCTTTTACATGTTTACCCTTTTGGAACCTGGTTGTATTCCTGCCAGGTCTCTTATATGTATCGCCTTGCCCAGATGACTATCTAGACCCTAGCAACTTCTTTTACATGTTTACCCTTTTGGAACCTGGTTACATTCCTGCCAGGCCTCTTATATGTATCGCCTTGCCCAGATGACTATCTAGACCCTAGCAACTTTTTTTACATGTTTACCCTTTTGGAACCTGGTTGTATTCCTGCCAGGCCTCTTATATGTATCGCCTTGCCCAGATGACTATCTAGACCCTAGCAACTTCTTTTACATGTTTACCCTTTTGGAACCTGGTTACATTCCTGCCAGGCCTCTTATATGTATCGCCTTGCCCAGATGACTATCTAGACCCTAGCAACTTTTTTTACATGTTTACCCTTTTGGAACCTGGTTGTATTCCTGCCAGGCCTCTTATATGTATCGCCTTGCCCAGATGACTATCTAGACCCTAGCAACTTCTTTTACATGTTTACCCTTTTGGAACCTGGTTACATTCCTGCCAGGCCTCTTATATGTATCGCCTTGCCCAGATGACTATCTAGACCCTAGCAACTTTTTTTACATGTTTACCCTTTTGGAACCTGGTTGTATTCCTGCCAGGCCTCTTATATGTATCGCCTTGCCCAGATGACTATCTAGACCCTAGCAACTTCTTTTACATGTTTACCCTTTTGGAACCTGGTTGTATTCCTGCCAGGCCTCTTATATGTATCGCCTTGCCCAGATGACTATCTAGACCCTAGCAACTTCTTTTACATGTTTACCCTTTTGGAACCTGGTTACATTCCTGCCAGGCTTCTTATATGTATCGCCTTGCCCAGATGACTATCTAGACCCTAGCAACTTCTTTTACATGTTTACCCTTTTGGAACCTGGTTGTATTCCTGCCAGGCCTCTTATATGTATCGCCTTGCCCAGATGACTATCTAGACCCTAGCAACTTTTTTTACATGTTTACCCTTTTGGAACCTGATTGTATTCCTGCCAGGCCTCTTATATGTATCGCCTTGGCCAGATGACTATCTAGACCCTAGCAACTTCTTTTACATGTTTACCCTTTTGGAACCTGGTTACATTCCTGCCAGGCTTCTTATATGTATCGCCTTGCCCAGATGACTATCTAGACCCTAGCAACTTCTTTTACATGTTTACCCTTTTGGAACCTGGTTGTATTCCTGCCAGGCCTCTTATATGTATCGCCTTGCCCAGATGACTATCTAGACCCTAGCAACTTCTTTTACATGTTTACCCTTTTGGAACCTGGTTACATTCCTGCCAGGCTTCTTATATGTATCGCCTTGCCCAGATGACTATCTAGACCCTAGCAACTTCTTTTACATGTTTACCCTTTTGGAACCTGGTTGTATTCCTGCCAGGCCTCTTATATGTATCGCCTTGCCCAGATGACTATCTAGACCCTAGCAACTTTTTTTACATGTTTACCCTTTTGGAACCTGATTGTATTCCTGCCAGGCCTCTTATATGTATCGCCTTGCCCAGATGACTATCTAGACCCTAGCAACTTTTTTTACATGTTTACCCTTTTGGAACCTGGTTGTATTCCTGCCAGGCCTCTTATATGTATCGCCTTGCCCAGATGACTATCTAGACCCTAGCAACTTCTTTTACATGTTTACCCTTTTGGAACCTGGTTACATTCCTGCCAGGCCTCTTATATGTATCGCCTTGCCCAGATGACTATCTAGACCCTAGCAACTTTTTTTACATGTTTACCCTTTTGGAACCTGGTTGTATTCCTGCCAGGCCTCTTATATGTATCGCCTTGCCCAGATGACTATCTAGACCCTAGCAACTTTTTTTACATGTTTACCCTTTTGGAACCTGATTGTATTCCTGCCAGGCCTCTTATATGTATCGCCTTGCCCAGATGACTATCTAGACCCTAGCAACTTCTTTTACATGTTTACCCTTTTGGAACCTGGTTACATTCCTGCCAGGCCTCTTATATGTATCGCCTTGCCCAGATGACTATCTAGACCCTAGCAACTTTTTTTACATGTTTACCCTTTTGGAACCTGGTTGTATTCCTGCCAGGCCTCTTATATGTATCGCCTTGCCCAGATGACTATCTAGACCCTAGCAACTTCTTTTACATGTTTACCCTTTTGGAACCTGGTTGTATTCCTGCCAGGCCTCTTATATGTATCGCCTTGCCCAGATGACTATCTAGACCCTAGCAACTTCTTTTACATGTTTACCCTTTTGGAACCTGGTTACATTCCTGCCAGGCCTCTTATATGTATCGCCTTGCCCAGATGACTATCTAGACCCTAGCAACTTTTTTTACATGTTTACCCTTTTGGAACCTGGTTACATTCCTGCCAGGCCTCTTATATGTATCGCCTTGCCCAGATGACTATCTAGACCCTAGCAACTTCTTTTACATGTTTACCCTTTTGGAACCTGGTTGTATTCCTGCCAGGCCTCTTATATGTATCGCCTTGCCCAGATGACTATCTAGACCCTAGCAACTTTTTTTACATGTTTACCCTTTTGGAACCTGATTGTATTCCTGCCAGGCCTCTTATATGTATCGCCTTGCCCAGATGACTATCTAGACCCTAGCAACTTCTTTTACATGTTTACCCTTTTGGAACCTGGTTACATTCCTGCCAGGCTTCTTATATGTATCGCCTTGCCCAGATGACTATCTAGACCCTAGCAACTTCTTTTACATGTTTACCCTTTTGGAACCTGGTTACATTCCTGCCAGGCTTCTTATATGTATCGCCTTGCCCAGATGACTATCTAGACCCTAGCAACTTCTTTTACATGTTTACCCTTTTGGAACCTGGTTGTATTCCTGCCAGGCCTCTTATATGTATCGCCTTGCCCAGATGACTATCTAGACCCTAGCAACTTCTTTTACATGTTTACCCTTTTGGAACCTGGTTACATTCCTGCCAGGCTTCTTATATGTATCGCCTTGCCCAGATGACTATCTAGACCCTAGCAACTTCTTTTACATGTTTACCCTTTTGGAACCTGGTTGTATTCCTGCCAGGCCTCTTATATGTATCGCCTTGCCCAGATGACTATCTAGACCCTAGCAACTTCTTTTACATGTTTACCCTTTTGGAACCTGGTTACATTCCTGCCAGGCTTCTTATATGTATCGCCTTGCCCAGATGACTATCTAGACCCTAGCAACTTCTTTTACATGTTTACCCTTTTGGAACCTGGTTACATTCCTGCCAGGCTTCTTATATGTATCGCCTTGCCCAGATGACTATCTAGACCCTAGCAACTTCTTTTACATGTTTACCCTTTTGGAACCTGGTTGTATTCCTGCCAGGCCTCTTATATGTATCGCCTTGCCCAGATGACTATCTAGACCCTAGCAACTTCTTTTACATGTTTACCCTTTTGGAACCTGGTTACATTCCTGCCAGGCTTCTTATATGTATCGCCTTGCCCAGATGACTATCTAGACCCTAGCAACTTCTTTTACATGTTTACCCTTTTGGAACCTGGTTGTATTCCTGCCAGGCCTCTTATATGTATCGCCTTGCCCAGATGACTATCTAGACCCTAGCAACTTCTTTTACATGTTTACCCTTTTGGAACCTGGTTGTATTCCTGCCAGGCCTCTTATATGTATCGCCTTGCCCAGATGACTATCTAGACCCTAGCAACTTTTTTTACATGTTTACCCTTTTGGAACCTGATTGTATTCCTGCCAGGCCTCTTATATGTATCGCCTTGCCCAGATGACTATCTAGACCCTAGCAACTTCTTTTACATGTTTACCCTTTTGGAACCTGGTTGTATTCCTGCCAGGCCTCTTATATGTATCGCCTTGCCCAGATGACTATCTAGACCCTAGCAACTTCTTTTACATGTTTACCCTTTTGGAACCTGGTTACATTCCTGCCAGGCCTCTTATATGTATCGCCTTGCCCAGATGACTATCTAGACCCTAGCAACTTTTTTTACATGTTTACCCTTTTGGAACCTGGTTGTATTCCTGCCAGGCCTCTTATATGTATCGCCTTGCCCAGATGACTATCTAGACCCTAGCAACTTCTTTTACATGTTTACCCTTTTGGAACCTGGTTGTATTCCTGCCAGGCCTCTTATATGTATCGCCTTGCCCAGATGACTATCTAGACCCTAGCAACTTCTTTTACATGTTTACCCTTTTGGAACCTGGTTGTATTCCTGCCAGGCCTCTTATATGTATCGCCTTGCCCAGATGACTATCTAGACCCTAGCAACTTCTTTTACATGTTTACCCTTTTGGAACCTGGTTACATTCCTGCCAGGCCTCTTATATGTATCGCCTTGCCCAGATGACTATCTAGACCCTAGCAACTTCTTTTACATGTTTACCGTTTTGGAACCTGGTTGTATTCCTGCCAGGCCTCTTATATGTATCGCCTTGCCCAGATGACTATCTAGACCCTAGCAACTTCTTTTACATGTTTACCCTTTTGGAACCTGGTTGTATTCCTGCCAGGCCTCTTATATGTATCGCCTTGCCCAGATGACTATCTAGACCCTAGCAACTTCTTTTACATGTTTACCCTTTTGGAACCTGGTTGCATTCCTGCTAGGTCTCTTATATGTATCGCCTTGCCCAGATGACTATCTAGACCCTAGCAACTTTTTTTACATGTTTACCCTTTTGGAACCTGGTTGCATTCCTGCTAGGTCTCTTATATGTATCGCCTTGCCCAGATGACTATCTAGACCCTAGCAACTTTTTTTACATGTTTACCCTTTTGGAACCTGGTTGCATTCCTGCTAGGCCTCTTATATGTATCGCCTTGCCCAGATGACTATCTAGACCCTAGCAACTTCTTTTACATGTTTACCCTTTTGGAACCTGGTTGTATTCCTGCCAGGCCTCTTATATGTATCGCCTTGCCCAGATGACTATCTAGACCCTAGCAACTTCTTTTACATGTTTACCCTTTTGGAACCTGGTTGCATTCCTGCCAGGCCTCTTATATGTATCGCCTTGCCCAGATGACTATCTAGACCCTAGCAACTTCTTTTACATGTTTACTCTTTTGGAACCTGGTTGTATTCCTGCCAGGCCTCTTATATGTATCGCCTTGCCCAGATGACTATCTAGACCCTAGCAACTTTTTTTACATGTTTACCCTTTTGGAACCTGGTTGTATTCCTGCCAGGCCTCTTATATGTATCGCCTTGCCCAGATGACTATCTAGACCCTAGCAACTTTTTTTACATGTTTACCCTTTTGGAACCTGGTTGTATTCCTGCCAGGCCTCTTATATGTATCGCTTTGCCCAGATGACTATCTAGACCCTAGCAACTTCTTTTACATGTTTACCCTTTTGGAACCTGGTTACATTCCTGCCAGGCCTCTTATATGTATCGCCTTGCCCAGATGACTATCTAGACCCTAGCAACTTCTTTTACATGTTTACCCTTTTGGAACCTGGTTGCATTCCTGCCAGGCCTCTTATATGTATCGCCTTGCCCAGATGACTATCTAGACCCTAGCAACTTCTTTTACATGTTTACTCTTTTGGAACCTGGTTGTATTCCTGCCAGGCCTCTTATATGTATCGCCTTGCCCAGATGACTATCTAGACCCTAGCAACTTTTTTTACATGTTTACCCTTTTGGAACCTGGTTGTATTCCTGCCAGGCCTCTTATATGTATCGCCTTGCCCAGATGACTATCTAGACCCTAGCAACTTTTTTTACATGTTTACCCTTTTGGAACCTGGTTGCATTCCTGCCAGGCCTCTTATATGTATCGCCTTGCCCAGATGACTATCTAGACCCTAGCAACTTCTTTTACATGTTTACTCTTTTGGAACCTGGTTGTATTCCTGCCAGGCCTCTTATATGTATCGCCTTGCCCAGATGACTATCTAGACCCTAGCAACTTCTTTTACATGTTTACCCTTTTGGAACCTGGTTGTATTCCTGCCAGGCCTCTTATATGTATCGCCTTGCCCAGATGACTATCTAGACCCTAGCAACTTCTTTTACATGTTTACTCTTTTGGAACCTGGTTGTATTCCTGCTAGGTCTCTTATATGTATCGCCTTGCCCAGATGACTATCTAGACCCTAGCAACTTCTTTTACATGTTTACTCTTTTGGAACCTGGTTGCATTCCTGCTAGGTCTCTTATATGTATCGCCTTGCCCAGATGACTATCTAGACCCTAGCAACTTCTTTTACATGTTTACCCTTTTGGAACCTGGTTGTATTCCTGCCAGGCCTCTTATATGTATCGCCTTGCCCAGATGACTATCTAGACCCTAGCAACTTCTTTTACATGTTTACCCTTTTGGAACCTGGTTGCATTCCTGCCAGGCCTCTTATATGTATCGCCTTGCCCAGATGACTATCTAGACCCTAGCAACTTCTTTTACATGTTTACCCTTTTGGAACCTGGTTGCATTCCTGCCAGGCCTCTTATATGTATCGCCTTGCCCAGATGACTATCTAGACCCTAGCAACTTCTTTTACATGTTTACTCTTTTGGAACCTGGTTGTATTCCTGCCAGGCCTCTTATATGTATCGCCTTGCCCAGATGACTATCTAGACCCTAGCAACTTCTTTTACATGTTTACCCTTTTGGAACCTGGTTGTATTCCTGCCAAGCCTCTTATATGTATCGCCTTGCCCAGATGACTATCTAGACCCTAGCAACTTCTTTTACATGTTTACTCTTTTGGAACCTGGTTGTATTCCTGCTAGGTCTCTTATATGTATCGCCTTGCCCAGATGACTATCTAGACCCTAGCAACTTCTTTTACATGTTTACTCTTTTGGAACCTGGTTGCATTCCTGCTAGGTCTCTTATATGTATCGCCTTGCCCAGATGACTATCTAGACCCTAGCAACTTCTTTTACATGTTTACTCTTTTGGAACCTGGTTGCATTCCTGCTAGGTCTCTTATATGTATCGCCTTGCCCAGATGACTATCTAGACCCTAGCAACTTCTTTTACATGTTTACCCTTTTGGAACCTGGTTGTATTCCTGCCAGGCCTCTTATATGTATCGCCTTGCCCAGATGACTATCTAGACCCTAGCAACTTCTTTTACATGTTTACCCTTTTGGAACCTGGTTGCATTCCTGCCAGGCCTCTTATATGTATCGCCTTGCCCAGATGACTATCTAGACCCTAGCAACTTCTTTTACATGTTTACCCTTTTGGAACCTGGTTGCATTCCTGCCAGGCCTCTTATATGTATCGCCTTGCCCAGATGACTATCTAGACCCTAGCAACTTCTTTTACATGTTTACCCTTTTGGAACCTGGTTGCATTCCTGCCAGGCCTCTTATATGTATCGCCTTGCCCAGATGACTATCTAGACCCTAGCAACTTCTTTTACATGTTTACCCTTTTGGAACCTGGTTGTATTCCTGCCAGGCCTCTTATATGTATCGCCTTGCCCAGATGACTATCTAGACCCTAGCAACTTCTTTTACATGTTTACTCTTTTGGAACCTGGTTGTATTCCTGCCAGGCCTCTTATATGTATCGCCTTGCCCAGATGACTATCTAGACCCTAGCAACTTCTTTTACATGTTTACCCTTTTGGAACCTGGTTGTATTCCTGCCAAGCCTCTTATATGTATCGCCTTGCCCAGATGACTATCTAGACCCTAGCAACTTCTTTTACATGTTTACTCTTTTGGAACCTGGTTGTATTCCTGCTAGGTCTCTTATATGTATCGCCTTGCCCAGATGACTATCTAGACCCTAGCAACTTCTTTTACATGTTTACCCTTTTGGAACCTGGTTGTATTCCTGCCAGGCCTCTTATATGTATCGCCTTGCCCAGATGACTATCTAGACCCTAGCAACTTCTTTTACATGTTTACCCTTTTGGAACCTGGTTGCATTCCTGCCAGGCCTCTTATATGTATCGCCTTGCCCAGATGACTATCTAGACCCTAGCAACTTCTTTTACATGTTTACCCTTTTGGAACCTGGTTGTATTCCTGCCAGGCCTCTTATATGTATCGCCTTGCCCAGATGACTATCTAGACCCTAGCAACTTCTTTTACATGTTTACCCTTTTGGAACCTGGTTACATTCCTGCCAGGCCTCTTATATGTATCGCCTTGCCCAGATGACTATCTAGACCCTAGCAACTTCTTTTACATGTTTACCCTTTTGGAACCTGGTTGCATTCCTGCCAGGCCTCTTATATGTATCGCCTTGCCCAGATGACTATCTAGACCCTAGCAACTTCTTTTACATGTTTACCCTTTTGGAACCTGGTTGTATTCCTGCCAGGCCTCTTATATGTATCGCCTTGCCCAGATGACTATCTAGACCCTAGCAACTTCTTTTACATGTTTACCCTTTTGGAACCTGGTTGTATTCCTGCCAGGCCTCTTATATGTATCGCCTTGCCCAGATGACTATCTAGACCCTAGCAACTTCTTTTACATGTTTACCCTTTTGGAACCTGGTTGTATTCCTGCCAAGCCTCTTATATGTATCGCCTTGCCCAGATGACTATCTAGACCCTAGCAACTTCTTTTACATGTTTACTCTTTTGGAACCTGGTTGCATTCCTGCTAGGTCTCTTATATGTATCGCCTTGCCCAGATGACTATCTAGACCCTAGCAACTTCTTTTACATGTTTACCCTTTTGGAACCTGGTTGTATTCCTGCCAGGCCTCTTATATGTATCGCCTTGCCCAGATGACTATCTAGACCCTAGCAACTTCTTTTACATGTTTACCCTTTTGGAACCTGGTTGCATTCCTGCCAGGCCTCTTATATGTATCGCCTTGCCCAGATGACTATCTAGACCCTAGCAACTTCTTTTACATGTTTACTCTTTTGGAACCTGGTTGTATTCCTGCCAGGCCTCTTATATGTATCGCCTTGCCCAGATGACTATCTAGACCCTAGCAACTTCTTTTACATGTTTACTCTTTTGGAACCTGGTTGTATTCCTGCCAGGCCTCTTATATGTATCGCCTTGCCCAGATGACTATCTAGACCCTAGCAACTTCTTTTACATGTTTACCCTTTTGGAACCTGGTTGCATTCCTGCTAGGTCTCTTATATGTATCGCCTTGCCCAGATGACTATCTAGACCCTAGCAACTTTTTTTACATGTTTACCCTTTTGGAACCTGGTTGCATTCCTGCTAGGTCTCTTATATGTATCGCCTTGCCCAGATGACTATCTAGACCCTAGCAACTTCTTTTACATGTTTACTCTTTTGGAACCTGGTTGTATTCCTGCCAGGCCTCTTATATGTATCGCCTTGCCCAGATGACTATCTAGACCCTAGCAACTTCTTTTACATGTTTACTCTTTTGGAACCTGGTTGTATTCCTGCCAGGCCTCTTATATGTATCGCCTTGCCCAGATGACTATCTAGACCCTAGCAACTTCTTTTACATGTTTACTCTTTTGGAACCTGGTTGTATTCCTGCCAGGCCTCTTATATGTATCGCCTTGCCCAGATGACTATCTAGACCCTAGCAACTTTTTTTACATGTTTACCCTTTTGGAACCTGGTTGCATTCCTGCTAGGTCTCTTATATGTATCGCCTTGCCCAGATGACTATCTAGACCCTAGCAACTTCTTTTACATGTTTACTCTTTTGGAACCTGGTTGTATTCCTGCCAGGCCTCTTATATGTATCGCCTTGCCCAGATGACTATCTAGACCCTAGCAACTTCTTTTACATGTTTACTCTTTTGGAACCTGGTTGTATTCCTGCCAGGCCTCTTATATGTATCGCCTTGCCCAGATGACTATCTAGACCCTAGCAACTTTTTTTACATGTTTACCCTTTTGGAACCTGGTTGCATTCCTGCTAGGTCTCTTATATGTATCGCCTTGCCCAGATGACTATCTAGACCCTAGCAACTTCTTTTACATGTTTACTCTTTTGGAACCTGGTTGTATTCCTGCCAGGCCTCTTATATGTATCGCCTTGCCCAGATGACTATCTAGACCCTAGCAACTTCTTTTACATGTTTACTCTTTTGGAACCTGGTTGTATTCCTGCCAGGCCTCTTATATGTATCGCCTTGCCCAGATGACTATCTAGACCCTAGCAACTTCTTTTACATGTTTACTCTTTTGGAACCTGGTTGTATTCCTGCCAGGCCTCTTATATGTATCGCCTTGCCCAGATGACTATCTAGACCCTAGCAACTTCTTTTACATGTTTACTCTTTTGGAACCTGGTTGTATTCCTGCCAGGCCTCTTATATGTATCGCCTTGCCCAGATGACTATCTAGACCCTAGCAACTTCTTTTACATGTTTACTCTTTTGGAACCTGGTTGTATTCCTGCCAGGCCTCTTATATGTATCGCCTTGCCCAGATGACTATCTAGACCCTAGCAACTTTTTTTACATGTTTACCCTTTTGGAACCTGGTTGCATTCCTGCTAGGTCTCTTATATGTATCGCCTTGCCCAGATGACTATCTAGACCCTAGCAACTTTTTTTACATGTTTACCCTTTTGGAACCTGGTTACATTCCTGCTAGGTCTCTTATATGTATCGCCTTGCCCAGATGACTATCTAGACCCTAGCAACTTCTTTTACATGTTTACTCTTTTGGAACCTGGTTGCATTCCTGCTAGGTCTCTTATATGTATCGCCTTGCCCAGATGACTATCTAGACCCTAGCAACTTCTTTTACATGTTTACTCTTTTGGAACCTGGTTGCATTCCTGCTAGGTCTCTTATATGTATCGCCTTGCCCAGATGACTATCTAGACCCTAGCAACTTTTTTTACATGTTTACCCTTTTGGAACCTGGTTACATTCCTGCCAGGCCTCTTATATGTATCGCCTTGCCCAGATGACTATCTAGACCCTAGCAACTTCTTTTACATGTTTACCCTTTTGGCAGTGCCATAAGGTTGATTTTTTTTTTAATTTGAGTCCATTCTTTTATCTTTAAAATTACTCTCTATATAAAACTCAATGTCTGTATGTATGTGTGCATGTGTGCGATGTTTTTGTTTCCTATAGAAACTCCCCATCCTAACATTCAAAGGTAACATAAATTGGAACAAATACATAGAAGACATTGCCAAGGCTGCTGCAAAGAAAGTGGGCTCCCTCTACCATGCTAGAAAACTTCTCACACCTGACAGAATCTTATATCTCTACAAAGCCACCATCTACCCATGCATGGAGTATTGTTGTCACATATGGGCTGGTGCACCATCCACTAGTCTATCCCTCTGAGACAAGGTCCAAAAAGAGTCTCTAATCTAATAGGTCCCTCACCATCCACCAAGCTCCATCCCCTGTCCCATCGCCGCAATGTTGCATCCTTGTGCTTGTCTTACAAGTACTTCAATGGAATGTGCTCTGATGAATTTGATGCTCTGGTGCCCCCCTCGACGTAAAAACACTCGACCAACCCGACAATCAGCTAAATCCCATCAATTCACTGTGGAGGCCCCCAGATGTCAAAAAGCCTTCTACTCCAATAGCTTCTTTTCACGAGCTGCCGGCCCTTGGAACTCCCTTCCTGCTCCCTGTTTCCCTGACTGTACCGACATGCAGAAATTTAAAACTAATGTGAACAAGCATCTTGCTGTACAGCTCCCAATTTAGGATGACCCCCCCTACAACTTTCACCCTAATTCTCAGTAGCCCCTTACGTCTACAATGGCAACTTGACTTGTTTGGGGTGAACTCAGTTAAAAAAAACAAAAAAACGAAAGTTTACAGAATCTGCATAAAATCTAAAAGTGTATTATGTAAAATTTACCGGGGAAAACAATGGAAGCGGTTCCGAATCTCCAAGTGCCGTCCTAACCTAAGGGCAGAACCCTTTAAAACTTCAAATACGTAAATCTGATTTTAATTAAATTTAAACCATATGTATAAGACACTAATTCAGGGAATTTTAAAACATTTCAGCTTCATATGATAGGGTACGGAATGGGATGAGGGGGCCAATAAAAACAAAGCAGGTAATATGGTGTTATGAGCACAATGAAAAAGTATGGCCGGGATAAACCAATGTGGCGATGGATGGCCGGTTATGGGATGGATGCCTTTATAGCAGCATGTCATTCCCACTGTCAGAAGTAGCCCGACCAGGTGTGGATTAGTCGAAGCGGCCCGACCACGTGTGGGTAAAATTAACAGATTAAAACAAACAAAGGGAAGAAAGAGAACATTATTATTATTTGGAAATTATATTAGAAAGAAAGCGAAGGAATAATAAAGAATGGTATTTTGTAAAATCAATAATTAGAATAAAACATTTATATTAAAACAAAACAATTTATTTGGCTGAGACATTTTGTAGAGTTCATATTTTTAAGGAGTGAAAAAGTTCCATTTGTAAGTTCATGTTTGCACGAAGGTGCATATGCGAGCGTGTTTGATGTGAAGTGATTTTTGTGGCAATTGTAATGGTGAGTGTTTGACGGAATAGTTCATTATTCGTGGTAGGAATTAAAAAAAGATTACCTTTTGCCTCCCCCACCTCCTCGGTCGAACTGGTGGGGGGGGGGGTTGTCGACGATCTCCTCTGTGTGCGTTCGGACGGCAAGCGGAAGAAAAAGAGAGAGAAAAGAGGATGCATGACTTGTTTTATAGTGAGTCAAATCATGCGTGGTCAAGCTGACCTGTTGGTTCCTGATTGGTCGGAATCTTCGGCCAACATGCTTTCATGAGATCATCCCCTCTTCTCTACCTCAGAGGCAAAGAAGGGCTGAGTAAACAAAGAAAGAAAAGGGTCGCAACATAGTAGCGTCCGCTACAAAAGTATATAGTAGTTGTTGTGAAGTTGTCCAACAGTAAATAATAAATAAAGGAAGTCAAGTCGAGGGTTGGTTTAACAAGTGTATTAACAAAGTAAGAAAGTGACTAGCACTTGGCTAGACAGTTACAAGACTGTGCTTTGTCTTCACTGTGTCTCTGGTGACTCGCACTATTTATAGTGACAACCGGTGTTGTTTCTCCTGTGTAAGAACGGCCGGTGTAACAGTAGTGATCCTCATTCAATCCCGAGCAACGTCGGGTCACCCTGCTAGTTATATATATACAAGTCAGATTTAAATCGTTGTCCCACAACAATTAAAAAAAAAAAATCCCAGAAAGCAAAGTGGGCAGGAGTAGGAGATGGTGACAGGAAAGGATGGGAGAGGTTATGTTGTTGCCAATGTAGGTTTCTTGTTCGGGGTCGTTTAGTAAATAAAAAAAAAGTTACATATCGAGTGATACGTGAACAGGGGACACAAATACCAACGCACACAAACATACACACAATATCGCACCCTTGCTTGCCACACACAGAGGCAGAGACGACCAGACTAAGACGGATCCTGAGGTTGACTCCCAGATTTTTACCAGAGCCCTGTTAGCCGGGCAGCTCTGACACTATCATGCTGTCATTCCTCCTGTTGGGGTTAGAAAAGATTGGGTTTAGGGGGGTGGGGATGAAGGCAATGGAGAGCAAAGGGTGGGGTGGGGTGGGATTGGGGGTGATTGTGCGGTGGTCCCAGGCATCCAAATTCTCCCTTTCGCATAATATTTCTCAGTACTAGGATTTATACTTGAGCCTTTGGGGCATACAATCAAGGAGTTGGCCCCTGATGTATCAGTATTTCATCGCTCGTTTGTTTACATTTTGAACTTCCGGTAATTATCTGCCCTTAGACTGTCCCCACTTCATGTCCCCACTTGTAATGGCGTCCTATGTAAATAAATTTCGTGTTCATTTACTCTTCGTCTCTGTTTGTTTTTAATCCAAGCCATCCTCGACTGGCGACAACCCGACACCTGGCATCACCTAACCTCTGCACGTCACTGCGTGGAGGGCCTGAGCTGATGGCCTAAAAGATCTGTCAGAAATACTGTCAATTCTTGGTGCTTCTGCTGTTTCACAATGGCATGTTAGGCCTCTCTTTAAAAATAATAGCTAAAGAAATGTATAAACTTTGTTATGTACTTACGTGGTAGCTGAAAAGACTGTACATTAAAAATTACACAAATTCATCCAGTATTTATTAAATTAAAAATAAAAAACGATTTCGATCGGGCGTCGCCATATTGTATCTTCGCTCGACTTTATCATTGGGTTATCTTCCTTGCCTAAACTGGTTACAAAATCTCTAACGACACGTAAAATCGTTTGTTTTCTTATAATTTAATAAATACCGGATGAATTTGCGTAATTTTTTCTGTACAATCTTATTTTCAGCTACCACGTAAGTACATAACAAAGTTTATACATTCTTTAAATATGTTAATGTCATTGTGAAACGGCAGAAGCACCCAATTTTTCAACAACCACAAATCTCTTCTGAGAAATGTCAGTTTTTTTTTGTTTTGTTTTGTTTGTTTTTTTTAAAGAAAAGGAGAATTTGACCAACATTTCTGTTAGGAAGTTTAAATAAATAAAATTAAAGAATACAAAAAAAAATATTGAGTCAGGAATGTAAACGAAGGCTAGGGTTAGGGTTAAGTGAAGGTTCGACAAGAATGAGAAATGAACCAACGTATGTTTATTTATGCGTTTCACAAGGGAAGAAAAGGAAATGCCTGAGAAGTCTGAAAAATCGAGTTCTTATTTACAAGAAAAAGGAAGAAATTTAAAACGTCAAAAAAAAAAAAAAAAAATATCGGCCGTTGGAATTTATTTACAAGTCGGTTTCAGATTGTTTTAACTTCTTGAAGAAAATAAAATGATTGTTTAACAATGAAATTAATACGTTTAACACCAGCAAAAAATAAAAAAAATAAGAATCTTTAAAAATGTCCTTGAAACCGGAAAGGATTTTAAATTAACGCCAGATTTGGGGGGAAGCTTTAAAAAATTAAAAAAACAAACAAAAACAAAACGCAAGGGTCGCCAACCTACGGCCCACGTGCAAAGTGGAGCAGTTGGCTACATTTTCTTCGATACAACGTCCACCATGAGTAACTCTATATTTGGTGCTTGTACAGAGACGGGTACATATGAAAAACGTTGAAAATCGAAATTCCATTTAAATTAACCGGAAAACTCTTTGCAAAAATTAGCAAAAACTATCGAGTAGAATTGTAATAAAAAATAAAAATCCGTTGTATCGTTTAATCGGGTTCGGAACATTGATTCGAGCGAAAAACACGAAATTCAGGGGGAGATAACTCAGTCTGTCATATTAACAAGTAATAAATTAATGGCATTCACCAAAATACGATGAAACTGATTTTTATTTTTAATTAAAATTCTACTCGATCATTTTCCCTACTTTTTGGTGAAGATACTTATTTAAATCTGCTGCGTAAGTATATAATACTGTTTTTTTGTGGTATTGATAATTTAATATGGACGCTTCTCTGCACAAGCACCTTATATTTTCTTTTATTTGTCTTCTATTTCATGTGTCATTCAAAAGCGGAAATCGTATATTTTATTTTTATTCGTGGCCGAGACGAAATATGAAAGGGGGAGATAATTTTTTTTAAAATTGGGGGGGGGGGGTATATGCAAAAAATAAAACTACTGAGGATACATTACGTGGTGCACACACACACATACGCGAATGGTGGAATCGTACCTATCTGAGTTTATGTGGAGACAAAAATCCGGAAAGACTGGCATGGTGTGGAAATTTCTAGACGTTTTTCTAAGTAAGTCAACGGTTACTTCCCTTTGTTGAAGGGTAGGGGGGGCCTACGTGCAGGTCGAAGGTCATATGGATATTGCGTAGGTGTTATGCGGTGAAGGCCATGTTGTGTCACGTGATTTCTATTTTTAGCAATGATGCAATTTGTTCGTGTCTGGATATATCGGCGCGAAATTTAATCAGAATAGAGGTTGACGCCGAGCTCGACGCATATTAAAACTGTTTCTCCGTCCACGAGGGGACGTTAAATTTGTAGAGAATTTCTGCTTGAGGAAATTTAAGAGATATGATATCTCTTGGTTGAATTACATGTTGTTTATGTAATATTTCCCCTCGGTCAAGAATATATCCTTGGGAAGTTGTTTCAAGCCAGATACTTGAAATAAGGAGATTGGAGTATGTGAACGAGACAAGAGATAGCTCCGGGAACGAAATTGCCTATGTTGAAGAGATTAGCTCCCGAGAAGTGAAATACTTTGCTGTCGAGAAGATTCTAATCAGAGATTAAGAATCATAGAGATTGATCGTCTTTGCACACAGATCGATTTGAGATGATATTCAACTGTGCCAGTTGAATCAGTCACATACGCGCGTGATCGCCATTCAAGACGAACGATGGAAAATAGTGAGTATTGTGTTTATTTGAAATTTGTACTGTTCTTGTGCCATACATATTGCATCGGATTTGCTAAAAGAAAATATTGAAGAAAAAGAGGAAGAAAAGAACTTTCTGACAGACGTTTGATAAAATAAAAAAGAGTTAATTTTATCGTGGAAATTATGTTGGACTTCGGCACGGTTTGTTAATTTTATTTCTTTTGATTGTAACTTTGGTGAAAGAAAAAAAAGAGACTTTTGATTGATTTGTAAGGATACGGACTTTATAGTAAGTTCATGTTTTAAAAGGATTTATTCCTTAACTTTGATTGTGTCAATTTTTGTTGTATCTAACCTTAATGTTCAGAGATACTGATGTTGTATTTTTTTTATTCTTATTTTTTTTGCATGTTATCCAGGAATAATTTATTTATTCCAGCTTTGGAAAAAAAGGCAGTCCAGGCTATCTTTTTTTTGTAAATAAAACTATATTTTAACTTTTACGAACATCTTGTATTCCTCCTTTCCTTATCTCTTGTTATAATTTTTTTATGATAATTGTCCTAGATAACATGACCATCGTTTAGAGCGGTTTTTCGTTAACGACACGAAAATTCCGACAATGGGAAGTATTTTCGCACAGATTGCAAAATTGTACCCTGTATAAAACTTCTTTTTTTTTTTTCACAATTTTCCTTCATTTAAACTTTACTTCATTTCAATTACTTTTTTTTTAAATTATTAAAACCGATTTATTTGATGTTTAATTTATTTCAATAAATCTATTTAATTTTAACGTATCCTCTGAAATGTTAATTTTTTGCATTTTGAATTCGATAAAAAAAATCGTTACAAAAAAACATTATTACTTTTTTTTATCATTAATTACTTTTAATAACTATAATATTATATTTTCTTTCGTATACACGCCCAGTTTCTGAAAGTTTATCTAAGTGCAATGAGTTCTATTGAGAGCAGACGAAGCTTTAACAAACATGTTTTAAGTTGCAAAAAAATGTAAGTGCATATACGGACTCCACACCCTTTCGTGTAGAAGGAGCGCCCGCAGATTTCCTAACCACAGCGTTCTCAATGATGTCATCCGACGGGCACTAAAAATCCCTGGCTTCCCGTTAATCCTTGAACTAGTTGGCCTCGACGCAGGGAATGGCAAACGACCTGATGGCGTTTCCCTTTGCAAATCTCACTTATATGGATGCGACTTGTGTCGACACTTTTGCGCCCTCATCAGTGATTGAATCGGCAACAACCCCTGGCCAGGCAGCAGCGTCAGTAGAGAGTTGCAAGCAATTCTCGACCTTTTGGTCGGGATCAAAGTGTAGTATCTGTTCCGATGGATACTACACCACGGTCCTGTGCAGTTCTAGGAGGTGCACCCTCCCAGGCTTTGCCTTCTCACCCTTTGAGAGGGGGTTAGTTTATTGCTAATCACCTGAGACGCCCCTACCGGGGAATGCCGACGGAGCTGCCCAGGCAATTTTTAAATGGCCAGAGTGCTCAAATTCTCGAGCGCTGGTTTTTTCCCACTTTCCCGACCTTGTGTCACATCTTACCTTGTGGGGAGGGGGGGAAGATAAATAACTTGTGTTTCAACCGATTGCCGTAGAGACGAGTGGAGTGATAGGCCCCCCCCCCACACGCTTCTTCTTCTTCCTCCTCCTCGACAGCCTTGGTCTGTTAATGACGCGCCACACTGGAGACAATCACAAATTGACTTGGCTTTACGAGTGCTTCTCCATCGCCATTATTCGTGGAAACGCCTCGAGCCTGCTCTCGGCCTGCCAAACCAGCCGGACATTCGATGAAACTTCCTGATGCGTGCATGTTGGTTTCGAAAAAAAACAAAAACATTTTATTAATTTTTTTTATTAATTATAGTTTTTTTATTAAATTTAAATTGAATAATTTCAGTTTCTATATTGCAGCTGCATATTACTTCCATGTCACGTTTATTATTATTGAAATAACGTTATATAGTTACCTATGGCGGACCCTGTATATATCTTACTTCTCTTCTTTTATATAACAAAGTTAAGTCGGTCTATTTCTCGAAATTTTTCATCGATATCTTTCCTTCTACGGAGTATACAATTAAATCGGAACTGCTTACGCCGCGACTGCAAATTTCTGGATACCTATTCCTAAAAAGCTCCTCAAAAAAGTAACCCTCCATCCCCATCCAAAAAATGGGAGGGAGGGGGCAAAAAAGAAATGTATCTTAAAACATTAAATATTGTTTCCGCACTTTATTTTATTGTAGGGAAAAAAAAGTCCCTCCCCCCCAAAAAATAAAAATATAAGCTCAATTGACACCCATATACCTCTGTAGCGGTCATAAACAGACCTATTTTCTTCCTCCGAAAAATGCCCCCATTGAGTGAGTGGGTCACACACTGACCAATCAGCCTGCAGGGCACATTAATTCCTTACGTCAGCCGAAGAACTACTTCAGCCCCTTTGGGAATCACAGGTGGCCCCCAGAGAGACCCCGGCAAGCAACGAGGAAACATTTCTGTCACTCTCTCTCCTGCCCCTGTTCACTGGGCGTTGACAGCAAATACCATCTTCGTCTGAAGATAGTATTTGCTGACAGACCTCAGGCAGCTCTAAGTACTCTTTACAATTTAATACAAACTTTGCGCTAGATGGAGGTGTAAAGAAGGGGAGGGAGACGTTGTCCCTTTTTATAAGAACAACGAAAAGGGTTTATTCACAAAGGTTACCTATACCGTTTGGTATAGGTAGAAAGAAACTTGGACAGTGTCCAAGAGAGGGAAAAAGCGAGAGAGAGAAAGAGAGAGTGAGAGAGAGAAAGAGAGAGAGGGAGAAAGAGAGAGAGAGGGAGAAAGAAGGAGGGAGGGAGAAAGAAGGAGGGAGGGAGAAAGAGAGAGAGAGAGAAAGAGGGAGAGAGAGAGAAAGAGAGGGAGAGAAAGAGAGAGGGAGAGAGAGGGAGGGAGAATAAGAGAGAGAGAGGGAGAATAAGAGAGAGAGAAAGAGAGAGAGGGAGAAAGAGAGAGAGAAAGAGAGAGAGGGAGAAAGATAAAGAGGGGAAAAGAGAGGGAGTGGAAAAGAGAGGGAGGGGAAAAGAGAGAGAGAGGAAAAGAGAGAGAGAGGAAAAGAGAGAGCGGGGTGGAGGGAAAAAAGGGAGAGAGGTGAAAAGAGAGAAAGGGAGATATAGAGAATAGAAATAAAGAGAAATCCAAAATTTGTCTTTATTTTTTAATTAAACTGGCTTTGCAAACTCTTTTCTTCTTATCAGCCAGGGAAATTTTTAGCATCATTCTGGCAACCTAGGGATTGTTTTGTCTCTTGGCAGATCGAAACGAGGTATGGTTCGATTTGATCTTAGGAGGTCACCCTCCCAGGAATTACCACTTCTTTCAGGAGGAGGATTGGCTTATTGACCCCCCCCCCTCTTGGAATGCCGAAGGATCCGTTCATGGCTATTTTCTTTTTTACTCTTTCAGAGTGTGCCCCTCGGGGGTGGGGGCTGTTTTTCTCCGCATTAAACTGACCTTGTGTCACATCGTGCTGCCGTAGAAGGCCCTTATATAAAGTGCTGTTTTTTTCAACTCTTCTTTTTGTACCAGCCGGGCAACTCTTGGTGTATTCTGATTCTAGGGTCTGGTTAGCAAGGGTTCCGACCTTCTGTCCTAAGTAGGCATGGTTTGGTTCGGTCCAAGGATGCCGTCCTCCCAGGCATTACCCTCTCCTTGAATTGGTCACCTTTTGAGGTGACTATTTAAGAATTTCTGCATATTAGAAAACTTTTAGATCAGATGAAGTATTTTTTTTTTCTTTTTAAATAGATTGTAGCGAGGTGCGTTAGTATACTGCCAATAACATGGTGCAACAATAACAAATGAAAATTGGCTAGTCAGAATCAAAGATTGATTTTGATTTGTCAGCTTAAATGCTATGTAGATCTAAGTTTGAACATCCGGATAACATTATTTTATATATATGAATATATATGAAAGTTGCCCCCCCCCCCCCTGACAATTTCTGAATCACCAATTTTTGATGAAATGGAATTTTAATAAAATGTGTAAAAACCAAATTTGATTTGTTCTTTTTTTTTTTATTTATCAGATTCGATTCTGGTGCAATGACTGCATTGAAGAACTTTAGTGTCACTTACGCACACTTTTCAACATATACCCTGTCATAAACAAAGGCATGCGGGACGAAGTAAAAGCCACCGTTTTCCAAACATAGTTCAACTTATGACTTAATTAAGAACTTGCAATCGTAAAGGGATCCATAAACATGCAGAGAGAGAGAGAGAGAGAGAGAGAGAGAGAGAGAGAGAGAGAGAGAGAGAGACGGCGAAATAGTTTAACACAAAAAACATAGACTTTAAATTTCAAGTGTAAAACCAATTCTTTCCTTTAATTGTTAATAATTATTTTCAACCAAAAAGAAATTGTCGAGTTGTTGCATTACTATTATTGATTTGTTCTGCTTGAATAACCTTGCCTTCACAGGACCGACGATGCTATCATCATTCATCCCGACCTAGAGGAGATTCGACCGACATCTTTTTTTGTATTGTCACTACGACGATCACCGGCCAAAAGAGTGTTCACGGTCTGGAAAGATCTCTGTGTAGAGAACCAGAAGCGTGAACACAGATAGACAGACGACGAGCGGGGTACATGTTTATGACAGGCTCCGTGACGTGGAACAGAGTGGAGTATCTGTTATACTTGGCGCTGCGACCAGGAGATCAAACACCTGTGCGTGAGTGGTCGACAACGATACCTACGGTGTCGAAGAGACTGGGGTACTGTTTACATTTGATGCCGCGAAGCCAGGATCAGAGTGGGGTACCTGTTATATTTGAACGTTGGACTCTTGGGAAAGAGTGCTATCATCCATTGCAATTGGTGGGTGGAAAGGTTGCTTAGTTGTTAAAAGAAAGGAGTTTTATCTTGGCAGCAGTAAATGTAACCTTTCCGTTTTTGGCGCCATTCTACTACAGACTGGATGTCATCTTCTAAGTATTGCCTTGGACATGCGTGCGTTCTGAACTGAACCGTTTATTTAATCCATCAGGGTAGGTTGTTCTTGTTCCGTCAGCCATATGTCTGTGTCCGATTTGCCCACATCGAAAATCAAGCATAGTGTCATCAGCAAATCTATCTCGGAGGTGATCGCATCAAGGAGGTCGTTTATGAAAGTCAGGAATAATAAAGATCCAAGTATCGACCCGTGGGGCACACCTAACCCTAAACCCAACCCTAACCCATGGGGCACACCCAACCCTAACCCGTGGGGCACACTTAACCCTAAACCCAACCCTAACCCGTGGGGCACACTTAACCCTAAACCCTAACCCATGGGGCACACCCAACCCTAACCCGAACCCTAACTCATGGGGCACACCCAACCCTAAACCCAACCCTAACCCGTGGGGCACACCCAACCCTAACCCGAACCCTAACTCATGGGGCACACCTAACCCTAAACCCAACCCTAACCCATGGGGCACACCCAACCCTAAACCCAACCCTAACCCATGGGGCACACCCAACCCTAACCCGTGGGGCACACTTAACCCTAAACCCAACCCTAACCCGTCGGGCACACTTAACCCTAAACCCTAACCCATGGGGCACACCCAACCCTAACCTGTGGGGCACACCTAACCCTAAACCCAACCCTAACCCATGGGGCACACCCAACCCTAACGGCACACTCAACCCTAAACCCAACCCTAACCCATGGGGCACACCCAACCCTAACCCGTGGGGCACACCTAACCCTAAACCCTAACCCATGGGGCACACCTACATAAATGTGATGTTTAGCTGTATGGTATTTTAGAACAAACTGGATCTTTCTCTGAGCGAAGAAGGATTTGATTATATTAAATATTCGTCCAGTAATATCGTACAACTTAATTTTCTTGAGAAAACCTTTATGCCTGACCTTATCAAAGGCCTTGGACATATATTAAGCGCTACCACCCGAGCTTCACCTGTGTTCTCCTGTGTATGGGATACGCGTTCTGGATATAACCATTAGGATATCTGCAGTAGAACGGGATTGCCTAATTTTTTAAGTGATTTCACACAAAATTTGAGATCGAATAACCGGTAATACCACTTTTTTTGTGCTATTCACCCAGCGTCAAGCATTCCGTCTTCCACTGAAAATGAAAGTTTACGGAGAATATCAATTTACATGCGTTCCCCAGTCAGCATGTCTATCCCAGTTAGGGGAGATGACATACAGCGTCTAGTATTCCCAAATGGTCACCCATCGTGTATTGGCCAGACTCAACGTCACTTAACTTTGGTGATCTAACGAGAACCGGTGTGCCAACGTGATCATGTCATATATTATACATGCTTAATAATGGGAAGAGAAGGATGAAGGTAATCCGACGTGATGGGAAAATGAAAAAGGAAAACCAAAAAATGGATGTTTTTTTATGTGTACATCAATGTTTCGTCTTTATTTATAAGACTTCATCAGGATGATAATATAAAGAAAAATGTCATGCAAGCACAAACACATATAGGGTTGACATATTGGGGAAAAAGGAAGAAAATAGTAGCCACTACTGGAGAAAACAGTAGGGTGGACGTCCATGGTTGGTGAGGAAAAGAAGCATGGACGTCCACCCTACTGTTTTCTCCAGTAGTGGCTACTATTTTCTTCCTTTTTCCCCAATATGTCAACCCTATATGTGTTTGTGCTTGCATGACATTTTTCTTTATATTATCATCCTGATGAAGTCTTATAAATAAAGACGAAACATTGATGTACACATAAAAAAACATCCATTTTTTGGTTTTCCTTTTCCATTTTCCCATACTTAATAACTAGTGCGACCTAATGAAAAGCAGAATATCAACGCTTAATAATCAAAGTGCACTCTTTCTCTTGGCCTTTTGGCTAAGATCAAAGTGCAGTATCTGTTCCGATGGATACTACACCCCATAGACTGGTATTGTCTTGGCCTTCGGGGCTTGATTTACGCCGGTCTATGGGTCTGTCCTGTGCAGTTCGAGGAGGTCCACCCTACCAGGCTTCGCCTCCCCTCTTTGGGGAGGAGTAAGTTTATTGCTTACTGCTTGAGGCGCCCCTACCGGGGAATGCCGACGGGGCTTCCCAGGCAATTTTTAAACTCCACTTTCCCGACCCGACCTTGGGTCACATCTTACTTGTGGGAGTAAGATAAAAACTGGCCTTGTGCCTAACTCCTGGAGAGGAGTAAATCAATACTTGCAGAATACAATTTGGAAGCAGATAAGCTCGTAAGGTTGAAAAAAGCAGAAATGCGTCTACTTTTATTGCAGGAGTTCAAACTCGACTACAATAATTTACAAACAGCAGACAATATCAACTGAGAATGACGAGAAAGGTTCACAAGTGATCGGACAATACGAAGGACGTTACAGAAATTCGGTAAAATAAGAAGGTCGAGGGCTGACATGCATGCGCTCTTTTGAAAGCAATCGTTGAACAAATTGTCAGAGAAATATGTCTGAGGCATTGTTGACAGACTATCTAAAGCAAATTGATCAGATGAAAAAACCTTGATAAAAATGTCCTGCATGAGCTCAATGAATGAATGTTTATTATAATTTTCGAACAACCTTATATATATATATATATATATATATATATGTATGTTGTACAAATTTCATTTATACAACAGTTTTTGGCTACATATGTGCATACATGTTTCAACTGCGACTTTATTGAAAGTCCAGTATCATCAAGCCATTTTACATTTACTGAAAAGTTGACTTTGAATTATCACAATTAAAACATGTATGCACATATGTAGCCAATAATGTTTGCATAAATAAAAAAAATTATGCTATAATACAGCTCTGTTATTGAGCACTATCTTATAAACACTTGAGTTTGAATTAACATCGGGGAAACAACAACCATACAAATTATATATATACTTAGATACATACATACATGCGATTCAAGGATTGTCTCAAAGACGATTTAGAAGTGCTTTGGGACTGATGTTGGAGGATGGGAGGCGTAGCTGTAGATAGGTCAAGGTGGAGGAAAGCGCTTTTTGAAGGCAGCAAGCTTTTTGAAAAGAATGCGATGAAACACCAGCAGCGAGGAAGAGACGGGGCGTGACACCTCCAGCAAATGGAGGAAACATGGAACCCCTAAGATGTCAAGCGTGCAATTTGATAACTATGTCACGTGCAGGTTTGTTAAATAACCAACGAGTGCATGTTTTGCAAAATCAAGCACGGACAAGAGGTGGCTTCATTTATGGCATCCCCTCAGATCACCAATGGTCCGTAAAAGTCTGGCAGGCCTAAAGAGTTATATCCGCGCTAATCACTAGGAACTTTTACACTAATAGCACATCGATACGCCAAACGTGGTCATACTCGAAATCGAATAGACAGCCGCCATACATACACATAGCAGGGTAAAATGGTCTGACATACGTAGGGTTTAATAAAGAATGGAAAAAATATTTTTATTTTTCAAATGTACATGTCATTTTTTTTTTAATTAAATTTTTTTAATATTTTTATTTATTTTTTTAAATTTTTATTTCGTTTCAAAAAATGACGTCACTCGACTTGAATCCGTGTGATTTTTTTTCTGTCAAAAAGTACATACTGATCGCCTTTGATCTATTGAACAATAAAAAGATACCATTCCACATGAAATGATCCGAAGTATAAACAACTTTCGCGAACGTCTTCGACAGTATATGGTTGTCCATATACTGTCGAAGCAAACATTTGAGTGACGTAATTTTAAAAACAAAAATGGCGTCATATGTACGTTCGGAAAATAAAAAAATACTTTTTTCATTATTCTTATTTGCTTTTATTAAACCCCACAAATGCGTCAGACCATTTTGCCCCACGTGGCGAGATAGACAGAGATATAAATCCTGACAGGAAAATTGTAAAAATAAAACAAGATATTTTACCGTTTTTTAATTTCTCAATGGCATTTTAATAGTTATCCAGAAAAATACTAATTACAGAAGCCAAGACAATTAGATTTTTGTCCTTTTTTAAACAACGATATATTGCATGGTTTTAGATGTAAGAAAATATGGAAACTTTAAATGTTAGTTCAAGGCAAAAAAACAAACAAAAAAAATTAGCAGTCCTGATGTCCCCACAGGGGACAGTTCTATTCAGAAAATCCCAGTGAATATAGCCTGAATATTTATTGTTCAAAAACTCCACATATCAAATATAATTATTCAATTGGAATAATTTCAGAGGAAATCCAAGTTTAAAAAAAAAATTTCTATGAAGAAAAACAGAAAAACAATAAAAAAAAAAAGAAAGATGAAATAATTGAAGGGAGATAACTTTTGTAACTTCCTGTTCAGAAAGCCGAACAAACAGTTGTTTAATAAACCAATTTCATAACAGAGTTGTATTGCTTTTTGAAACTTTTTTTTTTTTTTAATAATTTGTAAAAAAGAATTTTGGACCACTTTTTTTCCTGGAAGAGGAAAAATTGTAACAAAGAAAATAAACCTCAGAAAGAAAAATAATTTTGACCGACAAATGAAGAAAAACGCGAATGAATGCAGAAAAAAAAAAAAAAAAAATATGAATAAATCTAATATATTTACCCCCCCCCCCAAAAAAAAACCCTCTAATATTTAAGACCTGTTGTGGATAAAAAAAAAATGAACCCAAAGTTTTTATTATGTTAATGAAAACTAGACTTTATTTTAAATTTATTAAAAGGATATAGTTTGTTATTTCAGTATCAAGTTATGACAAAGGTTTTACTTATGTTGGTTTTAGTAATAAGTCATAAGACGAATTCAAATAATTTTTTTTTTTTTTTTAAACTTGAGTTCACCCCAGACAAGGCATACTGCCAATGAAACGTAAGAGGCTACTGTGGATTAGAAGCTAGAAATTAAAGGGAGCATCCTAAATAAGGATGTGTGCAGCGAGATGTTTGTTTATGTTACATTTAAATTTTTTCATGTCGATACAGTCACGGAAACAGAGAGAAAGGAGGGAGTTCCAATTTGGTATGAAACAAGTGTAAGAAGTGTCTTTATCATAACTTAGTACGGATGAAACACCGATTTTCCAGCATCCTTATTTCCAGAGCGTCGCCGGATTAACCGTTTTGCTGGATCATCCGATGTCCGAATAATTAAACAACACGTCTTTTAACGCACTAATTATCCACCTACTATGTCTCTAAACCACCAGGGATTGCTAGGGTTGTTTCATTTATTTCTTCCTTAGGCTTCATTCGTGTCTGCTTTCGTCGTGATCCGCGTCGTGGTTATTTCTTTCTCAGATATGTGTTGTCATTTTTCTGCTTCTTCTTGTCATGTACACAGCTTCTTGCCGTTATGTCGTCTCTTGTTAGGACCCGTTGTTCGTATAAATTCACTGAGTTACAGTAAGAAGAATCGGGAGAAGACACCGTTTGGAAATGGAGGTTTATTGAGAGAAAAATGTTAAATAATGACAAGTACTATTGAAACTTAATTCTGTACAAGAGAAACAGTCAAAATATTCTCCCTACGGTCGCATATTTTTGCTGCGCTGCTGCGTCACCTCCCTCTCTCTCGCTGTCTGCGAGAAGGTGTTCCTATTTACATGTCTAGAAGCATAAGTTTGCAAAAAAAAAAAAAATACATACAGTACACAGCTAAAGCTAAATCAATTTTTTGGGCTTATGTTTAAATTCATGTTTTGAAGCATGACGTAAATCATAAATCTGACGTCATGCCAAAGCTATAATTATTTTGTTAAGGGAATATTTTAACATCTATTTATAAGAAAGTGCAAATAGCTCAGTTGGTAAAACGTCAGACTGAAGATCTCAAGAATTCTATTTCTATAGATAGATAGACATATAGACTGACAGACAGACAGCACCCATGGCTGCGTGCAGACCTCAACAGTTTTGTCGTCATTAAGACATTTTGTCAGCGACTGTCAACGTCAACTTCCAATCTCAGTCTGTTTCAAAATCTAACCAGTCTGCCTCACTTTCATCCCACATGACGTCACATCCAAAGACCGTTCTGAGTCTTACCCTTTCATGACTCCCACCCATTAAATATCTCCCCTTGGTGACAGGTTATTCATCAATACACTCTTTGAACTTCCTTTGTTCCACCCACAGGCAAGGTCGTTGTGACCGCACTCGTTCACCTACATTAGTAGACGTACACACGCATCATCCAACAACAGTTAAGAGAGTAGAAAGTGACTAACTTTGGGTTTACTTTCGGCAGCCTCGTAACTCTCGCTTCCCTTATTTTTGTCCTTTAGTCCTCACATTCCAGGAGCGATGTTTCTGACAAAGGTGGAAGAATGGCTGTTTTCTGGGTCGGAATCTATCCATCTAACATTTATCGTATCATTGGCTAGTTTTTGACCTTTAAGTTATATCTTTTTAGGTCCTTACATCAAGTGGCTTCATGCCTTGTCTGGAGCGATGTTCATTAAAAATAAATAAATAAAAGAAAACTTAAACAAGCATTAAAGTGAATAAATGAAATTAATAAATTAATGATTAAGAATATTAATTTTTCATTTGCCTGTGAAGCCATAACGAGGGTTAAATTTAAGCAAAATAAGATATCTCAAAATAAAGGGAGACTACCGCCAGCAGGTGCAGTGTAAACAAATTGATGGTGTGCTACACACCGGACAATCTGTTGACCGGCCAGTGATTCTTGTGGCAGCAGGATTACCAAGTTCTCTATCGTAATTTTGTTCGGATTAAAAGAGGTGTCGAACCATTACTTGCCAGAAAACCGGTGTTGCACCTGCACTAAAAAAAAACGTTTACGAGTTACGAAAACGACGGCGTTTATGCTCTTTTTGTACTTACAAAATGACAAAGAGCTCCAACAATATTTTTTTTAATAATAGGTCTTTTTCTTTTTTTTTTGTATAAATCAAGTTGAATCTATTTATCACCTTAAAAAGGGTACAATTAAAAAAAAAAAAAAAAAAAAAAAAAAAAAAAAAATCTCTCCCGTATCTACAAATAGAATCGATATGTACCTCACGGCGTCAGTTTTATAAGCGAACATGACGATTGGGGGGGGAAAAAAAAAAATATGGGGGGGGGGGGGGAAATGTATAACATGGTTCCGTTATAATTTTGTTCAAAATGCTTTTTATTTAATCTTATGAGTTTTAATAGTGACATTTTATTAGCTTAATCAGAATGGCTACAAATTAATTATCTATAACTATTCTTTTTCCTCAATAGTTGTGTTCACTTCTTATATCTGCTCAAAATGTGGGGAATCTTTATGCCTCAACATGTATGAAAAAAAAAAAAAAAGATTTATTATACTAAAAAGAGCCCGCATATATATATTAAAATCGTAATGAAATCAAGTGTTAGCTCCAGAAGGAAGCCTCTTGATTCTTCAAACTAACTGAAGTAAAATATATATTTAAAAAAAAAGAAAAAAAAAGTGTTTTACTATCATATTGTTTTTTGCTTTTCTTTTTTGTTAAATTAAGTCGTTTTCTTGTTTTTTGTTTTTTTTTTACAAAAATATTTTGTGTTCGTTTTTTAATCTAAGTTTGAAAGTTAAATTCAGTTAGTACAGTATCTTTTGGTTATTAAATAATTTAACTAAATTCTTATGAAACTATAATTATTTGTTGTTAAATTAATGTTGTTTTAATTGGTGAGAGGTGAAAACGTTTAATAATAAAAAAAAAAGAAATATGACAAGACAAGTGATTGAACCTGGGACCTTCAGATTTCCAGTCTGACCCTTCCCAACTGAACTATTGTACTGCCTTTAGGAACACAGAAAGAGAAACAGTGTTATTTGTACTAGCTTAACAACAGACCTGTTTCTGCTGATATGTAGATCATTATTGAAAAATGTTCCTAGGAGGATGAAATATTTTTTGAAAGAAATTAAATCGAAATGCATTTTGTTCTTAAGAATGGAGACCAATGATCAACAAAAGAAAACTGGCAAATCAGAATCAACCATCGATTTTGGAGGAAAAAAGCTGACTTTACTTCTATATTCTTTTGAATCTTGTAAATGTGGGAAAGATAGAATTATGAAATATGTTGGATGGAACAGGGTTAGGGTTAGGGATTAAACGAGGTTAGGGTTAGGGATTGAACGAGGTGCAGGGATAAAGAAAAAAAAAATCCTGCGAAATGGCTAGTGTAAAGAACCCCTACAAAAATGGGACCATTTTATAAAATCTAAAACTTTTAACAGTTTAGTTGCAATCCTTTTCTTTTTTTACAGACTTAAAACTTTTGAACGGCTGTAAAAAAAAAAACAAAAAACAAAAACCCTTAAAACTTTCTGCATACTAATAATGATGGAACTTTTGTTTGTACGGACATTATCACATTCCACACCCATTGTTTTTTTTCAAATGAGATCATCCGATCATCAAAACAGTAATTGAGAAATGTCTGGTGTCGCTGAGTGCCAAAAACTAAGATTTTTACCCATTTCCCAAATTAATTGTTCCAAAATCGAATAAGACATCATAAATACAATTATGTCTCGTCATCGACTTGAAAGTGAAATTAGTTTTATTTTATTAAAGAATATTTTGCTGACAATCATTTTTATGGTAAGAAAGAAAATTATTCGTCCGTTGAAGAAGTTCAGGTGTTACATCAGTCAAAACGTTGTGAGAATAATATCAAAGATGAGAACCAGCGGTACGAATAATCCTATTCTGCTACGTCGGCAGAATTTCGAGATCACATGTAACTTTTTTACCGAGCCAATATGCTACTAAACATTATGTCTAGAATCCTTATTCAAAAAATTGTAAATGTTTGGTATGTGTGCCTTTCTCTTCATTTTCCAATTGTTATATATATTTTCTTCTATTTATCGTGTCGTCATTATGATTGTCTATTTGTAGTTTGCAATGTGTGTAAGGGCTGCATATGGAAAAAAAAAAAAAAAGAGACAGAGATATAAAGATTCCCCGCTAATTTAATAATCTGTGGATAATTAAATACCCTTTTGTTTTCACTGGCTGGTACAAGTAATAATATATCTATATCTCCGGATATAATATTTTTATAAATAAATATTAAATTATTAATACCTACAGACGCTAGTGTTTCAAGTTTATTGCTCTCATCAGTGCAGGAAAATAACAATTTCAGACAGTCGGGAGGCGCGAACCCGGTTCGTTCAGTCAGCCTAGAATCTGCAAGCAGTCGCCATATCCACTCGGACTCCGGAAACTGTCACATGATTAATGGAAATTAAGATCTATATGTACCTAGAAGCAGGCACAGATAGAAGGCTAGTCGAGAGTGTTCGAACGTATTCGGAACTTTGCTTTAGAGCTGATGATGATCTGTTTTTAACATCCCCGAGAGTGATTGACTTTAATTTCTTAAAGGGGCTCATTGTAATGTTCTACTTATTGTGTCGTAATTATGATTATTCATTTGGAGTTTACGATGTGTTCAGGGTGTACATATGGAGAAAGAAAAGGGAGATAAATGGACAAGGAAATAAAGCATCTGCGGATAATTAAAATAGGTTTGTTCTTCACTGGCTGGCAAAGTCCGTGTACATTATTTTTTTTAACTTTTGTTCACCCAAAACAAGGCATATTGCCAATGAAGCGTAAGGGGCTACTGTGATAAGAGCCAGATTTATAAAGGGGGCAACCCGCGTGGAGAGTTGAGCAGCAAGATGTTTGTTTTCATTACATTTAAATTTCTGCATGCTGGTATGGTCTGGGAGGGGGGGGGGAGCAGGGAGGGAATTCCAAAGGTAAGCGATACTATAGAGAAACACATGCTTCAGTCAAGAAAGATTTCTCTTAGTCCCTATTTAATTGACTCCCCACAGGGGCAGAGTTAGACACACAAGGTCGGTTTTTAATGTGTGAAAGATCAGCTCCCCAAAAAGGGGCACTCTGCATTGATACAAAAACATTCAAATTGCCTCAGTCTAGAAGGATTTCTCCTTTACTGACAGAACAGAAAAAACGAAGTCTATTATCTAAACAGATACTACACTTTTATCCTTTGGTTAGTATTAAGCAGTTAAAACAACTGTCACTGTAAAACTCTAACTGTAGCGTCATTTACCCAGAGCACTTCTGTCTGTCTGTCCGTCCGTCCTGGAGAATTTTTGTAAACGTAAGAGGGGGGGGGGGGGGCTCGAGTAATCATCATTTAATTAATTAATCTTTTCAAGTCAGCGTTCATAATATTTGTATACCTTTAGAATTAGGAAACTATTAATCAATTAATTTACATAACATTAAATAACATTAGATAACATAAACAAAGAACCAAGTGATTTCAAGACGAGGCTGCGATTAGAACGGAAAACGTGTCAAGAATCTTACTTAAACTAATACTTTTTTCAACTTCCTTATATACTGTTACAAAAAGTCGCTCAGACACTAAACAGGTTTTGCCATTTACATAATTCATTCCTTTTAAACAAGAATATAATTAAAAATCACTTAAGATTTCTACCCGGTCATGGCGGACAGAATGAGAACAATCTACCCCCCCGTGGATTGAATAAAGAATTAAGTTCAAAATTCTGTACATCGATTCCGGAGTTCGACAAGACGCAACTGACAAAAGTCGGAGATTACATCGGACAAAATGTTGCGAGAAGAACATCCAAGATGAGAACAGTAGTCCGAATAATTAAAACACAATGTTTATTAAAACCTATTCATTGCATATGATTAATGGAATAAAAGTTGCTGTTTTACCCATAGCTGGAGGGGAAATTGTAGATTCATGCCTTTCCTAAGAGTATTAGTGTCTGAACGTCCACAATGGATCCTATTGAATTTGAACTTGGCAGAGCCGATTTCATAATCCGTGACGATATCTACGAGGATAATCATGCACCCCTTTTGCATACGACGGAAAAAGTAGGTAGAAATCGAAAAATTCGCAATTACTGTAAAAGTAATGAAAAATAAAAAAAAATACAAATTCTTGAAAATGGTCTGGGTGGGTGCATTTAAAGTTTTCTTAAATATTTAAACTTATGAACGTTGCGTTTGATTATGAAGAGAACGGAGGGGCTTAGAGATACCAAAGGTTCTGATTGGTCCATCAGGTTCCAAGAGAGAAAAGGCCATTTTGAAATAGTCAGCAGTTCGATTATGCAGTTAGTGTTTAGCAGCAGAGGGGGGGGGGGTGTAGCTGATCGAGTATTGATAAAGATGTTAAATGTTCGTGTGTACATCAGCTAGTAATTATTGAGTTAAATTATGTTTGTGGAGAGGTTTAAATGTAAACAGGATGCATCATAGACAAGAGGCGGCAGGATTCTTTGGGGGAAATCGGCTCGCATGGGAACCAAAACTTAGCAGAAATTACGTCAGATGAGGGATGCGAGAAGACAAGATCGGTCGGTTTGGATGGAACAAGTAGAGCGACCAGATATGTTTGATACGTCCTGAAATCGAGTTGAACGAAGCTATATGCTTCTAAGGGTTTCCTTCTGTGCTCTTCCCTTGTCCTTTCTGTTGCTTTACAGCCCAAAGAAGAACTGACATATCTATTTGTGGTTACCGCACTGACTTTTGATTGTAGTGCGAGATTGCCGACCGTCAGGAAGATCACTACAGGATGTATGAATGTTGAGATGTCAATTGGGGAGTCAGGTATGTTTTTTGGTTAATTGATGAAGTGCATTATGGGGAGCAGAAATCTTCTGGGCCCTTATTTATATAGTAAACAAAATGGTGATGGAAAGTTCCGAGGAGTCTGATACAACTAACCACTCCGTTGGCAGGAATGTATTGCTGATAAAACTGTAGCCTTGTACCTTTTGCTAATTTACCAGCAGAAAAAAAAAAGATTCTTTTTTATAGGCGATTACATGTAAACAACCTGAAAAAGTTGTAGCTAAAAAGAAATTAAAACAAGCAAACAAAAAAAACAATTTAGACTTTAGAGTGGGGGGATCACTTTTGCATATAAATTTAACATGAAAAAGATCACCTTCTTCCAGACAATATATAGTTTTTAAGAACTGTCCTTAAAAATGCTATATGATTCGGAATGGGGGGGGAATCATTTTACGTTAAATTTACATGTGAAAGTTATCTCCCACTCTAACGCCTATATATTGTTTTTGTAAATTTTTACCGCCTACTTTTTTCAGGCCATTTACATGTAATCGCGTAATAAAAGTAGAATCTTATTTTTATTACACAAGGTTCAGGGCTCCAATAATATCAAATTTTTGACATTCAGCATTGTCATTATTCATGCATTCAGCCCAAGCCAGCTTCTAGCTACGAAGAGAGTCCAGATGCTGGATGAAACCTATATGACGGAATAGAAAATAATATTCTATTTTTTTGCGGTGATTCGCAAAGACCGCTACATTTTATTACTTCTGACAAATGTTTCATCCAGAAAACACCGAAGTACACGGGAGTATTTAAGGAATTAAAAAAAAAAAAAAAAAAAGAAAAAAAAAAGGTCTATTATTTCTAACAAGGCATGTTTTATAAAACAGCTAAGATAGACAAGACGAGAAACATATTTGATATAAAATTTTAAAACATAAAAATTAAAATCATTGCATTTCTAGAAAAAAAATCATAAAATGATTATTTCAAGAAAAAAAAAAAATCTTGAAATAACTATATTTCTAAGAAAAAAGAAATCTTGAAATAACTATATTTCTAAGAAAAAAGAAATCTTGAAATAACTATATTTCTAAGACAAAAGAAATCTTGAAATAACTATATTTCTAAGAAAAAAGAAATCTTGAAATAACTATATTTCTAAGAAAAAAGAAATCTTGAAATAACTATATTTCTAAGAAAAGAAATCTTGAAATAACTATATTTCTAAGAAAAGAAATCTTGAAATAATTATATTTCTAGAAAAATTCATAAAATCATTGTTTTCTAGAAAAAAAAAAAATCTATAAAATCATTTGTCCCCAGAAATGAGAATTTATATGGAAAATATTTTTCTCCCTCTGAAAATTGAATAATCGCACCGGAATTCGCAGACAATGTTTAGAGAAAGACGAGATAAAAATGGAGGATGAGGAATAGAAGAGACTCTGTTGTCGAAGAGTTTTCCTTTATTCATATGAGACAAGAGCAACTGTCATCTCGGCCGAGGGTCCACTGTACTTGGTTCCGTGGTCATGGGGGTGCTATTTTCACTCGCCTGGACAATATCTGAAGCGTATGTCGTACTGCCAATCGGGGGCCAGTCAACTTGGTCCTGCAAATCTTTCTCAAGTCTTTTGTACTTTTTCATCTTCGGATGTTTGGAAATCCACTTCCGCACGCGTGATATTACATTCAAGTCCACAATTAAAAACTGAAAAACAAAAACCATATCCAATTAAACAAGCCTTAAGAATGTGCCAAGAATGCGAGTGGTCAATGGCCAAAAGAGCTGGAATTAAGATGGACCCTACCGTCAATCCAAAAAGTACAGTTTTTATACTAATAACACAACCGCCTATGCAAGAGCCATCTAGCTTTAGAAACTCTAAACAGCCAATTTGCAAAGGGGAGATAACTCGATTGACAACTTGACTGCTAGTGCCATCTTAATTAACAGATATTGCCACCAAGGCAAATTAAAAGGGGCACAGTACTATGAGAAATAACCGAGGGTAGACGCTGTCAATCATTCCTCTTTATTGTCACAATACGAGTGGCAATAAGGAATTTGGTCACATTTAGAGGGAGCGAATTGATTTTCAATTAGTTGCGATTTATTGTAAAGTTGCCAGTGAAAAAGCAAATTGATTTTTTTTGTTTCTTTTGCCTTTTCCGTTTCGAACTTTTTTTAATTACATGATTATTTTTATTTTTATATAAGAAATAGGTCTGTTTCGAAATATGGTTTTATCACCTCGGTAAATATTTAGCATTTGTGTTTAGATGTCCCTTTATTATTGTAATCTGTCCGTAAGTGAAAATAACAAAACAGGGTTCCAAACGCAATCCAACTTTCATCCACTCTGCCCTTCTCTTTGCTCTCTGACTTTCAACTGACTTTTCAATCGAAAAAGTACAGTTTTTATACTAATAACACAACCGCCTATGCAAATTGACTGCCAACTAGAGCCATCTAGCTTCAGAAAACCCTAAACAGCCAATCTGCAAAGAGTAGATAACTCAATTGACAACTTGACTGCTAGTGCCATCTCAATTAACAGATATTGCCACCAAGACAAATTAAAGGAATACAGAACAATGAGAAATAACTGAGGGTAGACGCTGTCAATCATTCCTCTTTATTGTCACACTACGAGTGGCGACAAGGCATTTTATCACACATTTTAAAAACTTGGTTGATCTTTTGTCACATAGTTCTGCAAAGATTTAAACACTTAAGATGGACAGGTATCACCATCATCAAAACATCAAGCCATTCTAGATACATTGATAGCATTAGAACATCTGAATTTATTTGGCAAGTACAGCAGACCGTTGGTGGTAATCCTAGAAAATCTATTCGATCGATTGCAGAAGAACATCGTGTTTCAGAAAGAACAATCTGAAATGTTGTCCACAAAAACATCAGATACAAGTCATATGTGATGGGTAAAGGTCATGAAATGGAAAAGAAAAAGAGAAATCGCTTGATCAGAACTAATTAGGAATTATGTGATTTTCATGATCACATAATTCCTAACGTTTGGTTTTCTCGCTCCCCAGATCGCAATCATTTGGACTACTATGTGTGGAGCATAGCTAAGAAGAGGGTTAAGCATAAACATAAATAATCCCTGAAAGTGTCGATTGTTAGAGTTACATCCAGTATGAACGAGGGCCACCTGATCCGAAACAAATTTTAAAATCCAGCATAGATTTCATGATCACATGACCCTTAACACTGGGCCTCCTAGCTCCCCCAGATTGCAATCTTTTGGACTACTATGTGTGGAGCTTAGTTAAGAAGGTTAATGAGCACCCTCAGAACACTGAATAATCTCTACACGTCAAAAATTATTGTAATTTCCGATAGGTTCAACTTCATGACATCCCCATAAACGTGTCATCCATACCACTATGGCCAGGATCACGATACACCCCATTCACCTCTCTCCATCCCACAGTGAGCCAACAGTGTCAATCACACACTTAACATCAAGCAGCACTGACTGTTTGGGGTCGATGCGAGCGATCACCTCATTGACATACTTCCAAAGCAGCCGATACAGATGATGAAGGGTTAGGGTGAGGCTTTGATCCTCAAAAACTTTTAGTAAAGAGACATTTGCTTCAAAGCGTTATTTTTGCGTTTATATAAATCCGTCTTCAAACACGTGATTCACCCTGCATATAAGATTGTCAAATAAGAAGTTGAGAATTCTCAGAAAATTGGTAAAGTAATGAAAAGAAAAAAGAAAAATAAAGAGACGCAAATCTGAAATGATGTACTTACCTCAACTAATAAACAGCAAATGACATAAACAAAAACAATAACAATCAACATGTTTTTAAAATTTTCATTGGGAAACGCCTTCATCTGAAAAAAAAAAAAATAACAAAATTGCAATTTCAGTCATTTTAAAAAGTAGATAAACATACGATACTTTGTCAAAATCAAATCAAACATTTGTTAATCTGACTCCTAGTCAGCCAATCAGTCAGTTGATCTCTTTCAATTTTGTTTGTCAGTCGATCTTCCAATCAGCTGGCCAGCCACCGATCTCTCTTCAGAGGAAGGAGGGGGGGGGGGAACAAAACAAAGTGAAAATATTTTTGGTTTGATTTGGGCCACCCCAGAAGTTTGGTTCCCTTTGATGTGAATTAAGTATCACGTAAAAGGTGGGACCCATGCTGGGATGTTCAGATTGTCGCCATGATAATTCTCCGTCTGACATTTATCTCCGGGGATATCTCAAGTGGTCAGTGCCTGGGTAGTTTATGACCAGTGAGAAAGACCCGGCCAGGAAGGAAGAGATGGGAGGAGAGATCTGGCCCGTTGGGCATGACAAAAAGTTAGGTTTTTTGGGAGAGCTGGCAGGCAGTTAAAGGCTGGGTGCCCTTGGAGACAGGATGGCCCATCTGGGTCTCTTAGCCAAAGGACTGTGTGGGACCCATTTCCATTTCGCCGGGATAGAGAGCTCTCATTTGCAAGTCTGCCATTCAACTTGGAAACACGATTATCTTTTATAAATTTGTTACTTGTTGATAAATTGGACTCGTGGTTTTTACTTGGCGTGAGAGTCTTTGTTGCAACACGGAGACAAGATCGAACAACAAACTTTGGGTCGACACAACGTGTGGAGACGATTACGGTCAGCGCACACATGTTCACATGAAAAACAGTTTTTAGCTTAGAAAAAAAAAAGGCATGCGTGGGATCGTATACAGTCACTCCATGAGACGAGTAAAAAATAAAAATAAAAACCGACTTACCTGAAAGAAGTTTATTAGTAACTTAAATGGATGAACCAAAAGTAGTAATGTGAATCCCACCAGCAGAATAGTCACGATTGTAAATGGCACTGAAAATACAAAAAAAAAATTAATTAAAGAAATTATAATTTTATTTCATTTTTTATTTTTAATTAAAGTTAAAAAAAAAAAATTTTTTTTTTTTTAAATTATTAATTTTTTCTTTTTTTTTTTAATTAAAAAAAATTTCTTTTTTTAATTATTAAATTAAAAAAAGAAATTTTTTTTAATTAAAAAAAAAAAGAAAAAATTAATAATTAAAAAAAAAAAAAAAAAAAAAAATTTTTTTTTTTAACTTAACTTTAAATTAAAAATAAAAAATGAAATAAATTTTTTTTTTAATAATAATAATAAAAAAAAATTCATAATTTTTTTTTTATTATTAATAAAAAATAAATCCAACAAAGAATTATACAAAGAATGCGATATTTATTGAGAACTCGTTTACAGGTGACACGATCCATTAAGAATAAAATTAAATCATACCAACAGCAAATGTAATAAAGAAATACGGTTGCTGCACTATTTTATTTGTCGAACGTATATAGTTTAGGAGAAATAAACACAGAGGGCTCAATTACACATGTAAGAGCAATATTAAATTCTTTGAAAATACTATACAAACAGCCATTTGACCTACATCAGCGCATCAGTGATATTTTTCCTCACAAGGCAAATTTGCAATGTCGTGTCAGAAACCACAAAGGTATTGCATGGCCGTTGTATAGTATTTTCAAGAATAACGTTTTTTAACATTAAAAGGTCACCACTTATCAAGGCCCAAAGACCACTTGAAGATAGGGGCCCGAGAGAGTTTGACTGGTAGACGGCAAGACAACATCGCGTTCATCGGCACAATAGTTTTGTAGCAGGGCAGAAATTGATTATTTATGGAGACAGTTCAACAAGAACTCACCCACATTGGACCTGAAGACGACCACGTTGTTTTGTAGTGTGAGATGGCGATCCATTCTTCATGAACAATGAAAGGCCCCTTGTATCCTTAAAAATAATCTACTTGTAGTACGTGATATCAAATGGAAGTTAGAATGAAAAATATTTTATCTATTACTATTATAACCAATTTATTTTTTAAAAATACATAATTTAATAGCAGAAACAGAGAACTGTTAAACCATTATTTCTTTTTATTATTAAAGGTATAAGCTCATGCTTCCATTTCGATAAGGGGAAAAATGTCTCCACTCTAACAGTATTCCTAGCCGGAATAATAATGTTAAGAAAGAAACTGAAGCAAAATAAATTATATTTGTGTAAAGAACATAATGCATTGATTAAAAGGAAGAAATCACTTGGTATAATCAAATATTGATTTGTCACATGAACTGCTTCGAAAATCCGTTCAACATATATATATATATATATATATATATACACATACATACATACATACACATACATACATACATACATACATACATACATACATACACATAAGCAAACATGGTTTCAAATAACAGAATCCTTTGCTTGATTATACGTTAGAAAATTTAAAAAAAAAAAAATTTCTAATGATCTTTTTTGTGTTAAAATGAAGAAAAAGAAATGATTCATGTTCCATATGTATCACAAACGTTTTCGATTCTTCATCAAATCATCTTCAGATGAAGCTGGAGAAAAAGAGAATTTAAAAAAATAGCCATGAACTCGCATGTGAAGTCAGTTAGACACCAAAAGAATGGACTTGCACAGTTCCAGGAAAGACATTAACAATTTAAATCCTGCAACACCAAAATTAGCGTCATAGGATGAATTGTATTACGCTAAGCATTTTAAAATGTTGTTACTGGTTTCATATGAAATTTTATTAATTGTAAGTGGCTGGATTTTAATAAAGATAGCTTTGAGCATTTTTAATTTTTAAAAATTGGTTTCGGCTTGTATTATTTTTGTGTTATTAACTAAAATTTATCTTAAATCAGAGGAGGAGAGAGTTATCTTTTTGTAGATGTTGGTAAATTAAGCTAGATTACAAGATGCATAGCAGGGCGAGGGGATAGGGTAGTGCTTGTAAAACCAATGTAGCTATTAGCTTTATTATTATTATGGGAGTTGCATTCTCCCAAAGAGCATTTAAACTTATAAATAACATTGGTTCTTTTTAAATTTTTACTACATAGACATACATGAGGAAGAAATCACTCAGCATAATTAAATACCGATTTGTCACATGTATTGCTATTTAGGACTAACTTCAAAATCCGACCAACTGATTGAGAGATATCAATCAATCAAAAACAAACAAACAAACAAACAAAAACAAACAAACAAAAACAAACAAAAACAAAAACAAACAAAAACAGAGAGAGAGAGAGAGAGAGAGAGAGAGGGAGAGAGAGAGAGAGGAGGAGGAATATATGAAATAAATGCTGAAATCTTGATTATTATTTTCAGCTCCCCATTGTGCTTTTTTTCATGGTTCCATCTTGCGAGTGTGACATTTTCATTAAATTCTTACTTACCATTTGTATAGAACCGTTTTCTGTGTGGAGGCCCCTTTGAAAAGGCAAAGGCAACGGTTATGTATTGGAAAGACGAAACGAGGAAAATTAAAGTTGTCTCATGGCACTGGACGATACTCTCATCACCACTACTCACAGGAACGACATGATACCTGGAAAATAAAAAATAAAAAAAGCAAATAGATATGCAGTTACTCCGGATATAGGCATGCGAACTTGCGTCTAATAGGCACACAGCAACGGCGGACTAGGCGTGATATTATATTAAAGTCCACAGACGCCATTAAAGATGTAATGGTTTTTAGTAGAAAAACAAATTAAAAAAATAAAATAAAGTTTTTTTTAAGAAACAAGTTTTTATTTTTTTTATTACTTGACCTCATATTGCAAATGTTATTTTGAACGTTTCTTTCAAGGCAAAACTTGTTAACCTGACTGTTTTAAATTATTTCCGACCAGCAATATATCTCCACGCGGGCAACACTGGGTGAATACCGCTATTTAATTAATAAATGCTGACAATTTCATTAAGATCGAATAATACTTTGATTTTGTTTTGGTGGATTTTTCTTCCATCAGATGTAAAAGAAAAAAATCAATATGAATGAAGACATGAAAAATGTATACGAATAAAATTATGAGACAACTTCACGTGTGTCTGCATTTCTCGTGTCAATGTAACTTTGATAATTACAAATTGAATCATTAATTTTTTCTATTTATTTACTATTAATTTAATATTTATTAAAATCATCATCGGTTTAACGTACCTGCTGGCATGTGTTGGACGGCTTTTAAAAATTGACTTCCAAACTAACCTATCTCTGGCCAAGTCTTTATCTATCCCTCTTTCCTTAGAGTCCATCCTATCTCTAGTCCAGCTGGATTCTCTCTACGCGTGTCTAATTTTACCCTAATGGGGAGACAGATAAATCATCAACACCATATTCGGTTTAACGTCCCTTTCATGCGTTGGGCGGCTTTAAAAAATTGACTTCCAAACCAACCTATCTCCGACCAGGTCTTTCTTTATCCCTCAAGTCCATTCTTATCACTTCTTCCCATGTTTTCCTTGTCCTTCCCTTGTGAACTGGACCTGCTACCTTAACTGTTCTACATCCACTGACCCAAGAACTCTTATCCATTCTTTCAACGTGGCCATACCATCGAAGTCTCCTGTTCTGCACACATCTCTCTGTACTGTTCATATTTAATCTTCCTCTGAGGTCATCAGATCTAAGTGTCTTTAATACTCACATCCATCGTATCATTCTCATATCATTTCTCTCCATGCTACGCATGTCCTCAACCCTCACTGGCCAGGTTTCACTTCCATACATCATCGCACTTCATACACATGCTTGATAGATTCTTTCCTTGGTCGACAGTGGTAACGCTCTGCTGGTTAGTAATGACAGAAGTTTCCTAAACTTACTCCATCCACTCCTTACTATGAATTTTCTAATTAATTTTTTTTCTGATTCGGATTTTAATCTGCTAAAATGTATTTCGGTTTCTACAGAAAGGAGTCAGGAAGGAGAAAAAAAAATATGTAAAAAGATCGAGGTCCCTTCAAGTTTTGGGGAGCGAAGGATGACATGAACATTGCATTTACTTACCACGGTTGCTTCTGTAAATATAAGAAACTTGCTGCTTGGAAAATAATCACCAGCGTCACTTGCATGCAGATTGAGATTATGTTGGTTAATTTCACCAGACTGCCGGGAGGCTTTTTCATTGTCAGTTTATCGTGAGCTTTCGTATAACCCACTGGAAAAAAAAAAAAAAAAGAAAGTATTATATTAAAGTCCAGACACCATTAAAGATGAAAAATAAAAATTTTTTTTTTAAAAACCACCACTGTGCTAACATTTTTTTATTTTTTTTTTTTTTTTATTACTTGACCTCATATTGCAAATGTTATTTTAAAACTTTTCTTTCAAGGCAAAAATTATTAACCTTACTATGTTTTAAATTTTTAGTAGAGTTCAATTCAACCGTTGAATAATCAACTTCTTAACAACAACATTTCGACTCCTAAACACTGAGTATTCTTTTTCAAACATTCATTTCCAATATAACAGCTGTTTTGTTTTTGACGTGTTTTTTGACGGTGACTACCTAACTACGTTTTCATCTCAACAAAAAAAAAAAAAGAAATTTTATTTTTTTATTTTTATTTTGTGTATAAATTTTTCAAAGTTAAATGTTGCCGACAAAATTTACAATTACATTATCGTTTTTTTTAATCTTCTGATGAAAAGAGTTTGTCTTTGAAAATCCATGGATTAAGGAGATGAAACTACTTGCTTTGAACTTCTGATGTTTTAATAAATATTGTATCCTTACAATTTTTTATTCTCATCCTTCATCTCTAATATATATATGTCTCGGAAGTTTCTCAACCATTAAAACTAAAAAAAAAACTTTAAAAAAAAAAAACCTTAAGTCCCAGGTCGTTCAGTGGAAAATCACTTATGTAAGTCAATTTAGTTTTTACAGTTATTATATTAGTTTGCTTCTAACATTATTTAAGGGATCATCAGTTGTTTACCATGAAAAACTGTTTCGGGAATTTAAATATATAGGGTCTTCCACCTCGTCTATATTAATTTTTAACCATTTCGCTATCAACAACCCTGAGAACATTTTTGATCTCCATATGTCTAACACAAAATGAAATGAATCAACACAGCTCTGATGACAGGAAACATTTTCTTGCGTTCAAAATTTGCGAAGCATGGGACAAAATTGCTGCCGAGACACTGCATCCTGCAATTCGACAAAACTACATCTGATGTCCCCCCCATCACGACATTGTTCATTATCCTATGCACTCAACACAATGATTTCATATTTCTCTTTATGGTTAGATAAAGAAGGGGTAGCATCCAAAAAGCTGTCTGCTCTGGAAACCGCCGGTATGGATGGCTAATCATAAGTATAAAAATATAGTATGCTCTTACTAACATAATTGAGCACTTTGTAATTATTTCTTCGTACATTTTATAATATATATATATATATATATATATATATATATATATATATATACACACACACACATATATATACATATATATATAATATTAAATTATATTTTACCTACATACGATGTCGTTTTAAGCTTTTGGCTCTCCTCAGTGTAGGGAAGTAACAATCTCAGACGGTCACGGGGCGCGAACCCAATTAACAGAGACATTTTGAATCTGTAAGTGGTCACCTAATCCCCTTGGCCATGGGTGGTTGTCACGTGATAATGGAGAAATTAAGTTGTTTTTTTTACTGTTGATTTTCTCAAATTTTTATATTTTGTTTTACTTAATGCTATTGAAATTAAGTTATATTTACACTGAGAGTGTAAACATCAAGACATTCAGATAGGACTCAACGACAGAATATGAATATATATATATATATATGAATATATGTTTAGAGGTACAAAATTTATAAATATATTTGAATAAAATGGATGGAATATTCTTTAAGGCTTTTTCAATTAACATCTTGTCAAGAGAAACCTGTTAGTTTTAAACGAATGAAAAATTAATTTTAATCGTTTGTAATAATTTACCGCCAATTCCCTTGCAAATTCAATTTCCCTTTTGTACTCTTTCGATTTGAAACTAACGATTTTCTGCGGACGAGAAGTTAGGATTCCCTCCATTTTATTAAAATGAGCGTATATGTGTGAGAAAGAGAGAGAGAGAGTGCACATGTGCGCACGCACACTTTTCCAAAAGTATTGAACACATATTTTGAACGTTTTCATAAAAAAAGAAAATTAAATTCTATCATAGCCACAAACTTAAAACTTCTGAATATAGCAAATACATAAAATATCTTAAACTGGATAAATCAGTTTATGTTGGTCCGATTTATTCTCTAAAGAAAATGAAAGCAAAGCAAAAAGTTTGTTTTATCAAAGAAAAATATTAAAAAGTAAAACGAAAAAAAAAATTAAAACGGTGCTTGTGCATATCAACCATGACATTGAAATATTTAAAGAATGTATAAACTTTATTATGTACTTACGTGTTAGCTGAAAATAAGATTGTGCAGAAAAAATTACGCAAATTCATCCAGTATTTATTAAATTATAAGAAAAAGAAAAAAAATGATTTTACGTACATTTTGACATTTTTGTAAACAATGGAGACCCCAAACCCCGAAATCGTGAAAATATGAGTTATCGTCCTTGACCACTGGAAAATCTAAGATACAAAATGGTGGAAATATCTACCGAGTGATAAAATCGTTTTTTATTTATAATTAAATAAATACTGGATGAATTTGCATAATTTTTGGTGTACAGTCTTTTTTTCATCTACCACGTAAGTACATAACAAAGTTTATACATTTCTTTAGCTATTTTATTTTTAAGAGCGGTCTAACATGTCAGGGTGATATGCACAAGCACCAAAATAACTTACTTAAAACTGCAACGGACGTCGTAATAACCAAATCAACGTACAAATATTGAAAGTCTGCCAAATTTACGAGGAACTGAAAGAGAAAAATTTACCATCATTTTATATAAGGAAAATTAAATTATTTATTGAACCATTTTACGTAATCCTTTTCATGTACTTTTATTACTTTAACCGGTGATGTAACAACGGGTTGGTTTACCAGTCGGCAAAATGTCTTGTTAACCGACTGTTTTCATATCAGCTGCGGATACGTTGTTCGTATCATTCTGGCAAACTAGGGACTGCCTCGCTGGTTAGCGTAGGAATGACAGATGGTTTGATTTGGTCCGACATGTTTTTCGTTCTCTGCTTGTTCACGCCAACAGCCATGCCAAAGTCTGGACACTTTCTGACATATCAATATGATTTTTCTACATTTCTTTTTTTCATCTTTAGGAAGTCTTTCAATAAAGACGAAACGTTAATGAATAAATAAATCACAGCTTTCCTTTTTTCATTACGACAGATCATTTAATCCCCACTTTTACTTTTACAAACAAACAAAAACACACACAAAAACACACACACGATTTTGTGATCATTGTTTTGTGAAGGTTCCCAGAATTCATTGAGCCGATATTGTCGGCCATGGGAGATCCGAATAAGTACTAACAATTCTAAAAAAACAAACAAAATAAAAACATTTGTACTTACAGTGTATAAAATGAGAACTGAGCAGAACTGGATAAGACTGTATAGCGCCATGTATTTGAAACATCCAAAAGACGTTACCAAAGCAGCACGGCCTTCTCTGGAGAAGAAGAAAAAAAAAAAAAAAATTTTTTTAAGTACATATAAAAAAAAGTAGCTATATATAATAAAAAAAAGTAGCTATAAAAAAAGTAGCTATATACAAAAAAAAGTAGCTATATAAAAAAGTAGCTATATATAATAAAAAAAAAAAAGTAGCTATATATAATAAAAAAAGTAGCTATAAAAAAAGTAGCTATATACAAAAAAAATAGCTATAAAAAAAGTAGCTATATATAATAAAAAAAGTAGCTATATATAATAAAAAAAAAGTAGCTATATATAATAAAAAAAAAGTAGCTATATATAATAAAAAAAGTAGCTATATATAATAAAAAAAGTAGCTATATATAATAAAAAAAGTAGCTATATATAATAAAAAAAAGTAGCTATATATAATAAAAAAAAAGTAGCTATATATAATAAAAAAAAAGTAGCTATATAAAAAAAAGTAGCTATATAATACTAAAACTCATAACTTTGCTTGTTTGGTTGCACATTGAATGTATTAAACGATGGAGAGGGAGGGGCGAATGAGATGAGAAGTGGTGGGAAGAGGAGAATAGAAGTAGGAAGAGTAGCGATAGCAGTAGAATTTATTACTGGGCAATGCCTGGTGTCCATTATGAGATTTTGGATAGAATTTAACTGACGAGCCAGTTACAAAATAAAGCTTAGCCTATCAGTAGATCAAGGACTAATATATATCGATAATAAATGATAACAAATTGTACTTAGTTGAATACCTTATTGCAGTTTCACAGAATTACCAATCACCAGCTTGCCCCCCCCCCCTCTCCCCATCATGGGTGGAGTACCCTAAAGCTTGGGCCTCTCCCAACTGCTCTTCATTCTTGTCATGGATGCCATCACCAAGGACGTGCACTGGCCCGTGCCCTCGACACTCTCGTATGCATTGCATTATTCGATACAGCGCTATAATTCGGTTCTGTCCCGATTTTGTGAAGTTGTTTCTCTTGTTTATATAATGAGACGATTGGAAACCGTGAATGAAATGAGAAGAAGATTACATAAGAGGACTCGATTTTCCCAGAGGACGGCTCAACAAGTATTTTGTCGGTTGGATGATGAAAAAGGATGGTTTATGGCAAGTATTTGCTGACATCGGATGCAATTTTTAAAAAAAAATTATCAAACGAAAAAATTAATTATTGGTGGCCACACTATTTAACTGTAAACTAAGTACTTAAGGCAAACAAAAATCAAAAACTTTAAAGTTTGGTAAAAAAAAAAAAAATGAAAAAAAAAATGTTTTTAATTAAAAAAAAAAAATAAAAATAAAGAAAAAGAAAAAAAAACACCTCCTGTGTTTTCAGGTATACACACCAAACGTGGATTCAGAAAATAATCAACTAATTGGATATAAAGAGTCTTGCTTTCAACTACGTTTGTCAAAATAGGTCATGTGATTACCAAAATAATCCTACCTGAAAACGACAGCTTTTGGAATCATCCAGTAATAAAAATTTAAAAAAAAAACGAAGCAAAGAAAAAAAGTTGGTTTGAATTACAGTGAAGTTTGGCAAGCTTACCTGATCACAGTGACAACGCATTCAATGTTTTGTTTACGAGAGGTGAAAGGGGCAGCAACCGAGGCTTCTGTCTCGGACAAGGAGATTCCGGCATGAGCAGCTTTTAAGGCCTTCAAAGGAAATCAGAAAATATTAAGACGAGATTAAAAAAAAAAAAAAAAAAAAGGATACATAAATAATGCATATGAACAAGAAAATAAAAACTGTACAAAAAGTATTCAGATTCAATTCCATCACAAATAATCAAAGGGCAATAACTCTTCGAACTGATGGAGTTATCTCCCTTTCTCCTCGAGTGTATTCACCTCTGGACATGAGAGGGTGACTTTATGGCGAGAGCAACTCTATGGACACCTTCCTCAAATTTCAGCTCTGGTCAGAGAAAGAACCAGATTTGTTGGACATTGCTAGAGAGCTAAGGATGAAATCATCAGCGATGTTCTTCTGTGGATGCCAAAGCAGGGATGTGGCTCAGTGGGTATTGATTTACTCCTCTCCAGGAGTTAGGCACAAGGCCAGTTTTTTATCTTACTCCCACAAGTAAGATGTGACCCAAGGTCGGGTCGGGAAAGTGGAGTTTAAAAATTGCCTGGGCAGCCCCGTCGGCATTCCCCGGTAGGGGCGCCTCAGGCAGTAAGCAATAAACTTACTCCTCCCCAAAGAGGGGAGGCGAAGCCTGGGAGGGTGGACCTCCTAAAACTGCACAGGACAGACCCATAGACCGGCGTAAATCAAGCCTCGAAGGCCAAGACAATACCAGTCTATGGGGTGCAGTATCCATCGGAACAGATATTACACTTTGATCGTAGCCAAAAGGCCAACAAAACTTATATCAAATAACAGAAGACTCACAATGCACCTACGAAAATCTACCAGGTGTGATTGAGGATAGAGCGAGATGATGATGACACCACCACGACTTGACGACGCATTAACAAAGCACTTCAATTAAATCCATGTTAATCATAAATCACTGTTCGTAAATGCAAGTAAATAAATTGTTTTTACCCGTTACATAATCGCCATCGATGTTTGTGGTTTATTTTTATTCCAGTTTATATAACATTATAAACATTTACAGGTACTTGACCATGTGTAATATCTTCTAGCAAGGTAACCCGACGTTGCTCGAGATTGAATGAGGATCACCACTACATACTTTTTTGCGATGCTTATGACACAATATTACTTTCTTTGTTTTTAATGCACACCCCCCCCCCCTCCTCCTGTTTCGCCCCCTAAAATAATTGGAAGAAACCGAAATGTTTAACGGTTTTCGTTATTTGCAAATAGGGGTTGGTTTTAACACTCTCTGCCGAGACAAGCACTTACAAAACTAAACGGTATAATTGATTGAATAAACCCTTTCGTTGTTGTTATAAAAAAAGGTTTGGTTTTTCTTTCCGTGCGATGGTTTTCTGTTATTTGTTAATAATTATTTAGAGATTCAGGACCACTTCCATTGTCTTGCCAAGAAAATTTTCAGCCATTATTCCCAGCCCTTCCTACTTATTTTTTTTTTAAGTTAATATTGTTATTAGCAGGGTGACCCGACGTTGCTCGGCATTGGATGATGTACTTTTTCACTATCCTCATAACACCATACTACTTATTTTAATTTGCTCACCTCACAATCATTTGCTCCATCTCCGCAAAATCCAGTCCCGTACCTGTGAAAAAAAAATTAAAAAATTAAAAACAAACAAACAAGCATAAAACAAACAAGCATAAAACAAAAAAACAAACAAGCATGAAACAAACAAACATAAAACAAGCAAACATAAAACAAACAAACACTAACTCTGAAGTGAAGTGTAGTGGATCCATATTCCATCCACAAAAAAATCTTTTTGTTGCGTTGAAACAGTTGCAAACAACGTTCTGAATCGTTGACGCAACGTTGTTTTTGATTGACTGTGAGCAAATGTGGTATCTACTTTGAACACGGCTTTCTCATTGACATGCAAAAATATTCATGCAAAAATGGTGATATCTTCAATTCCTCTGCTATCTCACGCAATTTAAAATCGGTCAAAACGCATTTGTGGACTTTTGTTTTCTGCAATAACGACCCCAAATTTGGCCGACATGAGCTTTCAGCATCATTTGTGTAATTTCAGCATCATTTTTTTTATTTATTAATGGTGCCATCTTTGTCAGGCCCGGGACGTATTGAATTATTATGTTATTATATTGCCAATATCATGGTACAACAATAACAAATGTAAATTGGCAAAGTAAGAAGCAACATTAGATTTGTCAGCTGAAATGCTATTTGGGTCTGACTTTGAAAATTCGACAAGATAACTTTATAGATAAGAATCTGCAGAAAACCAAAAACAAGAACAAAAACAAAAGCAAACAAAAAAAACAAAAACCACAACAAAAAACAACAAAAACCACAACAAAAAACAAAACAAAAAACAAAAACAAAAAAAACGACAAAAAAAAACAAAAAACACTTACTCCAATTCCTGAAACTTTTCAACAAGTTGAGCTTTTTGTTCGGGTGACATACGTGCAAATATGGTCCCACGTTGACAAACCTGAGAATAAGCAAGCAAAATAAATAAATAATTAAAAAATTTTTAAATAAAAATAAAAAATAAAAATTATACATAGAAAACTTTCCCAACTAATTAACTGATCATTACAAGTTTTGGAACACTTTTTGAAAGAATGGATGAGAGTTCTTGGGTTAGCAGATGTAGAATAGTTAAAGTAACAGGGGTCAGGGGTCAGTTGGCAGGAGAAGGCCAAAGAAAACAGGAGAAAGTGGTAAGGAATGATTTGAGAGAAAGAGGGATAAATAAAAACCTGGGCAGAGATGGGTTAGTTTGGAAATCAATTTCTAAAAACTGTCCAACACATGCCAGCCTGTAAAACAGACATTAAACCGAATACGATGATGGTGATGACTGCTGTTAGCCATAAGAGTGAGTAATGTGGGTTATATTTAGTTTTGGCTAAAGGGCTGTAAGGCAGTCATCAAAATTCAGTTATTTTGTTTCGATGAACTTTTAACCATAGGTATGAGGCATCAATTAATAAATATTGTGACAATTTCAGTTCACTGACCAAACATAAAAGATAAAGTGTAGTATCAGAACAGATACTACACTTTGCTCCTTGCAAAAAAAAAAAAAAAAAAAAAAAGGGCAAAGTTTAAACACAAGCTCGATTTTTAATGTGGGGAAAATCCAGCTCTCCAAAAGGGAGTGCTCTGGATTATGAGAAAATTAAAAATTGACTCAGTCGAGAAGGATTTCTTCTTCACTGACCAAAGGCAGAAAAGATTAAGTGCAATATCAGAAGAGATACTAAACTTTGTTTCTAGCCAAAAAGATAAAATACAAAAAACTGTTTAAAAAATCTTTAAATTAAAAAATAATAAAAATCTTTAAATTAAAAAATAATAAAAATCTTTAAATTAAAAAATAATAAAAATCTTTAAATTAAAAAAAAATTAAAAATCTTTAAATTAAAAAAAATTAAAAATCTTTAAATTAAAAAAAATTAAAAATCTTTAAATTAAAAAAAATTAAAAATCTTTATAAAAAAAAATAAAAATTTTTTTAATTAAAAATTGATTTAAAAATTAATAATTCATTTAAAGATTAATAATTTATTTAAAAATTACAGAATTGTTTTTCATGATTTTAATATTTATATAATATTTATTTAGTAATTTTTATCATATGACTTAGGACAGTAGCTCCTAATCTCAAATCACAGACACCCATTTTAAATAACATAAACAACAATATGTCATCTCGGAGATATCATGAAATAAACTTACTTGATCAATGATTTCTGGGAAATGATTCCTTAGCACCGAAAATGATTTTCCTGAGACAGCAAAATGGTATTTATTATAATCAGGTTCGATTCTGATGGAATGGTAACCCTGGAGAAGGAAAAAGAAATACAAGTTTAGAATCAATATTTAAAACAGTTTTTTTTTAAATTAGTCTATAACTGCCAACTAATTAGCAGAAGCTTTGGTAATTGTTTAAATTTTAGAGAGGGACCCAAGTGTAGATCCAGCAGCCCAATCATGCGAGCAGATGAAAAGAATGGGTTTAGAGCATGGCAGTTTCAGACATCATTCAAACACCATGCCTTTTCAAATATTAATAAAAATAAAAAATTAAAAAAAAACAAAAAAGAAAAAAAAACATGTATTTTCAAATTGACGACTTTTCAGAATAACATTTCCAATCGTCATTAAAAAAAATTCCAAAACAATGACTACTTACAAATATATATAGACGTCTCGGTAATTTTATTTAATTTTTTTACCCTTTTTTTTTCTCAATACTCGTTTGGAAAGGGAAAGAAAAAAAAATCCTCATAGAGAAAGAAGAAAAGTTTATGAAGTGATTCATCTTTGTTCCCTTCTCCTGTTTCTTTTTTCCTCTTTTGTAATATAAATCATTAAAAAAAATCCTCATTATAGATAATAATGGCAGTGTGTCCAACATTATTTCACTGTTTATATATATATATATATATATATATATATAGTCTCAAAAGTTTCTCAACCATTAAAACTATATTAAAAAAAAAAAAAATAATAAATAAAAAAAAACTTATAGTCCCAAGTCTTCCAGTGGAAAATCACCCATGTAAGTCAATTTATTTTTTACAGTTATTATATTAGTTTATTTCTAACACTATTTTAAGGGATCATCAGTTGTTTACCATGAAAAACTGTTTCGGGAATTTAAAAACAAGACAGTATTTAATTTCATGGCTTCCCAGCAGAGTTGATCAGACCCCACTTCCCTTAAAAGACAAAACATAAACGTTCCTTATACTAAATCTACGTTTTGTTCCATATAAATGTTTTGCTAACTTATATTAGTTATTTAAGACACAAAAAAAAAAAAAAAAAAAAAAAAAAAAAAAAATTGTCTTTACCTGTGCTGTTCGTCTGTCTAATCAAATTTATCCGTTACTTACAAAAATGTTGCTGCATTTTAAAGTGTTTGGACGAATCCATATATACATAGTAATCCAGGTAAGTTTTGTAAAAATCGTGAGAATCGTTATAGTGTTTATATAATAGTGCTTAATAATAAAGCTATTTATATATAATAAAAGTTTTATTTATACATATATATCAGTGGGGCCATTGTTGATAAATCTGATTTGAGAGTCTTATCGAGTGTAATTATCTGATTGTGGGGGGATTTTTTCTTTTTCTTAAGTGGTCGCCTTTTCCCAGAGTGAGTGTTTGTCTTTTATATACTTCATTTTGCTAAATTTTTATCTGAACTATCTGTAATTTCACCGTTTTTCACCTCCAGTGTTTTTATGGCATGTTTTTTCGCTATTTAACAATATATACTTCAACCCTTTGAAGATCGTCAAAATTGGACGAATAAAAAAAAGACACTTATCCAATTTTTTGCTATGAAATGCGCGTAAGGAATAGGAATGAATATTAAATTTGAATAAATTACTTTTGTGTGTAAAATGAGAGATGTAGAAATAAAGAAGTTGGTTCTAAACCAATGAAAATTATTGTTTGGGATAATTTCCCATGGGCAAGTGAATGCAAATATATATATATATATATTCCCGAAACAGTTTTTCATGGTAAACAACTGATGATCCCTTAAATAACGTTAGAAGCAAACTAATATAATAACTGTAAAAGTTAAATTGACTTATGAGTGATTTTCCACTGAACAACTTGGGGTTTTTTTTGGTTTAAAAAATTTTTTTTATTATATAGTTTTAATGGTTGAGAAACTTCCAAGACTAATATATATATAAGATAAATGAAAGAGGGATAAACATGTACGAATGACAAATCTATTTCAACTTCGATTGTTCAATGCAAAGTGTACTCGGTAAAAACATGTTTATTTTTCTTTCCTTAAGCCAAGGCTTTTCAAAGATTAAAATCTTATCAGAGCAATTTCATGCCTGCGTTTAATATACACAGTTCATTCTCAACTTCTGAAAAGCTACTTTCATTCTCGGTCCATGGAAGTATTTTAAAATGGCCCTAATTCTCAAAATTACATCCGAATAAGTGCGTTCCATCTACGATTGAGCTAAACATCTTTCTATTGGATTTACTTCATTTTTGAACATTTTCAACGCTGCTTTCACAAAATCCTTTTTTCCATCTTTAAATCTCCTTTCACCGGACACCTTATCTACGGACATTCACCAACTGGACAGACTCCATATTTTTTTTTTTTTTTTTTTTTTAATTTATTTATTTATTTTTTACATGCAAACTCTTACTCTTCATTATTTTATATTTTTTCAAATTTTGAATTTTCTACTGCCAACTTATCCATCTATGTAATTCCTCTTATTATAAGATTTTAATCTTTGAAAAGCCTTGGCTTAAGGAAAGAATAATAAAGATGTTTTTACCGAGTACACCTTGCATTGAACAATCGAAGTTGAGATAGATTTGTCATTCGTACATATTTATCTCTCTTCTTTCTTTTATCTTTATAATTACTCTATCTCGTATATTGAGCTTAAACTATTTCACTATAGGTTCTATCCTCTAAAAGCATACTTTTAGTTTCATATTATATATATATATATATATATATATATATAGCAACAAAATCTAAACTTTTTGGGGGGGTTTTCTCAATGGAAAAGATTTGCTATTATAAAAATTATAGAATATAATATGTATATAGAATTACGTTGTTGGATTATCAAAGTTAGACCTTTTAAACTGACCAATCAATATTTGCTTCTGACTAGCCAATTTTTTTATTATTAATGTAGTATCGTTCTTGCAAAGAACAGCAGTCCTTCACTTTCAAAAAAATACTTATTCCAGTTTGGCAGATTGGTAATATGGAGACATTCTTTAATAATCATCTGAAAAAGAAAAATCAGCTGAAGGGAATAAATCTTATTCTCTTCATAAGAGTTAGTGTTCCTTACTTGCTTTTATTTAATATCTACAAAACAAATTTTAATGTCATAGATCTTGGGCAACGCCAGATCAGTATTGGGTTAGGGTTAGTGTAAGGGTTAGGGCTTCCAGTAAAAAAATTATAGACGTACACACATGCTGGATTATATTGCAGAATTAATTTTTGTTATAGAAATAGAATCGCAAATATTCTTGTTTGGATATATACTTGCAAAAATTCACAGGAACTACTTCGACTTATGACTACATAAAATTCTCCAATTCAGAGAAGGACTTATTTTGCTTTGTAATCATCATCTGTCCCTTGGTCTTGATGACTGTTGGGACACCAAAGATGACCTGGAAACTAGTTTTCTCCAGCCCTCCCGATTTTCTGTACAGTTCTTTGCAAGGATTGTCTTTGCTGGACCTGATGATCGTATGACATGGCCCTACGTACCACTTCAGTTTCTTCTTCTTCACAATGGTCAGTAAATCTTCGTACGGCTCGAATGCTCGTCTGAGTCTGTTCTTCATTTCCTCATTTGTAATGTGGCCCTTGTATGAGATATTGAGGATCTTTCGGAAGCATCTTGTCTCTGTGGCATGTATCCTTCTGCCTAGGTTCGCAGTTAGGGTCCACGACTCACACGTGTACAGAAACATGGAGATGACCAGGGATCGCATCGGTCAGGATTTTGAGCTGAGAGTGTCGTTTCCGTCATTCCATATGGGCCTTAGTTTTGCCCGTGTTACTGTTGTCTGTGCAATTCTTGCGATCACTTCAGGCTTGAATCAGTAACTCGTCTTTATTTTACTGATCAGTAATACTTATCGGTCATACTTTGTATTCTGTCCATTCACCATTGTTTTTCTATTGGCTTATTATATAACTAATGAACTTGCTGCTCTGATGACCCCTCGAACTAAATACACTCGACCAACCCGACAATCAGCTGAATCCCATCCATTCACTGGAGTTCCCCAAATGCCAGAGAGCCTTCTACTTTGTAGCTTCTTTCCTCGAGCTACCGGCCTTTGGAACTCCATCCCTGCTTCTTGTTTCCAACTGTACCGACATGCAGAAATTTAAAATTTTAAACTAATGTGAACAAGTGGTTACTTGCCTTATTTAAAAAAATAAATAAATAAATAAATTGAATTGTGTGATTGTATTTATTATTCCATGTATCAAACCAGTAATGCCCGGGAGTCTTTTTTACCTCCATTTCTCTTAATTTTTTTGTATGAAAATATTTTTGTATGGAAATATTTACATTTTGGAAAAATAATTAAGTAAAAAAAAAAAAAAATAAATAAAAAAAAAAAAAAAAAAAAAACAAACAGTCTTGCAATAAAATCGAGAGAAAATCTTACAAAATGTGGAAATTTAAATCCCATAAATAGTTGAGTTTTTTTTTTTCTTCTATTTAAACCGCTGTTGAATGCAACCCCCCTTAAAAAAATTTTTTTTTATAAAGTGTAATTGAATTACTTATGGTAATATTTGGACGTTCCATTAATTGAACACAATTGTTTAAAATTATAACATACTTTAAAAATGTAACTTAAAAAAGGTCAGGTGTAAATTTTGGATTTTTAATATTCAATCTTTTCCTTTTTTTATATATCTAATCTTAAAAAAAGAAAAAATCAGTGCGATTCTAAACCTTAGGCATAAATAGCAATGTATCTAACAAATCAATATTTGATTCTGACTAACAGTTTCTTTCTTTTAATCCTGGCACCATGTTTTTTTTAGACTGAAACAATGTACTTCGCCTCAGTTTCTTTCAGAAAGTACTTTATCCAACTCTGAATATTTTTCAGATGGATGTCATCTTTGTCATCAGCAGCAAATTTAAATCAAAATGACCGCCATAATAAATAAAACAAATTAAATTAAATGCAATTTTAAAATATATAATAAAATTAAAAATGTCACAATTAGTTCCCCTTGTTTGAGTGTTTTTTTTTAGTTTTTTTTTTTTAGTTAAGCCAATGGTTAGTAAAGTTTACAAATGAGAGGTTAAAAATACATTCCAAAAACTGTATTGCCATACATTTAAAGAATTAGGTATAACACCGCAAGCCGACAAAAGATCGAGTTAATAACAATATATCAAAACTAAAACGGCCAACAATATGTAAAAAAACGATAAAGATATTTAAAAAATACTAATGCAACTATGGTTCATTGGAAGGGATCCGTGATATTGGGGTTGATACGCTTAGCCACATGAATGAGTTGTGAAATGACGAAACAGCTGTCTGTGGATAACTATATAATATAACTAATTGGCTATGGCCGATGGGATAAGACTTTCGACTACGAATCAGTGGCGATTTGTGATCGGGGTTCGCGCCCACCGACCGTTGAGAATTAGTTCCTACACTGAAGATTGCGTTAGCATGAAACATCGATGTCTGTAGGTATTAAAATATTTAATAAATATTTATTTATAAATATTATTAATCAGCCCCCTTCCAACAAAGGCCGGGCACTCTTGAGTGACTTTAATAACAAGCAGTGCAAATAGCTACATGCACGATCGGAACGCCGTTCGTAGATCACTCTAAGCTGCTTGGTAAAATCTAGCCGCCGACTCGCTATTTTACATTTAAATTCCTCTCTATTTACTAACTAATTGGCTATGGCCGATGGGATAAGACTCTCGACTACGAATCAGTGGCGATTTGTGATCGGGGTTCGCGCCCACCGACCGTTGAGAATTAGTTCCTACACTGAAGATTGCGTTTGCATAAAACATCGATGTCTGTAGGTATTAAAATATTTAATAAATATTTATAAATATTATTATTTATATATATATATATATATATATATAAAACTTTACAAAATAAATGAATAAAATAAGATCTTTTTCGTTACAAAAGTAACATTTCTATTAAAATCTCTCTCTCTTCCCACCTCTATTTCTTCTCCACCCAGCCCATTCCTCTCTCTTGGACACACACACACAGGGAATGAGTCGGCATGAGGGAAGTAACTCAGAGTTACTTCTCTTTAGTGCAAAACCGTAAAAGGTAAAAAAAATAAAAAAAATTTTTAACCCCCCCCCCCCCCCCCGGATAAAATATGCGCCAGTTTAGGGTCAAAGAATGAATAAGTTTTTCTAAATTACATTTAAACTGTTTCTCACATAAGGCATTATCTAATTTTAAGATATTGAGTATTTCTTTTGAATGGTACATTATTATAAATAATGTGTGTGTGTGTTTACATTGAGGTATCACTTACATTCAGTCAGTGTCGCATGATAGCGTAGGGGTTAGCATCGCCGACTGTCAGCTCGACGGTTGCGTTTCCATCCCGGCTTGAGACACTAACTGGTCTAGCCGCACTGATGAGCTGTGAAACAGCGAAACAGGCTGTATGTGGATGACTATATATATATATATATATATATATATATTTAAAGAACTTTGCTTGAACATTGAACTGTAATAAAATTTGGTTCGCACCTTATTCTATTCTTTCACTTTATCTATTGCTATATATATATATATATATATATATAATTATTATTATTATACTAAAGCTGAGTAAATCAATGTTTGTTTCCTAAAGGTGTTTTGCCTATGTACTTTAACGACACAATAATACATACTGAAATATGCTTTAGTCCTGGGATTGTATTATGTTCGAAAAAAACCCAAAAACCTTTTAATACTTCTAATTCGCCGTAATTTATAATTAACTGAACAAGTCATCTATCTTTCACTTAGCAAAGATATGCATTCTCTTGCCCTCTCACTCTAATATTTCTTAATTCTGTGTGAGCATTTAGGAAAAAGGAGAATACTTTTTTTCAGTGTTGCCTTTTATTTTCTTTATTTTACCATCTACTTTACATGGTGTGTTCATATATACCATAAACATGTTGTCGATTAGATAGAAAAATAATAGGCCGTTTCACGTCTATATTATGTATTAGAATATTATAGAAGTAACGAAACTTGTTATTTTTAGTTATGCAAGAAGAAGGTTACTTGCTAACATTTAATGCCGCTAAGACAAAAGCTACTTTCCTTCAACAACTACATTTCTACTACAATTGCAAGTAGAACAGTCAAATTCTGGGTGGTCAAACCCCAAGCCAGACATATTTCCTACTTCTTGGGTGGTCCCTCTTCTCTTAGTTAAATGTTTCTCCCATTGCATTGCAACTATGCAACCCACTAAACCTGCAGCATTGCACATGTTTGCAGGTTGAGTAATGTCTTTCTTTCTATAAAGTGGAATCGGGTCATAAATGGATGTTAACGTTTAATGCTGCTCAGACAAAACTCCTTTCCTTCAACAACTACAAGAAACCTCTTCAACCACCGATTGCCATGGCTAATAACATCCTACCTGAGAGTCCAGCGTTCAAACTCCTCGGCTTAACATTCACATGTAACATGGATTGGAACAAATACATAGAAGACATTGCCAAGTCTGCTGCAAAGAAAGTGGGCTCCCTCTACCGTGCTAGAAAACTTCTCGCACCTGACAGTATCCTATATCTCTGCAAAGCCACCATCCGCCCATGCATGGAGTATTGTTGCCACATCTGGGCTTGTGCAGCATCCACTAGTCTCTCCCTCTCAGACAAGATCCAAAACAGAGTATCTAATACAAGAGGTCCCTCACTATCCAACAAGCTCCAACCCCTGTCCCATCGCCGCAATATTTCATCCTTGTGCTTGTTTTGCGAATACTTCAACGGAATGTACCTCGATGAACAAAGACAAAGACCCTGATTCGGCTAATAGAAAAGATTATAACAAGGATATCTAGACATAAGTTGTTTGTCATATTCAACGAACACTTTAAAATACAGAAACATTTTTGCAGACGAACAACACAGGTAAAGAGGACATTTTTTAATAACTAATATAAGTTATCTAAACATTTATCTGGAACAAAACTTAGATCTAATATACGGAACGTTTATGTTTTTGTCTTTTAAGGGAAGTGGAGTCTGATCAACTCTGCTGGGAAGCTCTTTTCCTTTAAAAATTAAAACGCTACCCAAGAGTCCACCATTCAAACTCCTCAGCCTAACATTCACAGGTAACATGAATTGGAATAAATATATAGAAGATACTGCCAAGTCTGCTGCAAAGAATGTGGGCTCCCTCTACCAGGCTAGAAAACTTCTCGCACTTGACAGTACCCTATATAATAGAATATTGTTGCCATATCTGGGCTGGTGCACCAACCACTAGTCTCTCCCTCTTTGACAGGGTGTAAAAAAAAAGAGTCCCTAACCTAATATGCCCCAAACTGTCTACCAAGATCCAGCCTCTGTCATCACCAGTGTTGCATGCCTGTGCTCGTTTTATAAGTACTTCAATGAAAGATGCTCTGATGAAATTGCTGCTCTGTTGCTCCCCCCCCCCCTCGACGTAAATACATTCGGCCAACCCGACAACCAGCTAAATCTCATCCATTCACTGTAGAGGTTCCCAGATGCCGAAGAGCCTTCTACTCCAACAGCTTCTTTCCTCGTGCTGCCAGCCTTTGAAACTCCCTCCCTGCTCACTGTTTCCCCAACTGTACAGACATGCAGAAATTTAAAACTCATGCGAACAAACATCTCGCTGCACAGCTCCGAATTTAGGATGACCCCAAAAAAAACATCCACCCTAATTCTCAGTAGCCCCTTATGTCAACTTGCCTTGTTTGGGGTGAACTCAGTTTAAAAATAAAGTCTGAGTTTCAAAGCAGGAATCATAAAACCCAAAACCAAAAGATCGATATATCTGATCACCTTTAATTAAAGGAAAAACTCTTGGGGGGGGGGGAAATGGTGACAAAAAGAGAACAGAAAAAAAAACTTAAGTGCAAATTGGAGTGCAAATTGTCTCATTTCCATACGAGGGAATCGGACTTGTATTTAATGCTACCCGAACACAAGAGCAGAACTTACCTCAAATAAAAGAGCTTCAGTTACCTGATACAATGAAACACCACAGTTTACATATCATGACATATGGATTTATCATGTTTCTTTTGTAACCAAAATTATTTCTTTACCAATAACATTTCAGGCTTACTTATCTTTTATTATATGAAATAGTAATGACCATTTTTTTTTCCTAATTTAAATTAATTTTTTCTTAAGATATAAAAAGATTTTATTGATTTAAAATTAAATATATTTTAAAATATTAAAATATTTTTGAAATATTTTTAAGAAGATGTTACAATTTTCAAAACATTAAAAACGTTGCAAGTGTTTGTTTAAAAAAGTGTTAAATGTTGAAAATGTGAAAAAAAAAAGTGAAAAGAAAAAAAAAATGAAAAGAAAAAAATAGTGAAAAGAAAAAAAAAATGAAAAGAAAAAAATAGTGAAAAGAAAAAGTATGAAAAAAAAAAGTATGAAAAAAAAAAGTATGAAAAAAAAAGTGAAAAAAAAAAGTATGAAAAAAAAGTGAAAAAAAAAGTGTGAAAAAAAAAAAGTTAAAAAAAGTGTAAAAAAAAGTGTAAAAAGTGTCAAAAAAGTGTGAAAAAAAAAGTATGAAAAAAAAAAAGTATGAAAAAAAAAAAGTATGAAAAAAAAAAAGTATGAAAAAAAAGAAAAAAGTGAAAAATTATTTTTTTCATTTTGCACCTTTTTCACCGAGAGAAAAACTAAACAAATATGAATAAAGTATTAAAAAGTATTAAAAGTGTTAAAAGTTTAAAAAATGTTAACCAATTTAAAAAATCTGCACAATGAAGTTTAAGTTGTCCAATAAGTGTACACAACTTTTTTACTTCTTCATAAGTTATTAAGGAAAATATCAATGAAACTCATTCTTTGATGGCGCAGGTCGAATTATTAATTGAAAATACAAGCAGATTAATTGATTAGTGTTAAATAAAACGTCCGTTGAGATTAAGTGAGAAAAGCGGCACATGCGAATAAGAGCAAAAGACAAGCAACAAAATAAAAGTTTTAAATGCAACGAAAAAATGTCAGAATTATATTCAAATTAAGACGTAAAAAAAAAAGTTACCAAGAAAGTTTTTAAATTAAGAGGACAACTTTTAGACATGATGCATTGCAAAAAATGTATTATTTTTTTTATTTTGAATGGAGAAAACAGAAGAGGAGTTAGAAGGATGCAAGATTTGGGCACAGAATTGGTACGAACCTGTTCTTGTGTTTCATTAAATGTAAGGAGAGGACAATTCTGAAAGAAAATAAAACCAAGGCAATTGCGGTCTGAAATCGGAAGAAGAATTTACAGGGCGCCAGAACCCGAAACACAAGGACCAAACCGAAGCCAAGAGAGGAAGTGTTACAATCAGTTTTTATTGTTAAGTCATTGTAGAGTTGAGTAATATTGTTGGCCTTACAAGCCAGTGCAGAGTTATGTCCCTTTGTCATGGCAATAGAAATGGAGCATATCTAATTAAACTAGTGCAATAGTGTTGGGTCGTAGAGGCTGTTTGTGTCATGCACTCTTTGACTATCAGTTGGAGAGGGAAGGGGATTTACCTTTTTTATAGGGGGGTAGATTCACCCAAGCATATGAGTGTTGGTCTGTCCCTATTAACTTGCTTCTCCATAAGGAAGAGAAACTGGAACCTCAAAAACATCAACATTATCCCAGTTATAATAGGAGCTAAAGGCCTCATGAAGAAAAATTTCAAAAAGAATCTGGAAAGTATTCCCGGAAAACCAATTGCGAAAGAAATCCAAATAATTGCACTTAAGGGAACGGCCAAAATCCTTAAAAGAGCACTCGGTTGGAGCCTCTAAATAGCGGGTGATAGTCTGGCATTTGGAAGAATGTCCCGTCCCTATGCTAACGAAAACAGAAATAAGAAAATAAAAAAAAAAAAAAAAAGAGAAACAGAGTTAGACACTAAATCCAGCCCCCCCCCCCCCCCAAAAAAAAGAGGGACTCTGGATTGGGTCAAAAATTAGAATTTCCTCAGTCCACAAGGATTTCTCCTTCAATGACCGAGGACAGTAAAGAGGAAGTGTAGTATCAGAACAGATACTACACGTTGCTCCAAGCTAAAAGGCAGCGTTTCAGTTATCTAAAAAAAATTTTTCTCAAGTTCATCATCGTATTCGGTTTAACATCTGCTTTACATGTTGGTATGTATTTGACCGCTTTTAGAAATTTACTTTCAAACTAATCTATCTCTGACCAGGTCTTTATCCCTCAAGTTCATCCTTATCACTTCCTTCCATGTTTTCCTTGACCTTCCTCTGCCACCTCATCTGTTCTATATTTACTAACCTAAAAACCCTCATGCATTTTTTCAATGTGACCAAACCATCGAAGTCTCCTGTTCTACACACATCTCCCTATACTGTCCAGATTTAATCTTCATGAGGCCATCAGATCTAAGCCTGTCTAAGATTCACATTAGACATCAATTGTATCATTCTTATATCATTTCTCTTCATGCAACGCATGTCCTCAACCCTCACTGGCCTTACATCACATTGCATACACATACATGACTGATAGACTTTTGGTTGACAGAGGTAATACTCTCTCTCGGCACGGTGGCTAAGTGGTTAATGACGTGTACTGAAGACCTGGGGGTGCCGGGTTCGAATCCAGTTTGTTCCACATAAACACTTTCATCAAAACCCACATCTGACCTTGTGTCTAACCTCCCGGGGAGGAGGTAAATAAGATACTCCGATTTATTGTTATTTTTTATTAAAAACTGTGTTCTGCGGCTACGGGAGTCAAATGACATCCTGTAGCTGCAATCAGTCCTCCATGCTAGTCCCAGGCCATCTGGTCTTGTCCTGCGCAAGTTGTCGTAGGCAATGAAGTTGTTTCGCTGTACGTAGTGGTCCTAGTCCCGCCTGCTTGAGGTCAGCACGTAGTGTGCCCAGCAGATTTGTGCAGTGTCGTCCTAGTCGCGGTTGGTAGGCTTGCGAGCCAGTAACAGCAAAGTCTAGTGCCCTCTGTGCGGGAGTGTCAGGGTCCATTCGTAGGACATGGCCTAACATAGACTATCTTTGTTCAGCGACCTGTCTGGAGAGGGGTTTTTCGTTGCACAACTCGTATAGTGCCTTGTTGCTGATAAGTTTTTTCGGCCAGCAGTGACCTGTGATGAAACGGAGGTGTCTGCGGTGGCACGCATCCAGCTTATCAAGCATGGCTTTTGTTTTTGCCCAGCTGTTGCTATTGTAGAGCATGATGGACACGCAGTACGCGTTATAGAGACGAAGTCTAGTCTTTAACGGGATCTTGGTTTGTCGGCTCCAGAGTTTATGTAATGAATGAAACGCTACATTGCCATGTATACAGCGGGCTGTGACGTCTGTAGTGCTGCACAGCAGGGAGCACAGGGTCTTGTTCTCTCATTAGTAATGGCAAAAGTTCTGAACTTACTATATCCCAATCTTGCAATCACATCAATACCTCCCTGTGCTCCAATGGTAACAAAACCTGGACAACCTCAATAGCCTCACCTTCCAAATATACTTTCTCCACATCGGAGTTCTCATCCATCTCCATTGTTTTAAGTTTCTTGCACACAAACTGGTTATCATCTCTCAACCTACCTTAATTTGTAGATATGTAAAATTAACTTTCCCCTTTTTTAACTTAACATGAAAAAATGTTATTTGATAAGCAATTTATAATTGCTTTCATTTGAAGCAAATTTTTACTTATTTAAAAAAAAAGAATTTAATTTTTTTTTTTATCAGAGTAAAAACATTTTCAGTTGAGTGGTGACATGCAGAGGAAGGAAATTTGAGACACCCAACAGAGATGGGTACTTTAGATAGTAGATAAATATATATTTAAACTGAAAAAACAATTTTCAAGTTCATTGAACAAAAATTAAGAAAAGTATAGAAAGGAAATGTCAGATATCCCAGCATGCAACATTATCCACCATTTTCTTTTTTTTTTTCATTGAAATAGAACGTAGACAAGAAAGAATAGGCCAAAGCAAAATTGCCCCGAAAAAAAAAAACCCCAAAAACATGCTAACATTTCAAGCAACCCTAGCAATTTATTCCCACAGTTTTATATTATACAATATGTTAAAAGAAAATTCAAGACGTCACATAGAATATTGAATTTATATTAACTCTGTAGGGGAATCCAACAAAATGCCACTTGGCATTATTTCAAAACACCTTATATCTTGTTTACTCTGGTTTACACGGTTGTTGAAGATATTCCAAAATGGCCGTTCTACACCGAGTGATGCATTCTGATCACGAAGAAATTAAACAAATTTTTTTTTCCAGAAAAAATAAATTTGTGGAAAAATAAAATTACTAATTTCGAAAAAAAAATTGTAGAATTAAAAAAAAATTTTTTTTTCAAAATTCCTTTATGACTAGAATGCATCACTCAGTGTAGAGCAACCATTTTAGAAATATCTTCAACAATTATGTGAATCAGTTAGAACAATTTTGAAATTCGACTCAAGTTAGCGTAAATTAAAGTAAACATATTTGTCAAATTTACGCGATAAGTTGTTTTAAAATAAGTGCTGAGCAGCCATTTTTTTTTTTAGGATTCCTTCGAGTTAATATTAACTTGAGATTGTACTCAATCCTGGTCGCCAGTAGCTAGACATGGAAATTGGGATAGAATATTAAAATTGGAAGGTGTACAAAGAAAAATGACGAAAAGAATAAAAGGATCTTAATTATGAAAATAGGTTAAACTTTTTAGGTTTAACTACTTTACTAGATTTAATTGAGACCGTTAAAATAATTTATAAATATGAAACATTTTTTTTTTAAACCTCTGAAAAAAAATAAATAAATAAAAATAAAAATTAAAAAAATAAAAATACTCCCACACTTCCAATGAAAACTGGGGAAAAATATTTAAATCAATTTCAATCCTCTCATAATATTCTTAATCATTAAACGGACAATCCATACATCTCATTCACCCTTACCCTTGAGTGCTTTTGTACCTTGTAAGCGGAGACTCATTAGAAAAAGAAATTGACAATAGAGATTAAAAAAAAATATATCACACAATTAGATTTTTTTTCGAATAGTGTAATATATTTTTCAAACAAATTACCTAATCAGATAAAAACAGAAATCGTGTAGAAATATCAAGATTAAATTGGAGAAAATTGGGGATTAAATTGGATAAAAAGAATGAACTTACAATGACATTTTTTAGGTTTATCGGATGAAATATTTAAGAGAATTTGATCTGCATATCTTTTTATGTTTATTTTTTAGGGGCATTCAGTATTTTAAAAACATTCCGTTTCATATCCATAAGGATATGAAACAGAAACAAAAGTTTGAAATAAATATATTTAATGTTGAAATTTATTTTTAAAAAGTGGGAGCCATACATGGGTTTTGCTATGGAAAACTGAAGTACCCAAGAAACTTAGGCTCCCACCAATGAACCCCGCAGAAATATTTTTTTTGAATAAAAATATTTTGTTAAAAAGAAAAATGTAGGTAAAAAATAATGCATAATTTATGTTACCTCTTGGTCCGAATCCGTGGGTGATTCATCGATAACAGACTCCGATTGTTCCCAATCAATACGAGCTGGAGATCCATTTTCCGGTGGCTGAGCATTGACGATAATTACTTTTTCATAGGTTTTCACCATTCCACAGTTTCTGGCTACACTGATGGCTGTCAGGATCATGTCACCTAGAAGATAAAGCAAAAAAAAAAAAAAAAAAATTTTGAACAAATAATTTTTCTTTCTTAATTTAAAAGAATAAACTAAAATAAAAATTTTAAAACGAATAGATTTTGTATATTTAAAAATAGAAACTAAAAATTAAATGAAAACAAAAAACTTAATTGGAAAAAAAAAAAAATTAAAACAATCCCTGAAGGGGTCAGAAATACTTTGACTTATACTAACTACGTAGCAATATTGGACAAGGGTGTGTAAAAATAGTGTTCAAAACGGAACTTTCCATGTATGGTTAATTAAGCAAGAAAATGGAATTTTCCATCGGAAGTCAAGTTAGAGATTAGGTTGACAGACACTGGTAGTTGTGTTAGGGACTTAATTTTTCTCCGATGGCAAATAATTTTTACGCTGATCTTGTCGGTGGAGACAATACACTTCAACTTCTTAGCCCTTAGAATACCTACTAAAACACTAAATTTATACACGGAAGAAAGTCTAATGTACAATTTAAATTAGCCAATAGCAGTCCAGCTACTATTTTTTGTCGGCTTAATTAAACAAATTCTCAAATTATCAGACATCTTCAAATGTCTCAACACATGGTTGCAATTCTTTTATTTATTCGTGAACAAAGAAATTTTGTGGACCAGCGTGGTGTCTTGGAGTTGGGCATGTAAAGATTAAGGTTTAAAAAAGGAAATTTCCACGTAAAAGTAGATTAAGTAAGAAAACAGAATTAGGTTAGAGCTGACGTGTACGGAAAGTCGCGTCATGGGAGGAAGTACATGGCAGAGAAGCGAAATCAATTCTTTTTCTGGCATGTGCCGCCATCTGGGATGTTAGAGCCACAAAACTTATCCCCTGTGTCTCAATATACAACAAATACTAAAAGAAAACAACAAATGATGGCGAGAGAGACGAAGACGGTTCGATCTTCAATTTAAAAAATCATTTTCTAACACTTTCATCTGTCTACAGCATCAGCGAGCACTTTTCGTGTTCTCATCTTTTTCATCTGGATTTTTGTATTTAGGATGCTGCGAGAGTCTTTAACATCATCCTCATCATCATATTCGGTTTAACGTCGATTTTTCACGCCGGATTGTGTTGAACAGCTTTTAGAAATTGACTTCGAAGCTTACCTATCTCTGACCAGGTCTTTATTTATCCCTCTTTCTCTCAAGGTAGATCAAGTAAGAAAACGGAATTTTACGTTAGAAGTTACCCCTTAAATGCTTTTTGTTTCAAAACATAACTCAATCCCAAAACCAAGGAATATCTTAACTCTTAAATGCTTTTTGTTTCAAATATGAGACATTCAAACAAAATGCCTATTTAATATAATATTCAACGAGAATGCGTGAAACTGCAACTCATTTCACATCTGCAACGAATCTGTTGGCAAGTGTGAGTAGGTAATAGTATGATGTTGCATCAGCACACCCGCTAAATAGGTAATCAGTATCTTCAATGTAAAACCAATATACAAAAAATAAAGCATTTACGTGGTTAAGCCGACGTGTACAGGAAGTTGCATCATGGAAAGGAAGTACGTGGCAGTGAAGTTGAGAGTTTGCCGTCAAAATGAACGGATATTGTTTTCGAGGATTCCACGGGGATTGAAAAGGAGAGCTGCAGTTCATCTAGACGTATGCGGTGTAAAATGTAAACCAAATCCCAGAGCAAATAATGAAGTCATTTGCTGTTCTTTTTATTATTTTCATTTTTCGCCTTTATTTCCCGCGCTGAAGGTTAGACGTTAAAAATAGAAACTAAGAATTAAATGAAAACAAAAATCTTAATTGAAAAAAAAAAAAATTAAAACAATCCCTGAAGGTATCAGAAATACTTTGATTTATACTAACTACGTAGCAATATTGGACAAGGGGATTGAAAAGGAGAGCTGCAGTTCATCTAGACGTATGCGGTGTAAAATGTAAACCAAATCCCAGAGCAAATAATGAAGTCATTTGCTGTTCTTTTTATTATTTTCATTTTTCGCCTTTATTTCCCGCGCTGAAGGTTAGACGTTAAAAATAGAAACTAAGAATTAAATGAAAACAAAAATCTTAATTGAAAAAAAAAAAAATTAAAACAATCCCTGAAGGTATCAGAAATACTTTGATTTATACTAACTACGTAGCAATATTGGACAAGGGGATTGAAAGGGAGAGCTGCAGTTCATCTAGACGTATGCGGTGTAAAATGTAAACCAAATCCCAGAGCAAATAATGGAGTCATTTGCTGTTCTTTTTATTATTTTCATTTTTCGCCTTTATTTCCCGCGCTGAAGGTTAGACGTTTCGTGAATGACTTCCATCTTCTGTCTGTTGCCATTTCGCTTGTGCCACCTGCTAGGATCAGGTCATCAACTGATCCCTTCCATGTCTTAAGTGGCCTTGGGCCATCGACATGGGACACATTTTGAAGCGTTTTGAATGGCCGACGGCAGGTGACGTGGCCGTACCAAGTGAGACGTGTGACGTAATTTCTCACGGAAACCTTTATAGTGAGACCGGCAATTTCAGCCACAAAGATGAAAAAGAAAACAACATCTCTACGACTGCTACTGCCACTACTACAGAGACACGTCACTATCTATTGAGCCAACTACTTACGTTGTCAACGGGACAAACAGCCGTTTCTGTTGACGAAAAACAATGGGCTATCTGGTGGGGATAGAAGAACTCTCCACCCAATGCTACAACCGCAAATTCATTTTGACTATGGTAATAAAAGATTTATTCGTACTGCGGCTACAATCATCACTGATGGCACGATGTGACACTTAGCGTTAATATTAACTACTGGGAGTAACAAAACGATAAAAACGCAACAGAATGACGAACATGTTTCCCAATTATGCCATCGCCAAATTGCTTTTTGTGTTTTCCAGCCGACATCTAAAATGTTATTTATCCACCAGAGAACTAACATTCCTAGACAATGAGCCGCCACAACCTATCCAGAAAAACGATACTGAAATTGAAATTGAAATTCTTCGATGTATAGTTTTTCAAGTCAGAAAGGACCGTCTGCTAAATTTGAATGGTGCCAATTTTGTCTTTGGGTAAACTTTGTTCGTATTGTCACATTGAAAGAATGGATGAGATGTAGAACAGTTGATGCAGTAGGGTCAGTTGGTAGGGGAAGGCTAAGGAAAACATGGAGGGATATGTTAAGGATAGCTGTGAGAGAAAGAGTGATAAATAAAGATCTAGCTAGAAATAGGTTAGTTTGGAAGTCAATTTCTAAAAGCCGTCCAACACATGCCAGTGTGTAAAACAGACGTTAAAATCTTCGTTTCTAGATAGTAAAAAGTAAATTTGTATGAATCGACATTTTTGATTGTCTCGATTCCGTTGTTGCCATTAATTTCTCCAGTTTTTTTTTTTATAATCAGGTAATCACAGGAAGGACCACGTGAAGATTGTTAACATATGTAAGTGACAGACTAGATTCGAACTTGGCGCACCCAGGTCGTCAGTTCGCATGGTTATCCACTTCATCACAGCCACCTCCCTGTTTCTAAATGTTTTGAACCTGACAAACAGCAAAGTCCCACCCCTTCACTGTAGAAGTCCTCGGATGCCGGAAAGCTTTCTACTCTAATAGCTTCTTTCCTCAAACCGCTTGCCTTTGGAATTCCCTCGCTGCTCCCTGTTTTCCTGACGGCATCACCATGTAGAAATTTAAATGTAATGTGAACAATCATCTCACAACTCCCCACTTAAAATGCCTATGTGGTGATCAATCATTTGAACTCGATGACCAACAAAGACGATGGATGTATGTATAAAAATGGAAGGCCGTGAACATTTTAAACTTTTTTTATTATAATTTTCCATATTTGATGTGACACATGTTTAGGGTCTTCTATACCCTTCTGCTTGTGAGTATAGGATTCGTAGACGTTTTATGAGGAATATTCGTAAATTCATTAGTTTTGACATCTCGCTACACAATTCCCCACTTAGGAACATATATATATATCTGGCCCCTAATGGCAATATGCCTTTTTGAAACGAACACACAGAAAAAAAAAAAAAAAAAAAAAAAAAAAAAAAAACGAAAAAAAAAAAAAAAAAAAAAAAAAAACACCATCCAGGTGGTCTTTGATTTTTTTTGTACATCGTAGTCTCTGCTTAGTACTCAAAGCCATAGAAAAAATAAAAACCCACAGTATTATTAAAACGGACTTTGTTTGGGAATATTTGACATTCAATTTCGTGTAAGGGCTTCGGTTTTTACGTACAGCCACAAAAAAGCAGCAAGCGATCGTAGCAATAAAACAAACTAACCGTTAAGCTATAGATAGTCTATCGGATTTCGTAACCACTCCCCCATGAAGCACTTGCATATGTTGCAGTTGCATAAATGCATGCACTGATATACATGTTTACCTATACGTGCATAGCTATAGCGTCACAGAGGAAAGATATTACCATAGTTTGCAAATATTTTCCTCGTGGTATAACCACAGACATTTCAATTTGTAACTAAGGGTTTTCCTTACTCAAATAAAATGGGGAAAAAAAAAATAAATAAAAATAGTGACGATTTCTTACCTGTCACCATCACCGAACGGATATTTGCTGCCTGCAGCATTTTGATAATTGGAGCAGACTCAGGTTTTAAGGTATTCTTCATCACCAAAAGTCCCAAAAACTTCAGATCACATTCCACTTTATCTCTAGATTACAAACAAAATAAAAATAAATATCATTAAAAAATAACAAGTTCATAGTCACTCCTTGAGCGGCATTGGTACAGTACCTGGGTATGTCAGTTTCCATCTGTACCTAGTCTCTACTGCTTTTTAGCGAGTATCAAGAAAAATAGGTACTTTGTGTTACGTCTTGATTTTTATACGTTATCGGTTCAATTACAACTCATAGCAAGCCGCGCGTGACTCGATGTGGCGAGCGTAAAATGCAATAAATTTGGGCAATTTTGGGCATTTTTGACCCCCCCTTTGACCCCCTGAGGGCGCGAACCAGAATTTTTCTGAGGTCAAGGATGCTCATTTTATATCCAGAACAATTACGTCTACATTTTGGCCAAGTTTCAGAAAAATTGAATGAATGGATCAAACGTTATGGAAGAAAAGGGTCATTTTTTTGCCATTTTGGGGGCTTTTGAGCCCCTGGGGGGCGCAAACCAGATATTTTCCAAGGTCAGCGATAATTATTTTCTATTAGGAACAATTGCCTCCACATTTTGGCCAAGTTTCAAAGAAATTGAATCGATGGATGAAAAGTTATGGGGCAAAAAATGTTATTTTTTTCCATTTCGGGGCCTTTTGACCCCCTGGGGGGGCTAACCAGATTTTTATTTCAAAAATCGAAGAATGTCACTTTCTAACCTGACTAAAAGTACAACTTCATGCAAAATTTCAGAGAAATTCAATGGATGGTTGCGGAGAAAAATCCGGACGGACGGACATGCCTCAAAACATAGGTCGACCGATTTTATAAATAGGGGGACCAAAAAATGAAGGAAGTACGAAGTAGAACCGTTAACAGATGTATTTAACAAACACACCAATTAAATTGAAAGGTAGAAAACAGCTGAATGCAAGATGCTTGTTTGATTGTTAAAGCCTTTTTTTTTTTTTTTTACATTTCACTGACCAGGCAGACGACTTTTGTTCATCCAAGGGGAGATAACTCGATTTTTTTTTTATTGTTAGGTTGCCCTAACACTTTGTTATATTAGGACCCAAATTAACTTTGACCATGACCATGACCATGACCCTAACAACGGGGTCAAAGTTAGCTCGGGTCTTAATGTAACAAAGCACCGAAAAATATTTGTGAAAATTTGTGGGGGGGAAAAAAAAAAAAAAAAAAAAAAAAAAAAAATGGTACTTAGTATTTGTATAAGAGAATAAGTAACTACTATGAATGTATTTACGTATCGTTTTTATTGGCAAAAAACAAAAGTTATGTTTTCAAGCAAAAATAATACGCTTTGAACTCATGCCGAACACCCTTTATATCTACTGTTTTGCTGATTATATAAAAAAAAGAAAAAAAAGGTCACTTAGTTTTTGAAAAAATATTCATGCAATGTTATGTTAATTTCTAAAACATGTATCCAGTTAAAAAAAATAAATGCTCAGACTTACGTGAGATTCGAACTCGGGTATTGACATTATAAAAACTACTGCCTTAGTAATGTGTAGTCTACCTATTCCTTTTTTGTCACCTAATCACATGTTTTTATTTTTGTGTATGAACAAACTCCAAAAACATCATAACTTATAATAGTACAGAGATTATATTAATTATTTAAAAATTCACTTGGAAAAATTCTTTAAGTTAGCTTCCCAATTTTAATTCAGTTAAAAAAAAAAAAAAAAAAAAAAAAAAAAAAAAATCAATATTCTTACGACATAATATGTACGTGCTTGGTAAAATCCTGAACTATTTAAATTGTTATGAATTACGGAATATGTATTTTAGGCAACAAGGTGTGTAACCTGGGCACATTGTTCATTTTTTTTTGAGGAGAGGGAGGGGGGGAACCTTACAATATCTTTAAAAAAAACAAAGAATAAAAAATAAAAGAATAAATATTAAAACTAATGCTATATTAATTGCTTATACCCGTCCTGGGACGGGTATTTTACTCGTTTATAATATATATATATACACACATACATATACATACATACACACATATACATACATATATACATACATACATATACATATATACATACATATACATACATATACATACATACATATACATACATACACATATACATACATACATATATACATACATACATATACATATATACATATATACATACATATACATATATACATACATATACATACATACATATACATACATACATATATACATACATATACATACATACATACATACATATACATACATATATATACATACATATATATACATACATATATATACATACATATATATACATACATACATACATATACATACATATATATACATACATACATACATATATATACATACATACATACATACATATATATATCAGGCGATACTTGTTTGCAATTTTCAAATGCATATTTTTGTCTTCATGAAAAAGAATATATTTCCATCTTTTTTTCTAGAATAATTGATTATGGACAATTTTGAATTTCCATATTTGTGGATAAAAACTAGCGTTCTCCTTGGAATCTGCGGTAGACAAATTTTGTGGATAAGTCAGACAGTCTTTGTACCAAATATGGTTGGATTGCAGGAAGGATTGTGAATTTTATTAAAGATTCTATGGATTAAATTTCTTTTTTTGGGGAAAGGGAGGGGGAGGGTATTTCCGGTTCCAAGCTTGCCCTGATATTTGGTCTAATACCTATATTTGAAGAACTATAAATATATAAAATAAGAAACCTGTTAATCCTTTGGGCCTGGTGCCAGGTTAGTTTTTGGTCACATTCTTTCCATGCCAAAGCCAGAACTCGGAAACCTTGGATCGTGTATTTGTGCAAGACGTCAGCAAAATCAGGAGGAACTAGAATAGAAAAAAATAAAAATATGAAAGACATATGTTATGTATAGATTCTGCATAAGTTTGGTCTGTCTGTTCGACGATATAAGACTAGTAGAGCCACCTGGCGTTGCTCGGGAATGAAAGATATCCTTATATATTAGATGAAGTCAAAGTTACAAACACAAGGCACTCAACTGCATGCTTGCTGTATGAAATTTGAATTCTCTTAAGATAGCCCTGGTGACTTGGATAGAACTGTTCAGAGTACACTGTATGCTCTTCTAAGACATAACTGATTACTGCCGACGCCCCCATCTGCATCACATTTGCACCCTCTCGAAATGTATCTGTAAACCAAATCTCAACTCTGCTAATAAAAAATGATTTTTGTGGAGAAAATGTTTTTATGTTCATTGGATTTGGTTGGTTAAAAAAGGAAATTTATTTACGCATCGGCACACTGAAAATTATCAGAAGACCATAATGCATCAGTAAATCGATGCACCACTTGTATCATTAGAATCCACTGGAACTGGTGAGATGGTTTGGTTGTTTTGTTTTACGGCATATCAACCCTTTTCAGTTATTTAATGCCGAATCCAGTCATTTTGGTAAAAGTTTTTATGCTTCAAGTTCTTTATATTTATTTACTCCTCTGCAGGACTAGGCACAAGGCCAGTTTTATCTTACTCCCACAAGTAAGATGTGACCACAGCTTGGGTCGAGTAAGTGGGGTTTGAAAAGCCAGCGCCCGAGAAGGTGAGCACTCTGGCCATTAAAAATTGCCTGGGCAGCCCCGTCGGCATTCCCCGGTAGGGGCGCCTCAAGCAGTAAGCAATAAACTTACTCCTCCCCAAAGAGGGGAGGCGAAGCCTGGGAGGGTTGGACATCCTAGAACTGCACAGGACAAACCCACTGACAGGTGGAATCAAGCCCCGAAGGACAAGACGACATCCGTCTATAGGGGTGCAGTATCCATCGGAACAGATACTACACTTACTTCCTAGCGTGTGCCAGGTAATGGTGTTTCGTTTATTTGTTTTGTAGAAGAAAAATTGTTTTTTTGGTTCTGCAGAACATGGTTAAGTTTTACAAAGGGAAAGGAAAAAAAATGATAACATCAATGTTTGGTGCATTTTAAGTCAGGAAGCCGGTATCTTCAGACAGCCTGATCTGGTAGCACCAGCAGAACTGGTGAGAAGTTAATGAGCAGAAACACTTATTAAATACTTACTCGTATTTGGGAGACACAAAGAGGCAATTTTTTCGGGTGCACCTTTGCTGTAGACGTCCATGTGTGACTTGCCGAGGGTACGAGCAATTACGCTCATCCGTTGGAGCGTGGAGGAGAAGGTAAATTGACGGACGATGCCGACCTCAAAGGGCGTCTGTTTCAAAACGGAAGAAAAAAAAATATGACAAAAAAAAAAAAAAAAAAAAAAAATGGTGCATGCGGAAATTCCATGGATAATTAAAGAAAATGTCTTTAAAATTATTTTCGGTGCTTCTATATTATCAGGGGACAGATGAAAATTCATCTTTAATTTAGAAGAGTCAGTTGAAAGGGGAGATAATTCAAACTGTTTTTTTTTATAACCATAACCCATAAGGAAAATCCAGAAATTAATAGAAAAAAAAAAAAAAAAAAAAAAAAAACTTATGCAGTTTACGGACCGGGATGAAATAACGTTATTATTTAGAAAGCCATTCTTAACATTGGGGAGGTGGGGGGATTAACTATTCTGTTTATTAAATTGTTAGGTCAAAATACAGAATAGTTAAGACAAACAAATGTAGTAATAAAAGTGGAAAAACAGGCGGAATTGAGACGCATACACAGAGGGGGGGGTGTAACAAAGGCAAGGCGATACCTATAAAAGGCTTGGCAACCATGTTGCTAGAGTCCACATCTGCATTACTACTAAATAATTACGAAGAACATTGTTTGAAAGGGAGTTTTTGTATATCAATATCCAGTAATTAGCAAGTATACGTATTATGAAGAAAAACGTTAAAAATTATTGACTTATTTCTATAAATACAAATGTACAGAGATGATCGGTAATACTGTGAAACTGCAGTAAAATGTAAAGTACAATTTATTAATATAAATATATAAAAACAAATATCGCAGTTTTACGTGTTTTTTTGTTATTTTTAATATGCATTTTGATGTGGAATTGAGTTTTCTAATTTATGGTATTTGCGGAAGTATTTGTTGAGAAGACTTCTAATTTTGTTCCGTTTTTGGTGGAATTTGAGACTTTTCTGGAAATGAAGGTTTTTTTTTTTTTGTAGAGCACTTACGTTAATTCTAATTTGAAAAGATATGTTCTGAAGAGAGCGTTTATAAGTTTTATTATTCATTGTATGACTTAAAATAAACACTGCCTTGAAACAGCTGTAAACAGCTTGAAACTTGATTTGAAAAGGTTTTGAATTGACAAATATATGTACGCAGACACAAAGGGGTGTTAGCAGAAAATTCTACAAGCAATAATACTAAACCCGTCACCACGATAAGCAGAACCGATAAGAAACATTTGATTTTTTTTTTTCACCTGATCCAGGTTTGTGAAAGTGTCTTTCGTGCACGGATTGACAACGGTAGGCATGAAATTGTCGAACTTATGTGTGTCTCGACCGGGTTCTTGAATCACCTGAAAGGAACACACAACAAAAACAGTCAGATACACAAAAGTTTCAATGCCTGTAACCAGATTGAATCTCAACACGGACACAATTGAATCAAAGATCTTTTCGAATAGAAAGGAAAAATGCACGGCATAGGGTAAATAGTTTACCTCTTGAACCCGAAAACGAAATAAAACTTGTTCAAAAGCAAAAAAGAACAAACAAATGGAAAAAATGAAATGGAAATATTTTGGCGTTTTCAATCAGACCGGCATCAGTGTGGACTAGTGTGTGTCTACCCACATCCATTATTTTCCATTCCCTTTAACTATGCCTTTTCCTGGCGTTTGTCTCTTTTTCTTCTATTTTCTCCCCTTCTCATCCCCCCCCACCATGACATTCCTCCTTACTTCCCTTTTTCACCCACTCACTTATATGCACCCCTTTCTCTACACACTCACTTATATGCATCCCCTTTCTCTACACACTCACTTCAAAATCTTCATCAATCATCTTTCACACACAACCCCCTACCTACTACCATTCTCACTTCCCTCCCACACTAACATTCCTTCACTTTCTCCAGCTGCCACATCGGCTTGACTCCCTCCGATCACCACTTCAAATTTTTTGTATATTTAATCTGACTTCTATTCAATAAACACTTATTCTTGACAAAGTTTCATAACTGAAACGAAATATCAAATCAAAATAAACATGATTCTGTGTTGATTTTTTTTACATTCAGTTTGTTCTTGGCTTATTACCTTATTCCTTTCGATACCAACACATTCCATCAAATTTTTATTCCTTTAAACAAACTTACACAAACACACACACACACACAAAGAGTTTCAATGCAAAACGCAATAAAAATGCCATTTTAAAAATTATTCTTATTTACTTGTCTCCTCACGGGGCAGAGTTAGACACAAGGTCGGTTTTTAATGTGGGGGGACAATTCAGATCCCCCAGAAAGGGCACTTTGGATTGGAACAAAAATAAAAATTGCCTGAGTCTAGAAGGATTTCTCCTTCACTGACCAAGGACAAAAAGATCAAGTGTAGTATCAGAACAGATACTATACTTCTAGCCAAAGGGCCAACTTAGACATTTTAAAAATGTCTAAGTTGCAACATTTCATCACTAACATACCCCAAAAACATTTCTTTTTTTATCTAATATATCCTGAACAGGTTATAGAATCACCCCAAAAAGGAACATGCAACAAAGACGAAACCTTCAAAAACGTGTGACTAGATTGAATCTCATAACATGTACATTATTTGAATCAAAGAATTTTCAGTGGAAGAAAGAAACGGTAAATCAAATAATTCTAAGAGTATTTCTCATTGCGACTTTTTCCTTTTCACTAGTCTTTAACTATAAACAACACTTACATTAACGGTCTTTTTATAATGCACTCTTGTTTTCACGTGTCCAGGGGTTTTACGTGAAGTTATACATTTTAATTTTTTTTTTTTTTTTTTAAAATGGAAATTGCTCCAGACAAGGCATGAAGCCACTTGATGTAAGAAGCTAAAAGAAAAATACTACTTCAAGGTCAAAAACTGGCCAACGATAAGTGTTAGTGACCACGTGATTAGAATTATTTTTAAATCGAGAACCTGGCTTTGCGTTAAATTCTTTTCTTTTTTTTCCATTTCTTCTCTTTATCTTTTGTCTTCATCGCTTTGAACTTTTTTGTTGTATATTTATATACATACATACGAGGCCTGTCTAAAACGTATCCGACCTTTGGTCGGAAAAAATATTTCAAATACGTGACGGGGTTGGGACCCTAACCCCCTTCAAAATAAACCCCTTGTGATTGCACACACTTAACCCACCGATCCATCCACTGCCGGAAACACCTCTGGAAGTCTTCTTTTGGAATGGTGTTCATCTCCGCCGTCGCATTCCGCATTATCTTTTTTTTTTTCGCAGCCTCTCAACAACAGCTGCACTCCGAGCAGTTTGGGGCCTACCAAAACGCTGGTCACTCTCCGCTAATGTGCGCCCATTTTTGAATCGGTTGAACCATTCCTTAATTTGTGTCACGCATCGCATCTTCTCCAAACACCTCCTGAATCTAACACGACGACGGAGATGAACATCATTCCAAAAGAAGACTTCCAGAGGTGTTTCCGGCAGTGGATGGATCGGTGGGTTAAGTGTGTGCAATCACAAGGGGCCTACTTTGAAGGGGATTAGGGTCCCAACTGCGTCACGTATTTTAAATATTTTTTCTGGTCTAAGGTCGGATACTTTTTAGACAGACCTCGTATATGTTATATATGCATACATATGTGCTACATATGCATACGGATGAAAGATAACGTTGCTGAAAATCAGATTCAATTCCATGCATTATCCGGTTTTGTTTACCAATTTTACAAGATGCCATATGCACAAATGTTAGATAAAATTAAAATAAAATTAAAACAAAAAATAAAATCACCATTCAAAATGACAAAAAAAAAAAAAAAAAAAAAAGAAAAAAAAAAAAAAAGAAGCTCCGTGCTAGCAGAAAAGATTAACATTTGAAACCGATTAAAGTTAGATGACCCAAAAAAGGACAATAGAATCTGAAGAGAATGGATTCTTTCAACATTTTGTCAGAAAAAACAAAAATGAACAAAACATTGTTTCGACAAAATGCAGGAATTGACGTCATCAAAGCTAATTCCAGAAAAGTAATTTCTCCTTGATACCAAACAAGTTCTAACTCGTGCGGGAATCTTTAAGATGAGAATGGATAAGCTGTTTTATTCGGACTACGATTCTCATCTCGTTCTTCTGTTGAAAACGTTTCAGTCGCTGTAACCTCTGACCTTCTTCAGGTGCATCTTTTCAACCTTGAGAGCCTAATAGTTAAACTTTGGCATCTTTATGTCAAACTCGGGAACTATTACAGAATTTTGAACTGAACCCTTTCTTTAATCTATGGAGGTAGATTGTTCTCATCCTGTCAGCCATGACCAGGTAGAAATAAGAAATTCTAGTTTTATACTATTTTTAGTTATTACCGCCTGTAGTAAGGTTGAACCTCAACTTCCAGAAGACTTTCACTAAGAATTGATTGGTAAACAACGGTATTACCTGATATGCTATGTGTCCATGTGGATCCAATAACAACTAGAAATAATATGAAATGAACACTTCTAAGCGATCATAACTAGTGTTGGGACGATTAATTGGAATCGGAAGAATCGGAACTTTTTAAGGTATCAGAATCAATATCGGAAATTTTTTTGCCTATTTTCCGATGAAAATAACGATTTTTTTTTTTTTTAATTGTTTTTTTTTTTAATTGTTTTTTTTTTTAATTTTTTTTTTTTCTTTTTAATTGTTTTTTTTTTTAATTGTTTTTTTTTTTAATTGTTTTTTTTTCTTTTTAATTGTTTTTTTTTTTTTTTAAATGGTTTTTTTTTTTTTTGTTTAAAACTTAATTTTCCATTGCTGGCACACTGATAAAATGATAAATATTTATTGATTTAAAACTACCAGTAAAACTAAAATCTACAGGTCAACACCCCCCGCCCCCCACCTCACAAGTGTATTTTTACGTTTGCGAAATATATAAAATAAAGTCGGTCTCCTTATCGAGTTTTGTCATCCATAGCTCTCTTGCTACAAAATCAATATTTGATTCTAGTTTGTCAGTTTTTGGGGCTAAAAGAACAATAAAATATAATTCGGTTAATTCCTTCCAGAAAATATTTTGACTAGAAAAAAAAGGGACGTAACTCTGTAATGATGGATAAATACAGAGTTATGTCCCTCTGATCAGAACAAAAAGTATTTTGAAAAAAAAAACAAAAAAAACAGCATAGTTTAAAAAAAGAAAAAGAAAACAAATCACAAGCTAGCAAGTGAGCTACTGACCGGCTGTCTATCTGAGACCCCCCCTCTTCCCTCTCTTCCGTTAACGACACTATATTATTTTAAAATTCACGTCTGATGTTGCTGTAATGCCGAGAACAGATATTACACTTAAATTATTTATTTGCAGAAAATATATTTTTTTAAATTATTTATTTGCAGAAAATATTTTTTTTTAATTATTTATTTGCAAGAAAATATTTTTTTTAAATTATTTATTTGCAGAAAATATTTTTTTTTAATTATTTATTAGTAGAAAATATTTTTTTTTAATTATTTATTTGCAGAAAATATTTTTTTTTAAATTATTTATTTGCAGAAAATATTTTTTTTTAATTATTTATTTGCAGAAAATATTTTTTTTTAATTATTTATTTGCAGAAAATATTTTTTTTTAATTATTTATTTGCAGAAAATATTTTTTTTTAAATTATTTATTTGCAGAAAATATTTTTTTTTAAAATTATTTATTTGCAGAAAATATTTTTTTTTAAATTATTTATTTGCAGAAAATATTTTTTTAAAAATTATTTATTTGCAGAAAATATTTTTTTAAAATTATTTATTTGCAGAAAATATTTTTTTTAAATTATTTATTTGCAGAAAATATTTTTTTAAAATTTATTTGCAGAAAATATTTTTTTAAATTTACATTTAAAACAGATTAGGCACAAGGTACACTTTTATTTTAGCCAAAAGGACAAGGAGCTATAAAAATAACGTTTTATGGATGAAAAAAAAAAAATTGATTTAATCTATCATTGTATTCGGTTCTGATGTCATAAGACCACCCTCCCATGAATTACCTCCTCCTTTGTAAGGGGCCGGGGGTAATCCGTCCATGTATTACATCCTCCTTAATGTAGTATCTGTTCCGTTGTCATGAGACCATTTTCCCCAGGTACTACCTCCTTTTTTTTTTGGGGGGGGGGGGGTAGAATCTTTTCTGTTGTTCCTTCTCCTTTTATGGGGAAGATCCTCCCAGTGTTCTGTTGTAATGATACCATCCTACCAAGCATTACCTCCTCCTTTGAGGGTTAGTATATGTAGTTTGTTCATCATGACATCCTCCCAGCCTAGCAAACGTATGTGACCGGAGGGAGCATATTTTTGCTACTACATAATATAATAAAGTGAAGCCAATCTAGTCATCGATAGCTTGGAATCTGACAATACGATATTTGATTCTAACTAGCCAATTTCTTTTTTTTTTCTTGAATCATGTTCTTTATCTTTTTGATACAGTTTCTTTAAAAACTACTTATTTCAGCTAGGAAGATAGTTTAAATAGACATTTTTCACTAATTATTTAAACAGCAAAATCACTGTATACTATTAATAAAAATTTTTTACATAGCTATATCTATTTTAGCTGCAACAAAATCACATCTTTATAGGAAATATTAAACCATTTATTTCCTAAAATTATTTTTATATTATAATAGGTCAAATAATTTTATTTTGAACAACTAATTAAAATATATTGTTTCACTGAAATGATATAAGTGGCAGTACTATCGTTACAATATATGATAAAAAACGTCTGTCTGTTCACATTATCTGCTTTTCTCATCCAAATTATAAATCATCATACCCTAAAGATTGTTTATCCAAATTTGACTATCTAGATCCCAAATGAAATCTATAGATGTTGATTGTCTATTAACAAAAAAAATAAAATAAACTGCTTATTGGACATATTCTGATGAGGGTTCATAAAAAAAGATTTTCTCTGAAATTAGATTGTAAGATATGCAAAGCAAGCAATAATGTCCAAGTTAGAAAAGAAAACGATGCACAAAAATACGAGCAAATTGTTAGAAAAATAAAAATAAGTATTTGAAAGGGCTCATTTGTAAAACAGCAGGGTTAAAAAAAGTGAATGCGAAAACATACGCAAGGCGACAAAAATGTTAAGACGAGTTACCATAGAATGTTAAAAAGAAAAGCAAATATTTAATAAAATATTTTCAAAAGGCAGAAAAAACAAATTTTAGTTAAAAGAGATAATGGAAGTAAAAAAAAAAAAATGAGGGGTATATTTAAAAAAAAAAAAAAAAAAAAAAAAAAAAAACCTGATCGGAAAGCCAGACATGATCAATATTGTCCCCTACCCCCATGTATGTAAGTGTAGATTTTAACTACGAAATGTCATGATTAAAAAAAAAACAAAAACTTATTCATCTAATAAATAAAGTAAAGTAAGTCATAGTGGTCATATGTAGACGCTAAATAGCATTCCATCATACAAAGTCAATATTTAAATTGTTTTGCAAGTTTATTCATGGCAAACATCATACCATGTTCTTTAAAAAAAAAAAAAAATTTAAACGAATAAAAAGATGCATTTTGAATGAATTTTAGGAAAAACATACTTAATCCTGATCATATTATTTTTGCTTAGCGATATTCAGAGGAGACAGTTTTTCTTCCTCAGAAAAAAAGTTACCTCTCCCCACTCATTAACAACCAGATGATTTTTTTTTAGTAACAGACATTTTTGTCGATGCACTGTTTTTTGACCTCCAGAGGAAGAAAGGACAGTTCTTTCCAGTTTTGGGAGCATTAAGAGTTCTGGCTGTTAATGGTTTACAGGTGGGAACCAGAGATTGGAGTTCAGTCGAACATCTATAGAATTAACGGTGCTTATGCATATCAGCCCTGACAATGAAATATTTAAAGAATGTATAAACTTTATTATGTACTTACGTGTTAGCTGAAAATAAGATTGTGCAGAAAAAATTACGCAAATTCATCCAGTAGTTATTTAATTATAAGAAAAAGAAAGAAAATGAGTTTACGTACATTTTGACATTTTTGTAAACAATGGAGACCCCAAACCCCGAAATCGTGAAAATGAGTTATCGTCCTTGACCACTGGAAAATCTAAGATACAAAATGGTGGAAATATCTACCGAGTGATAAAATCGTTAAAATCCTTTTTTATTTATAATTAAATAACTACTGGATGAATTTGCGTAATTTTTTCTGCACAATCTTATTTTCAGCTAACACGTAAGTACATAATAAAGTTTATACATTCTTTAAATATTTCATTGTCAGGGCTGATATGCATAAGCACCGAATTAACAATAGAGTAGAGAAAGACTGACAACATCTCTTCTGTGAGAAAGGAGCCGGAGCGAACAGAATAGATCATTCAACCACCAGATTACAAAGTCAACTTTGTACTCAGTCAAGGTAAATTGAGAGTGCACCGAATAACACCGCCACAATACTCCAACTTAAAGTGTATCCGACTCTTAAATAGGTAGAGAGATTGCATCAGGTGTCAGGTTAAAAGACAACCATGTAGTTTTATGCAGGGATACAGGCCCATGGTAATTTGGTTGTTTTGTTTTACGGCATATCAACCCTTTTCGAGTTATTTAATGCCAAATCAGGTCATTTTGGTAGAAGTTTTTATGCTTCAAGTTCTTTATATCTGCAAATATTTATTCATGGTGTTTGATTTGATTCTTTTGTTTTACGGCATATCAACCCTTTTCATTTTGGTAAAAGTTTTTATCTTTCAAGTTCTATACATCTCCAAATATTTATTCATGGTGTTTTGTTTGTTTTCTTAAAGGAAAAATGTTTTTGTTTTTGGCTTTGCGAAACATGATTGAGTTTTGCAAAGGGAAAGGAAAAAAAAAACAATAGCATTAATGTTTGGTGCATTTTGGGCCAGGAAGCCGATATCTTCAGACAGCCTGATCTGGTAGCACAAGCAGGCCCGTGGTAAGTTGTGCCATAGATGGGGAGGTTTGGGAAACACACTCTGTTCATGGAAGTTCCTTGTGGTTTTAGGTACACAGGGAAGAAATGGAAAGTTCTTTGCAGTGGTGATCGGAAGCAAATTTTACCGCTATGAATGGTTTACAGGGAGGGGTACCAGAGATTGGAGCTCGGTTGAGCATCTACTATGGAGTTAAAACTAGAGTAGAGAAAGACTAGCAATGTCTCTACTCTGAGAAAGAGGTTGTAGGGAAGAGAAGCGATTATCTCCAACTAGATTGTGAAGTCTATTTTGTACTCTGTAAAGGCAAGAAAGAGTGCTCCGGGCGGCGCCTACTAAAATGTGGCAGCAGTATTACATACAAACACTAACAGTATATAAAAAAAAATCAAAAAATCTTAAAAATAGTTTTAATTTTCTTTCAGTGATTTTTGTTGGCAATTTCCCATCATGCATTAGTATTTTTTTTTTTTTTTTTTTTTAAGAAAGAAAAGGAGGAAAAAAAAACAACAACAACAAAAACAAAGAAACAGAAATTATCCAATTTCGGTGAAGCATCATACCACAGAGTCACCATCACCGAGTTCCCACAGCAAGTCAGTAGAAGAAAGCCCCAGATTGTCCACGCCAGCAGAAGAAGTAGGTGACGCGCCCCTCGGTCGTACTATTGTAGGAATGAGGCTATCGAAACGCGTTATGTCTTTACCCGGCTCTTCCATAACCTGCTCAAAAAATAGTGTCGTCAAAAACATTTATGTGAAAAGGAAAAGCGTGAAGAATGCGTTAAGAAAACTTCCGTTTTTCAAGAAAAAAAAAAAAAAAAAACAGACAGAAGAGAGAATAATGTTAGAGTTATGTATCCAAGAAGCATGAAACATCCACAAAATGGCATTAAAAAAAAAAAAAAATTGAATGGTGCATTGTGGGAAGACAGGGTTAAGTGCTTAAGATATTAAAAATCTTTTTTTTATTTAAATGCAGTTTTTATTTTTCTCTTCTAATCTGACAAGGCCAATCATCCAGATGCAAAACAGTAACAATCCATTTGTGCAATGATAATTCTGTAAAATTTTAGTCCCATCAACGGAAAAATTACACGTCTACACCTTGAAAATACCTGAGGGGGGAAAAAAATAAATAAATGCAGGTGATCCCCCCCCCCCCCTGATTATTAATAAAATTCACAATCTTTTCTGTAATCCAACCATATTTAGTACAAATAAACTTTACTCTATGCCTGACTTGTCCACCAAGTTTCAGTCATGAATATCCAACCGTTTTTGTTCTATCCCTGTTCAATTATATGGGGGGGGGGTACAATAGTGTGATCATTAACAGTAAGAGACGAGATATTAAATGGGCTTTACATTCACCAGACCATAACTCCCTTCCCCTATTTCTATCTTTGGTGTTATCTCAAAGATAATGTCTATAAAAACAATCCCCAGAGAATTCCTGAAACTGAAGAGGGCCATTGCAGCCTAAATCAGGTCAGTACCAAGAAAAGTTTGTCAGAGTTAGTGACAATTTTACACGGTGATAAAAACGAAGACTGTTGAACATTCATGACTGAAACTTGGTGGACAAGTCAGGCATAGACTGAAGTTTATTTGTAACAAATATGGTTGGATTACAGAAAGGATTGAATATTATTAACGATTCCATGGGTGGCTTTTTTTTCTTTTCTTTTTTTAAAGGAGAGGGGGGGGAGGGGGTCACCCTGTATTTTAAACTTTAAAGTGGAGGTCTAACAAAATAATCACCCAGTTATTGACCACACAGTGTAGGACAGAACGAGTATCTATTTTTTTTTGTATTCTACCCCCCCTTCATTTATTTTCAGTATCCCACTTGTATTTTTTCTGTTAAAAAATACAAACAGAAAAGAAAAAAAAAACAGGACCTTTAAAAAAAAAAAAAAAATAAAAAAAAAAAAAAAAAACTCTTATGCTTTCACTAATCCCAACACTAACCCTAATTCTGGCATGGCAATGAGAAATCTTTTAAAAATATACTAGTAGACTCCCCCTCACAATTTTTTTTTTTTTTTTTTTTTTTTTTTTTTTTTTAAATGGGTGATCACGGACGCTTTCTGGTAGGAAGTGGATGACTATTTCTAATTTATATTTATAGAGTAAAGTTAACCTGCATTCTAAAACCTTTTTTACCAGGGGGTTGACGTGTAATAGCGTAAAAAAAAAATAAAAAAATTGAATCCCACTTTTAGTTTTGTATTGACAGCATAGGGGCAAAATTAAAAAAAAAAAAAAATTCCAAACAAACAAAACAGCATACTCAAGCAAAAAAAAAAAAAAAAAATCTTTTTCATAACGCATGAAATATTTGACAATATTTCTTAGATGACGTATCGTTATTTATATTCTTCGCATGTTTCGGACCGTATTATTCATCTTGGTTGCTGCCATTTTCTCAACGTTTCGGCCGTTGTTTGAAAAAAAATCAGCCTTCAGCATAGAACCCATCAGGTATTGTCTGGTCTGCATCAAGTCTTCCTTGTTAGCCAAAGATATTCATCAAACATGCAAGATAGAAGGTTCATGCCTGACACTGCGAGGAGCAAGGCCCAATGGTTGCATATGAAGTCGGGAAAGGTTTGGCCCAGGACACACAAAGAAATGGTGCATGTAAAACTGCCATTTCTTTGCGCTTTCGATCACTGTACTCTTCAGCCTTTTTCAAATGCCTTTTGTCGTAATCAGTAATGTTCGGTAAATTTCAAACTAAACCCTTTATTTAGTCAACCTGGCGTAGATTATTCTCACTTTGTCTTCTGTGCCTTTTAAGATATATTTGCACAATAAGTCGAAACACAGTGTAGCCCAATCTAATAATACAAAACCACCAATGGCAATGGCAGATATGTAAATCAAATGACCTCTCATTCCTTTTTGCACTTTTTTCTCTTTGTTCCTTCTTCCGCTGACTTCCTGAAACCTACTTTCTCCTCGCTTGTTTTTTCTACGTGACAGTTACGAGTGCCTGTCTCAGAATCACTTATTTAAAGCTATATTTTATATTCTACGTCCATATTCCCATTGTCACTGCTGGTTTTAAAATATTAGACAGGGTTAGTGTTAAGGAGAGACAAAAAAATCTACAGGTTATTTGGGGTAATTCCTAACAAAAAAAAAAAAAAAAAAAAAAAAAAAAAAAAAAATGAATTTTCATAAATAATTCATTGTTTTTCAATTTTTTAGCCCCCCCCCCCCTAGTAAAGAACAAATAAATAATTAATAAAAAAAAATAAAATCAAATAAATAATAAAAAGCAAGAGATGAGTAATGTTGGGGGTGGTACATGGTAAGTTACAATAAGCAGCAAAAAAAAAAAATGTATACGTAACATTGCTATTATGAAGACACCATAAAATATCAGGCAAAAAAACAAACAAAAAAAACGTTTCCCTCCAAAATCTATAAGATTATAAATGCAGTGTTAGTAGTAATATAAGCAGCAGTCACAAGTCGCAACAGCAAAGCAAGTCTTAACATATATTAATTTATTGCAATAAACATACAAATAAAAAGCCATCGTCATGTTAGACTCAAGAAACCATGCCAAATGCATTTCTGACACCATGTTACAGGCCTAGGAGTAGATTTCTGATTCCAAGTTGTAGATTCCAGGGTGCAGGCCCAGAGGTAAATCTGACTCCAGGGTGCAGGCCCAGAGGTAAATTTGACTCCAGGGTGCAGGCCCAGAGGTAAATTTGACTCCAGGGTGCAGGCCAAGAGGTAAATTTGACTCCAGGGTGCAGGCCCAGAGGTAAATTTGACTCCAGGGTGCAGGCCAAGAGGTAAATTTGACTCCAGGGTGCAGGCCCAGAGGTAAATTTGACTCCAGGGTGCAGGCCCAGAGGTAAATTTGACTCCAGGGTGCAGGCCCAGAGGTAAATTTGACTCCAGGGTGCAGGCCCAGAGGTAAATTTGACTCCAGGGCGCAAGCCCAGAGGTAAATTTGACTCCAGGGCGCAGGCCCAGAGGTAAATTTGACTCCAGGGCGCAGGCCCAGAGGTAAATTTGACTCCAGGGCGTAGGTCTCAGATATAATTCTGATAATGCATTCTTGTGCAGCTGGCCCCATTTCTCCATTCGCATGTTACCATGTCGTCATTTCTCTTTGATGTCGAACAAACGATACAAAGAAGCATGTGGTTAGACTTTTAATCTGGTGCCGAAACACCAACTATGGACCAAAATGCTCTACTGGGACTGTTTATTACCACACTCCATCTAGAAGTCGAGAGAGTGCTTGGTTTACCGTTCTTCACTCGTCAGTGTCTGGCTGATCAAAGAGGAAGTCTCCAATTATCATGCAATGTATGCCCATATAGTTTTCCGTAACTCTCAGGGCTTCATACATTAACCCCCCCCCCCTTAGTATTTAAGACTGAGTGACCCAAACATCAGAATCCACCCAGAAACCTCGTTTTTTTTAAATCTACAAGAAATATTTTCGCAAGAAATTTCTTGGCTGCAGAAAACGATAAAAGTGTCATCATCCCATCATCCATGGCCCGAGAAATGCAATACTTTATTTGTTATTTCAGAAGTTTCCTTCTTCAAGACTAGTTGCCGCCTTCAAACTTTAATTTCATGGCCTCCGTTCAGTCTTAAGAGACAATGGATACCTTCTGTAAGGGAAGCTGCGCGTGTAATTGTGAATTTAAAATTCCGGCAAAATCTACGTGGTCGAAAATTATGAGCGACTGTTTTTAGATAAACACCGCTCGTCAATTTCCGATTTCAAAACCCGGAAGACGTCATCTAGTAGACTCTTACTCTTTAACCAGAAAACTTTATTTGAGATTTCCCTTTTTTGCTTTTGCCGACGGATGGTGAACGCACCATGAGGATTCTTATTTTGTTTTGAGAAGACGCCATTTTGTTGTCTTCAAAATAAGCAGTCAAACTAATGTAATAAAAACAAAACAACAAATACAAAAAAAAATATTAAAACATAATTTTACAAATAGATAACAGTAAAAAATAAATAAGAAAATATTAAAATTTTTTTTTAAATAATGTTAAAATTCATATAAAGACAAAAACAACAATATACGTACCAAAGTTATTTTGATTTGGGCTAAGAACAAATAGGCATTAATGCACATATATATTTATTACAGAACAAGAAAAAGCAAAATGGAAACATTTATCATAGTAATATGTGCTGTGTATATCATATATATATATATATATATATATATATATGTACGTTAGATAGTGAGGGGGGCGGCGGAGGATGGATGCCCTAATAGGAGGGGGGAAAGCCTAAAAGCAGAAGTCAAGAAATCATGTGACTTCTGCTCAAAAAAGCGGTTCTGTCTCTTCGCCTGCCGGCACTAACCCGAACCTATAGTCTTGGAAGTTTTTCAACCATTAAAACTATATAGGAAAAAAAACAAAAAAAACTTTTAGTCCCAAGTTCTTCGTTGGAAAATTACTTTTCTTGTAAATCAATTTACTTTTTACAGTCATTATATTAGTTTGCTTCCAAGAATTAACGCTAGTCTTAACATTATTTGAGGGATCATCAGTTGTTTACCATGAAAAACTGTTTTGGGAATTTATAATTTAATATTTATTTAAAATCATATATATATATATAATTTAATATTTATTTAAAATCATATATATATATATAATTTAATATTTATTTAAAATCATATATATATATATAATTTAATATTTATTTAAAATCATATATATATATATAATTTAATATTTATTTAAAATCATATATATATATATAATTTAATATTTATTTAAAATCATATATATATATAATTTAATATTTATTTAAAATCATATATATATACAATTTATATATTTATTTAAAATCATATATATATATATATAATTTAATATTTATTTAAAATCATATATATATATATATACAATTTAATATTTATTTAAAATCATATATATATATATATATATACAATTTAATATTTATTTAAAATCATATATATATATATATAATTTAATATTTATTTAAAATCATATATATATATATATAATTTAATATTTATTTAAAATCATATATATATATATATAATTTAATATTTATTTAAAATCATATATATATATATATATAATTTAATATTTATTTAAAATCATATATATATATATATATAATTTAATATTTATTTAAAATCATATATATATATATAATTTAATATTTATTTAAAATCATATATATATATATATAATTTAATATTTATTTAAAATCATATATATATATATATAATTTAATATTTATTTAAAATCATATATATATATATAATTTAATATTTATTTAAAATCATATATATATATATAATTTAATATTTATTTAAAATCATATATATATATATAATTTAATATTTATTTAAAATCATATATATATATATATAATTTAATATTTATTTAAAATCATATATATATATATATAATTTAATATTTATTTAAAATCATATATATATATATATATAATTTAATATTTATTTAAAATCATATATATATATATATAATTTAATATTTATTTAAAATCATATATATATATATATAATTTAATATTTATTTAAAATCATATATATATATATATTTAATATTTATTTAAAATCATATATATATATATATATATATATACATACCACCTTTGAATCGTTATCATTTTTTTCAATTTACTGAATTTGATTGCAAACAAGATTGATAGAAGAGTCAGAATATGCATTTAAATGGTTAGTTTGGTTGTTTTGTTTAGCAGCATATCAACCCTGTTTGGGTTATTTAATGCCGAATCCGGTCATTTTGGTGAAAGTTTTTATGCTTCGAATTCTTTATATCTTCAAATATTTATTCATGGTGTTTCGTTTGGTTTGGTTGTTTTGTAGAGGAAAAATGTTTTTGTTTTTGGCTTTGCAGAACATGATTGAGTTTTGCAAAGGGAAAGGAAAAAAACAACAACATCAATGTTTGATTGTATTCCTTGAATCCAGTTATAGTTTTTGCTTGTTTTTTCCATGATATCCACTAAGTGGACCATAATATCCCCAGATGACCTCGAGGGGCAATTTTAATTACGGCATTAACTTCCTCTTAAAATTGGTCCTCATGGGAATCTTCTAACTGCTACCATATTGATTTCTATAGACAAACTTTCTCTTATATATATATATACAGGGTGATTCATACGTCACTTCACTTAGCTATTTAAAATGATTACCATATGAAGCACAAACATACTATGAACTTTTGATAATTGTTATCTTACTCTCTAATTACTGCTATTTGTTTTTTTAAATTTGTTCGTTTATATATTTGTTTCTATATATATTTATTTCATAATCAATCAAATATGCTACAAAGAGTCATAAATTCTTTGCAAAAAATAATGATATTTGTTTCTATATATATTTATTTATTTAAATTTGTGTAAATCATCATATGTGCTTTCTTTTTCAGGCAGTATGTCATTTACAACTGAAGTGCAAATTTTTATTGTTATTCATACGGCCAAATTTGATGAATCTCCCACACTTGTTGAAAGGCAATGGAAACGTGATGTGAACAGAAAGCCTCCTTCGCACAACATTTAATCAATCAAATATGCTACAAAGAATCGTAAATTCCTTGCAAAAAAGAATTGAGCTATGCATGCAGAACGAAGGTGGAAATTTTGAAAATTTGCTGTAATTTTAAACTCTCAAATGAATTTGTTGAATAAACTTTCTGTTTTGTATTACCGTATTTTTTAACTTTAGAATTTCAAAAATAAATAGCTAAGTGACTTATGAATCACCCTATAGATAGATAGATAGATAGATAGATAGATAGATAGATATACGCACATGCAAACACACTACTATATCATCATGATGTAACATTTTCTCAAAATGGTTAACAATGAGAATTATGGAAATAAACAATTTCCCGCCTTTGTATGAATATTATAAATCTAACTTACCCAGTTGATAGATAAGAACATCTTTAGGTCAAGAGGGTCACCGCTTAACTGACCCTCAATCATGGTCAGGGAATGACATGTGGCCATGCAGACGGTAAGAGGAGAATTTGGCATTTGGGTTGGATCGTATACTGGAGTTTGGAAACTGAAAAGCGAATAAAAAAACAAAAAAACAAATGCATGAAGTAAAAGGGTTAGAATATTGAAAGGCCTTGTGTCAGACTAGGAAGGTCTGAATATGGGTTAGGGTTAGACAAAGTCAAAATTTGAGGAAACAGCAAATTCGAAAGAACTGGGCTAGAGAAACAAATGTGGGAGAAAAAAAAAAAATGGAGACGGGGTGAAAAAACAGAAATGGGGGAAGAAACAAAAAAGAAATGGGGGGGGGGGAGAAACAAAAAAGAAATGGGGGGAAACAAAAAAAAGAAATGGGGGAGGGAGAAACAAAAGAAATGGGGGGAGAAACAAAAAAGAAATGGGGGGAGAAACAAAAAAGAAATGGGGGGGAGAGAAACAAAAAAGAAAGGGGGGGAAACAAAAAAGAAATGGGGGGGAGAAACAAAAAAGAAATGGGGGGGGAAACAAAACAGAAATGGGGGGGAGAGAAACAAAAAAGAAATGGGGGGGAGAGAAACAAAAAAGAAATGGGGGGGAGAGAAACAAAAAAGAAATGGGGGGGAGAGAAACAAAAAAGAAATGGGGGGGAGAGAAACAAAAAAGAAATGGGGGGGGGGAACAAAAAAGAAATGGGGGGGGAGAAACAAAAAAGAAATGGGGGGGAGAAACAAAAAAGAAATGGGGGGAGAAACAAAAAAGAAATGGGGGGAGAAACAAAAAAAGAAATGGGAGGAGAAACAAAAAAGAAATGGGAGGAGAAACAAAAAAGAAATGGGAGGAGAAACAAAAAAGAAATGGGAGGAGAAACAAAAAAGAAATGGGAGGAGAAACAAAAAAGAAATGGGGGAGAAACAAAAAAGAAATGGGGGGAGAAACAAAAAAGAAATGGGGGGGGGGGGGAAGAAACAAAAAAGAAATGGGGGGGGAGAAACAAAAAAGAAATGGGGGGGAGAAACAAAAAAGAAATGGGGGGGGGAGAAACAAAAAAGAAATGGGGGGGGAACACAAAAGAAATGGGGGGGGGGGGGAGAAACAAGACAGAAATGGGGGAGAAACAAGACAGAAATGGGGGAGAAACAAGACAGAAATGGGGGAGAAACAAGACAGAAATGGGGGAGAAACAAGACAGAAATGGGGGAGAAACAAGACAGAAATGGGGGAGAAACAAGACAGAAATGGGGGGGAGACAAGACAGAAATGGGGGGGGAGACAAGACAGAAATGGGGGGGGAAGACAAGACAGAAATGGGGGGGGAAGACAAGACAGAAATGGGGGGGGGGACAAAACATAAATGGGGAGGGAGACAAAACATAAATGTGGGGGGAGACAAAACATAAATGTGGGGGGGAGACAAAACATAAATGGGGGGGGAGACAAAATATAAATGGGGGAGACAAAATATAAATGGGGGGGGGAGACAAAATATAAATGGGGGGGGAGACAAAATATAAATGGGGGGGGAGACAAAACAGAAATAGAGGAGACAAAATACTTACTGTTCTTTTTCATTTGGTATGACTGCCCACAAATCTAAGCCATCTTCTGTCAATGTTCCAGTCTAAAAAGAAAAGAAAAATGTTATACCCCTTGTTCATAAAACGATCGTTAAAATTAATTTAACCAGAGAAAAACTGAAAACCACTTGTCTAAAAAATAATGAGATTGTAAAAATTGTAGAGGAAGCGGACATAAAATTGAAAATATGCTAATTTAACAAAAGCATTTTGGACAGTTTGTCTTGAGGGGTCGCTCCATTTTAAAAATAAAGTAAAAAGGCTTAGATGTTCATATTGAAAAAGTAGGAAGAAGGAAAATTCAAAACCGGAAGGCCACATGGTCAAATTTAAAATATGTGTGCGTGTGTGTGTGAGAGGAGAGTAAGAGAGAGACAGTGACAGACAGTTTTGTGTGTAAATACCTTATCAAAACTGATGCAGAATATTCCTTCCTTCTTCAATCTGTTCTGGGCGTAGACGGTTCCAACGGTCATGGCTGCCGGTAATGCAGGAGGAACGACTATCGTGATGATATCAAGTGCGCGAAGAAAAATTGTATCAACCGAGAACTATGAAAATTAAAAAAAAAATTTTTTTAATTGAACATAGAAGAAAAAAATGTTCACAAAGAAAACTCAATCTCTTGAACATTAACTATTATTTAACCACTATCATAAAACTTAAATAAAATTTTTCAATACAAAAAACTCTAAAGAAAGAAAAAAAATCTCTAAAGAAAGAAAAAAAATCTCTAAAGAAAGAAAGAAAATCTCTAAAGAAAGAAAAAAAATCTCTAAAGAAAGAAAAAAAATCTCTAAAGAAAGAAAAAAAATCTCTAAAGAAAGAAAAAAAATCTCTAAAGAAAGAAAAAAAATCTCTAAAGAAAGAAAAAAAATCTCTAAAGAAAGAAAAAAAAACTCTAAAGAAAGAAAAAAAAACTCTAAAGAAAGAAAAAAAAACTCTAAAGAAAGAAAAAAAAACTCTAAAGAAAGAAAAAAAAACTCTAAAGAAAGAAAAAAAAACTAAAGAAAAAAAAACTCTAAAGAAAGAAAAAAAAACTCTAAAGAAAGAAAAAAAAACTCTAAAGAAAGAAAAAAAAAATCTAAAGAAAGAAAAATTTTTTTAAAAAGATTTTAAAGATAATTTTCTTACATTTTTTCTGATATAATTATAAATGCTGTAAACCATTCCACAAGCAGCCAATACGCAGAGCAAGAGGATAAATTTGATGGAGTCTTTGTAAAATTTGAAACCCAACGGTTTCGGAAACAAGATGGCTCTGACAAGTTCTCCTTTAGCCGTGTTAAAACCTGGTGATAAGAAAAAAATACAATACTTATTACAAATGAACATTTATACATAGCCCTGTAGCATGCTTGGCAAGGCGAGGAAGAACAAGATATGTGACTGACATGTTAAGCCTCTGCCTTTCTTTCTCTACTTGTCGAGCTTAACTCCCCCCCCCCCCCATTCTAAAAAGCAACTCTCACAGGAAAATGGAAGTGGGATGTACTCAGAGCTATTCCTTACAATAAAACCAGATCACAGAAAGTACAACAATGTTGATTAACCAATCATAATGGGTTCTGCGCAATTTATCAAAAACACTTTGCCTAATGCCTCCAAAATGGTTTCCGTAATTTTAGAACTTTTCGGATTACTTACCTGTTCTGACGACAACAGCCAACACTTTGGCTTGGCCATAGTATCTCGTTTGAAGTACTTGTGTGCCGGCAAATAGTGTATACTTTTTATGTACAACAGGAGAATAAATTTCATCGTCATGTCCACTTAACTGTGTCTTGGTCACTGGGACACTTTCACCTGGGTTGGAAAAAGAAAAGGGAAAGTTTTGTTGAAAAGAATGTATGATGTAATGCTACAAAACAAGACACAAAAAAATGATGCGAAAGAAGAAAAATGTTGCGAAAGAAAAGAAAAAAATGTTGCGAAAGAAAAGAAAAAAATGTTGCGAAAGAAAAGAATGTTGCGAAAGAAAAGAATGTTGCGAAAGAAAAGAATGTTGCGAAAGAAAAGAATGTTGCGAAAGAAAAGAATGTTGCGAAAGAAAAGAAAAATGTTGCGAAAGAAAAAAAATGTTGCGAAAGAAAAGAAATGTTGCGAAAGAAAAAAAATGTTGCGAAAGAAAAAAAAAATGTTGCGAAAGAAAAAAAAAATGTTGCGAAAGGAAAAAGACGTAAAGTGAAAAGATGTGAAACAATAAAAACATGCAAAGATACAGAAAATGAAGAAAACAATATTTGAAAAAATGAAAGGATGTAAAATCTAAAAAACATGAAATATCAGAAAAAAAAAAAAAAATGTGAAAATAAAATGTTTTTCATGTTTGAAAATATGTGAAAAGAGAATTATTCTTACCTGTCAACATGCTCTCGTTAACAATACAGGTGCCAGCAATGAGGATGGCATCACATTGTAAAATGCAACCATTTGAAGGTATGATAATCACATCACCAGGCACCAACATGTCTGTTGAAACCTCTTCATATCCTGAAAAGAACATTTTTAGAGAAAATTATTTTGCTACAGTTGTTGATTTCATTATTTATTTTTATGCTTATTGTTGTCCTGAATTAATTGGTTAAATTTTTTAATTTTTTTTTTTATTTAAGATAGTTCATATTAGTAAGAAAGATTTAAATGACAGATCTATCAGATTTCCAAAGAGGGCAGATGGTTGGTGCTACTGTAACGGAAGTGGCTGAGATGGTGGCCGTATCGAGAGGAACTGTCTCGAAGGTAATGACAGCCTATAAAGAAGAAAGGAAAACATCCACTTCTAAACAAAATTCTGGAAGAAATTCAAAGCTGTCTGAAAGAGATCGTAAAACCCTTGTAAGGTTTGTGAAGAAAGCGCACAAAAGCAGGGCACCCAAAATTACAGCAGAGCTTAAAAATCATCTGGATAATCCCGTTTCAACAAAAACTGTTCGCCGAGAGCTTCACAAGTGTT